>CM008285.1:35890576-36334309 GCA_002319775.1 Fagopyrum tataricum
CTACTGGACAACCAACTATATGCTAGTTGTCCACGTGTGAGTTTTGGATGTCTAAGGTACCTTTTCTAGGTCATGTGGTCACGGTTGAGGGGATCAAGTTTGAGTCCGTCTCTTCATGGCAACCTCCTAGGAATGTTAAAGAGGTGCGCAGTTTTCTAGGGATAGCTAGGTACTATAGACGGTTTGTGGAAGGGTTCGCAATCATCGTCCGACCACTCACTAGTCTATAGAGGAAGACCGCCCGCTTTCTGTGGTATGTGCCATCCCAGATGAGTTTTGAGGAGCTGAAGAGGAGGTTGACTTCCGCTCCTATTTTAGTCCTTCTAGAGGGCACAAAGGACTTTATGGTGTACAACGATGCATCCAAGCTGGGCTTGGGATGCCTCCTGATGTAGAGGGGTAAGGTTATAGCGTATGCATCCCGCTAGCCAAAGGCAGAGGAGAAGAACTACCCCACACATGATCTGGAGTTAGCAGCAGTGGTGCACGCCCTTAAGATCTAGCGCCACTACTTGTATGGGACTTCTTACAAAATTTAATAGACCATAAGAGTCAGAAGTATATATTCACTCAGCGGGAGTTAAATAACCGGCAGAGGAGATGGCTTGAGCTGAACAAGGACTTCAACCTAGAAGTTCTATATCACTCAGGGAAGGCGAATGTAACTGAACTAGAGATGTCGTTGCAACAAGGATCAAGCCAAGATTTCTCGGATTCATGGTCGAATCCTTTCCAAGAAAGGGAGGATGATGTAGGAACATCTAGCAACTTAAGTTCACCACCCTGGAAGAAGAGGCCAACAAAGCACATGATCATGTGGAGAGCTAGGAAGATATATATGCATAGATTCAAGAGATGGATCAAATTACATGGATCCCGACTTGTACCTCATGGAACACATGCATGGCGACAAGGACCCGGAGGCATGATCACATGCTTCAACTATAAGGAACGAGTAGAGCTCTTCATGCATAACAGGAAGTGTGCACATACACCTCCATGTATGCTTGATAGTAAGACCAAAATGAGACGATTAACTCCAGAGAAAGGACGTGCTTACGTGGAGATTAACATACGAAGAGGAGCTCGAGGCCCGTACATAATCAACCGAGATCATAACACCACATGCCGAGATGCACATAAGGGAGGCCGAGGTTCTGACGATTATGTCCGGGACATGGAAGACGTCAACCGAGACCTAGTTGACCGAGATACATGTAAAGATGACCGAGATGAGAGCTACAGAGGACGAGTTCGAGATCGGTTCAAAAATGAACGAGATTGGAGAGATGTGCTAGAAGAGAGCTTGCGTGAGCAAGCATGGAAAGGAGGAAGGTTTTGGGATGATTCAAGTGGCTAAATTAGGCCCAACTAAATCTTTTATTTCTAGCCCATAATTGGACTTGTTTTAATTATCATGGGCTAACTTTTAATTGTTTTGTTTTGGGTTCTAGATTAGATCTTATATTTTGTAAACCCTAAGAGGACGTCCCACCTGCCTATATAAGGCATAGAAGTGCACGTTTTTCCTCAACCAATTCCATAAACAAAACACTTTCGAATACTTTCAGTATTTACTCTCTCGTTGTATCATCTTGGATGAAACAAGTTGATATTCTCAATTCAACATTAGGCGACTTCTCGTGCTTTGGGGACAATCGTCTTCCCCTCTGTATGGGATTATAGCGGGAGGGTTCTTCAATCATTCAGAGTTGTGTGTTAGGGTTATAGTTTTCCTAGAGTACTCTCGGTTGCTTCAGGGTATCCGACCAGATCTATCTATCTACCGATCCTTCGCCATCATCAAGATCATCGTCCATATCACACGTTGCCATTTACTACACTGTGTCCGATGACCTCGAGCCTTGCCGCTGGGAGATTCTCCCTACCGATGATTCCAATGCTCCTCCAAATAATTGTTGAGAAAATGATGGAGAGACTATTTTGTAAATCACCAAACTTATTATCATCCTTATTTGCATTTCGCATAGTTATTAGTAGTATGGGGATTTCAGTGAGCCCAAGTACTAATACATTTTTAGGTCTCAATTCCATTGAGATATCATTTTTGTAAAACACATTATTAATAAATAAGATATAAAAAGATATATATATATATATATATATATATATATATATATATATATATATAATGTGTTATTACAATATAAATAATAATAAAATTTTCATAACTTTGTGATATTAGGATAAAATATGCAAAAATTTAATTAATTTCGGGTGTATCGGGCCGGGTGATAGGTGAAGGACCCTCCACCCACCAACCACCTATCACCGGACATTTTCGGATCTTTATCCGTTTTTCCAAATCGGGTAATTTGGATATATATCAGATGCGAGCGAAATTGCCATCACTACTTGGATGGAGTGTGCACCTATTTTAGGATTACCATTTGAATTAGAATTAACTACCCCTAATCCACAAGTACTAGCTTCAAATCAGCGAATAAGAATCGTTTGCCACTGCAAATTATGTTTCAACTTTGCATTCGTATGGAACTATATTGTTGATTAGTTACTTTTACCAACCAATTGTGTATTTGGTAACATAATTCTAAGTTGTTTTTTCACCTAAAAGTATAGGTATATTAATTCTAATGAGTTTTTACTTAATTACTATTCTTAGTTTTTACTTTTACCAACTAATTGTGTATTGGCTATACAGTAAAGTGAGGTTTCGTTCGAGTGTGAGCACGCAACAAAAACGCGCGAATTTTCCAACAGAACTTAATAGAAACCTTTAGCAACAAGCTGACTAAAGAGCGCAACAAGTTACCCGAATAACCATTCTTAGTTTTAATAGGAAAGCATGTCTAACTAGATCACATTATTCGGCTGTTTAGGACAAAACAAATCGATCAGTAGACTATTACAAAAAGGCCTCACTTGGAGTTGAATGATAAATCTTGACTTTGTAGCAAAATCCGTTTCTCCTTAATCGATCAAGATAAAGGGAATAATCACAAAGGCATGAAGGCCTCACTTGGAGTTCATATTCATCACATTCTTTAAAGAGAAAGGAGAAAGGAGAAAACAGAACCATACATATGCTTATTCACCTTAGCATTGACATTAGTACGTGAAAATGACAATTCGTCATCAACAAATACAGTTTGATTTCTCATGGCGTATATCTCTTTAATCATATACTACAATAGAAATCACAAAATCGTTTACACATGATGAAATTTGAAATTAGAACGTAACTACACTAGTAGTCTCTCCTACAGAAACTGGTCGAAGAGTGTTGGCATAGGGCATGAACATCACATTCGGAAACTCGTGGCTATCATGCTCTCCCACAAGCTCTACCCTCTCAGCCTCTATATCGTAGACGTAAACCCCAGTCTTGGTGGAAAACACCAACCTTCTCATATTAAAAACACAACATCTAACGACGTCGTTCTCTTCCGTAACCCCAATTTCTGAAGTTGTCTTGGACATCACCGGGTTCCACGAGCTGCTCGCGTAGTCTTCCAACACCCATAACGATAACATTCCCCGATCCCTCCTCAAAAGAGCGATAGTTTCGTCGGATCCCCACTTAAATATCTTGAGCTTTGCATGATCACCACCATCTGTCCACGCTCCTTGCGGTAGTTTTATCGTTCTCCATAACTCCTTCTTCTCGACATCATATGCCATTACGTACGGTTCTAGATAAACCGGGTTTCTTGAAGCGCATGGCAAACTAAGAACACAAAATATACGTACACATTATAAGATTATTAAAAATTTGAAAAAAAAAATAAAAATAAAAATTGAATGAACATATATACCTTTTACATATATAATGTACAACAAGACCTCCAATGTCTCCTCTAAAGACTCCCACAGGGGCATCTAGACAAAGATCTCGCCCCTTTTCTCTCTTCAAGTAACACAAATCGTCGTCCCACTTTCCGTTACGATAAACAGCTAGGTGATATTCTGAGCCCCATGGATTGTTTTCTTCCTCGACGGAAACCGGAAGTATAACGGTATAATCATCAGGGAAGTTGAGGTTTCTTGGGTGACACTCAAGTAGGATTCCGAAATCTCTAAACCCTTGAGAGTTGAATTTGTCGGGGATAGGAAGTTGAGCATAGCTCCTTGTAACAGGATTACAAATCAAGATTTGATTGACGTCATCAACAATCTTGTGGAGCAATACTAGGCCTTGACTACTAGCCGATACACGGCCGTTTTGTGTTAAGAAGATGAAGGACTCGTCGGGGATTCCGAAGAGAGACGGAAGCTCGTTGGGAAGGACGAAGAAGTCTAATTTGTCAAAACTAGTTTCATGTTGGAGAAAGAAGCCATTATCGAGTAGTGAAGAACGAAACGATTGTCTTTGGATAAACATGGACTCGATTCTGAGGGTTGATAGGGTTTTGGAGAGGGAGGATGTGTATTTGATGATGCTTTTGGCTGGTAGCCATGAAAATATCTCCAACACCATGTCACCTCCAATGTACAGCGAACTTTCCATTACAACCTGCCAATAATGTAGCCCTAATTGTTAATTAAGTGGAGAATAACATTAATTAGGTTCTATGAAATTACAGTCATAAATTAATTTGGATAAACGAACCGGTGAAAGCTGGGTGGCCGGAGATTGTAGCGACGAAGGATATCTGTCTGCAATCTGCTGTCTTGACTCAAATATTTAGGTCTTGAATTTTTTTTTATACCGTCTCCTGACTCCTTAGCATGTATATATATATATATATATATATATATATATATATATATATATATATATATATATATATATATTTCTTTCCAAAAAAATTGGAAAAGTATAAGATTTTATTACTCCCTTGGAATGCAAGGAAAGTCATTCCTTTTTTCTTTTTCTTTATCTGAAAGTTTACTTTTATGTGTTCTAAATCTTGATATGGGTTTGTTAAGATACTCTATATCTTTTAGTTTGCATATTATGTACAAATCGTATAATTTTAAGTGATTCATAGATCTATCTATAAGAAATTAATTCTTCTAAACTTGAGATATAAGAGACTCGAGTGTTAAATATCAATTCCTAGAGATTTGAATATTAATATACTTTGACAATATATTATGTATATAAAATAAAGTTGAAAAACGATCGGTTTTCGACTTTATGTGCATAAAAATAGTTAAGGATTACGTAGGTTTGTTAACTTGTTATATATTATCGATTTGCAACTTATTTATCAGAATTTATTAAAACTATTTATTTATCTATATTATACTTATTTCACCAAGGCGTACATGTTTTTTTTTATTGTGAAGGTATTTTTTGAAGTATCTATATATATACTAAAACATACAAAAAGTAGCACCCTCACAAATTTTGTAGAATTTTGTTTTTTAGATAACTATTTAAGCCATAAAAAATTTTACAAAGCAAAAAAAAAATAGTTACCTAAAGGTTTGAGGACTAAACAAATCATACATTAATTGGTCCTTTGACCAATAAATAGAAGGTTTGAAAACTATTTGAAGAGAACTTGTATAAATAGAAGTTCTCTTCAAATAGAAGCTTTGAAAACTTGTATAAATAGAGGTTTGAGGACTAAACAAATTACATTGAGAACTTGTATAAATATAAGATTTGAAAATTGTACAAATTATACATTTCTTGATCTTTTGGCTAAGTTGAAGTATAATGTTTAATTACAGGTTAATATCCGTTTTTTGGGTCGTTTGCATACTGTTTTGTGGGTCGTTGACCGACTGTTTATACAAGTTCTCGTATTACGAGAACTTGTATAAATAGAGAGTTTGAAGATTAACAAAATCATACATTTATTGGTCTTTACCTCTTCAAACAAATCATACGTTTATTGTCATTTTAACTAAGTTGAAATATAATTTTTCTTTAATAACGGATTACTATTCTTGACATGGATGTATAAAAAAAATTTATATTGTGAATACAATTAAGTTTTTTAGATTAATATTATAATTTTAAGATTAATATTTAATAAATAATATATAAATATTATAATAGATTTTTTTTTAAACAAACCCGCACAAGGTACCGACAATAAAATAGTTAATAGAAAAGTAAGTAAGATACAATCTAATAAAGATGTATCGGTTATATTGAAAAAAAAAGAAGAAGAAGACGTTTAGATATTAGTCTTTATTAACTTGGAAATTTTTAATACATTGATAAACTGTATAAAAAAAAAATTGTTCATACTATATGTACCAATAAATGTTTAACTCTAAAAATCGTATATTATTCTTGTACATACCTTGTGACGTAATTTTTGAAAATAATAAAATTTACACACTGTACATAAATACTTTATTAACAACATCATTTGGTATGATTCTCATTATTAATTACTACATCATTATCACATTACACAAATTTTTTATTTATTTTCTCATTGTTGTCTATTAATCCGCAACTCTATTAATCAATAAAAAAAAATTCTCATAAATAGGGCATGTCTTACTTAATCGCTAGAATGGTAGATAGTTAAATCAGTGCTATGCACGAATCTTAATATTTTGTATCCTCATTCCTGTTTTATAGTTGTGTTTGACTATGTTAGAACTTATTCTATGTAGAGATGATACACATTGGGTTGGCCCGTCTCGCCCGTCCAGGAAAACGGGTTGGTATGGACAAGGTAAAAAGCGTGTCCGGGCTGAAAAGCCCGCCAGGGCGGACAAACGGGTATGATCGGGCCGGATCCGGGCAGTGCATAAAGCCCTATCGGGTGTTTGCCCGGCCCCGATCTTTCTGTTTTAGTTATTATATACATAATAAATTTTCCGGAATGAGAGACTCTCCTCACTCTCTTAGTTATTATATACATAAGAAATTTTCCTGTTCTGGTTCCATAAAAAATAAAAAAAAAGGGTTCAAGAACCGTTAACAATCCTAGTTTGATGTTATTTTCAGTTTTAGATATTCCTCCCGTCTGAATACTAAATTGGGATTGGAAGCCTCCCTCTTGAACATTGAAATATTATATTTTTAGTTTTTTTAATGGAAAATAATTAGACCCGGATTGTCCGACTTGGCGGACGGGTACGGACATGTCCTGAAACCCGGGACTCAGGCTTAGTCCGGATCCGTTCTGGACATATGGACAAAAATTTGGAATAAACCCGGTCCAAATCCGACCCGAACCTGAATAGTATCAGCTCTAGTTTTATGATTGATAAAATATTGTATTCGATCTTACGGATTGTACAAATTTTTCATAAAAGTTGTATTCAATCTTACGGTTGGTATGGGCAAGGTAAAAATGTGTCCGGGCTGAAAAGCCCGCCACGGCGGACAAATGGGTATAATTGGGCCGGATCCGGACAGTGCATAAATCCCCTATCGGGGTGCTTGCCCGGCCCCGATGTTTTTGTTTTAGTTATTATATACATAAGAAATTTTATGGAATGAGAGGCTCTCCTCACTCTCTTAGTTGTAATGAAATTTGTAAACCCTAACTCCATAAGCAACCGGCGGCGGCGGCTATCCTCGCATCTCCTAGACGGCGGTGACTCTTGAGTCTCACATCTCTAGGAGGCGGCGGTGATCCTCGCAAACTCGAATCTCCTTGCAAGTCGCATCTCCTCACATTTTCTCGTTGAGTCATCTCTCTTGAGTCTCTTGACTCTCTTTACTCACTGCATCTTCTCGTTGAGTCACCTCTCATCGGCCCTCACCTTTCATCTTATTTGAAGCGTTGGGATGGAAGACTCCCACTATCTGAGATGATTCAATGAATCGTAAATCTAGAGGCAAGCTTTTTGTAGTTTGATGTAGGGTTGTTAATTTGATCCGATTTCAGTTGGAACCGAACAGGAATTTAGCGGTTTGGTTCGGTTCATGTGCTTAGTTGTTAGAAAACTTTGGAACCGGACCGTTTAAATACGGTTCCAGTTCGGGTCCAGTTTCAAGTAAATAAAAATAAGGGAACCATTTAAATATTGTTCCTGTTCATGTGCTTATTTAATTTTCAAGCCTTTTTTTCTCCCTTGAGATTATCAGATGGTCAATATGTATAGAATTGTGAAAATTGGTTATTTTTGTAACCTTATATTGGATAATGAGGTGTTTTTATATGTTTCCTTCTAATTTTCAACTTTTCTTTCATGAAGTATTCAAACGGTTCCAAACTGTTCTGGTTCCAAATGGTTCAAGACGGTTCCAGTTTTGTACGGTTCATGTTCCAAATGGTTATGTACGGTTCCGGTTCAACCTGGTCCGGTTCAATATGTAACTGAAATTTCTTAAACGGTTCCGGTTCAAAAAATCATTTATTTAAACGGCCCGGTTCTAAACGGTTCTGACAAAAAAAATAAGGAAACCGGATCGTTTACCTTAAGCGGTTCCGGTTCCGGTTCCATTAAAAAAATGGGTTCAAGAACCGCTAACAACCCTAGTTTAATGTTATTTTCAGTTTTAGCTATTCCCCAGTCTGAATACTAAATCGGGATTGGAAGCCTCCCTCTTGAACATTGAAATATTATATTTTTAGTTTTTTTAATGGCAAATAATTGGATCCGGATTGTCCGACTTGGCAGACGGGTACGGACATGTCCTGAAACCAAGGACTTAGGCTTAGTCCGGATCCGTTTCGGACATATGGACAAAATTTTGGAATGAACCCGGTCCGGATCCGACACGAACCTGAATAGTATCAGCTCTAGTTTTATGATTGATAAAAAATTGTATTCGATCTTACGGATTGTACAAATTTTTCATAAAATATATCTTTTTTTTTACAATATAGGAATTTTGGAAGATATTAAAGGATAATATTTTAAGTCATTTACTATTTATTTTTATGAATGTATGAATATATTTTTAACAATGTCTAATGTATGATTATGAATTTTTTAATTTTAGTAATTGAATCTCTATACCTATACTAAAAGAGCCGTCACTTGTGCTGACGTGGCGCTTTCAGAAATTTTGTAGGATTAAATCTTTATAAACAATTATTAAGCCAAAAAATCTTTTTTTATTAAAACAAAAATCTAAATTATAATTTTTGACTTTTATCGTTAGTTTACATATCCATTTAAATTTTGAAATTAAATTATTTTTAAAATCTATTGAGATCAGATAAGTTGTTAACCAAATACGTTAGATCTAATTACGTGAGTTTTAAGCAAAATCATTTAAAAGTTAACAAACAAAATCCTAAGTCCTAACTTTAACTAACAAAATCTTAATTAGAATTTTTTTTTTGCCAATTATGAGATTTTGTTTAATCAATACAGTATATATTTATTAATTAAGATTACATATTTTCTTAATGTTTTTTTTTAAATTTCTTGAGTCTTGAAAAACTTCTTCAACAATTTTCTTAAATCATGCCTATATAAACACAAGTAAAGGGGGAAGTAAGAGGAGAAGCAAACAAAAGGTAAGTTCTATCACTTGAAATTTGTAATATTTATTGATTTTAATTAATTGTCATTATTTACCCTTTCAATCCATTGTTTATGCAAACACAGGTGAATGGGAGAATGGTTTTTCGTTGCTTGGTAATGTAGAAAGCAAATTGAGAGGTTGAGTTTATAGAGTATTGAAACGTAAGAAATATGAATTCACTGATGTTCAATGCTCTCTCCCCCTCTCTCTATTAGGGATATTCGATCTCTGGACACCTTTTTTTATATATCGAGGTCACATCTAATTTTCATTTCCTTTTTCAAATTGATTGTTGTTCAATCTTCATTTCCTTCTTCAAATTGATTATTGTCCTGTTTATTCACACGAAATCCACTTTAACAATTTCAGGTTTACAACTAAGCATGTTTCAATTCCTTTCACTCAGATGATATAAAATTTTAGTCTTTTATTAATGTAAAATAATTATTTGACAAGCTGACTGTCTTCCAATCTTTTCAAGTATCACATGCCTTCTTATTTTCAATTTTGTTTTTGTAGAAAGAGGAGAGACCACGATGAGGATCAATTCCACCATGGCGAAGAGGATGAGATGAAGGAGAGAGAGCATCCGGCACAAAACACGGATTTTGGAAGTCGTTCCAAAAATTCTTAGGCAATTCCTAATCGGTTCCTGATAAACCTAACCTATTGATCCATCCTTTTTTGTTTATATATGTTTTGGATTGAAAATGAAGAGATTGTATGATTTGTACGATGATGTGATTGTTGCATGTTTATATTGGATTTGGAACGGAAACATGTTGTAAGAGCCTTAGTCTTTGGAGCTTGTTTTGATCTTAGCCGCCCCCGCGGGTTTAGGGAGCCGCCCCTGCGGCTCGTGTAGTTTTCCTCTCCTGCGGCTCAGGGAACTGCCCCTGCGGTTTCTTACGGCTAGGGCTGAGCAAACCACAGCTTACGGTTCGGTTAGCGGTTGGGAAAATATTGAATTTTGGTTTTCGGTTCGGTTCATGAACCGAACCGAAAACCGTGGTTCAAACCGAAAGTTAAAAAAAAAACGAAATGTACTGCGGCTACTAGGGTTTCAGAGTATATATATACGTATTTTTCTGAGGGCTGTGAAATTTTTCCTTCACTCTTGCCGACCCCGCCGCTCCCCTCTCCCCATCTCCTTCTCGCGTCCCATTGCTTTTATCTCCCCATCTCCTTCCTTCCATCTCTCAAGTCTCATCTCACATATTCTTGCATCTTCCATCTCTTGATTCTCCTCCCAACTTTCATCTTCCACAAAGATTTCACCTTCAGAATAGAATCAAGAGAGGGGTTGAGCTGTTGAGGGGAAAATGACGCCCCACGCGGCCACGCCGTTCCGCCGCTTTTTCGAGGGAACTTTCATCTATTCATCTTCATCTTTAGGCGACTAAGTAGTCAGTAATGCAGTTCTGTGACTGACTGACTGGGAGGACAATATGCCGATGACTTTTCTAGGAGATGACGGCGGGAGGGCGAGGGAGACGACAACTGAATAACGCAGAAGATTTTTGATATTTGAAATTGAAGCTCCGGGGGGAGGGCGAGGGAGATCTATCAAGTAGGCGACTCAATTACGCAGTTCTGTATTATGTAATTGAAGTCTCAAGTTTTTGATATTTGAAATTGGATCTATTACCCTTATTGCAGAAGATTTTGTATAGTTTACTTTACTCTCAAACTTGGAATGGATCTGGATTCTAGAGTGTATATCTTTAATTTTTGTTGCATATTGTATGTTTTGTGCATTTTCGGTTCAAACCTAAACCGAACCGAGTTTTTCGGTTTAGTTTTTCGGTTCAGGTTTTACCGATTTTCGGTTTTCGGTTCGGTTCGGTTCCGGTCGGTTTTGGTCGGTTTTCAACCGATGCTCAGCCCTACTTGCCGCAACAGCCGGTTTTGTTGACCGGTTGGAGTCGTTCTTTACCCTTTCTTTTCTTTCTCCTTAAGTCTCTTCTTTGGCTGATGAGCAAGAGTTTCATCTTCTTTCTCCAGCCATTTCACGTTCTTCTTCTCTCTCCTCCTTCTCCTTGGTCTTGAGCTTGGAATCTTCTTGGTTTGTTAGAGTTTGTGTGTGGCTGATGATGTTGATGAGCTTGATGTGTGTTGCTGAGCTTGGAAGCCAGTGAGGTTGGTCGTGATCTTTCCTTGGATAGGTTCACAGCAGTGGTAAGTTTCTTCTCTTCTCCTTTCTTCTTCTTTGATTCCTTTCCTCTTCCTTAGCTTAGGATTAGATGTATTGGATGTGTATTGATGTTGGAATGTGTATGTATATGTATGTGTTTGGATATGGAATGGAGAAGACGTGATTTGATCACGTGAAAAGTAAAAGAGAAGTCGGGACTCTACGTTTTGCAGAGTCGCCACCCCCGCGTTCCAGTGTCGCCGCCCCTGCGGAAGATTGTCACCGCACCCGCGCCCGGAAGCCGCCACCCCTGCGGCCACGGTCACAGCGTCCGCGCCAGCGTGTCTTCGCGCCTGCGCCTGTTCCCTTTCCGCCCCTGCGTCTTTCCTGTCACGCAAGTGTGTCTTGTCCCGGATCTACCTAGAGTAGTGTAGATAATTTCCTTTCCTAGTATGAGCGGTAGTAGCATGCTAGGTATGTCTATGAGGATAGAATGATGATGAGTATGATATTGTTATATGCCGATTAGGGCTTTGAGGTTTATAAGTTAGATACGATCCTATTGGATCCATTGGGTTTAGGTGTGACCCCTTTGATGGATAGGAGTTTGATATCTTGTTATGCCTTGTTATTAGGCAATGTTGTTCTCCAGAGTTGGAGCTGATCGAGTTTGAGACTACTCTGAGGTTGAGGTAAGTCCATAGGACTTACTTAGCTATCATCCTTATATTAGATGTATGCATGAGTGGTGTGTGTTATAAGCTTGATAACATGCGAGATTATTATTACCGACCTATGGTCTAGTGATTGCCCATTTGTAGGGCCGTAATAACTTGCCCTTTCATCCCGCTGGGAGTCTAGGAGGTTCTCTGTAGGCAGGCCAGACCTGGTAAACGGTTCGGGCACTCTCCATTCCCATAGGGTACACGGGGAGGTGTTTCAGGCACTATTCCAGCTGGCTATTGGACCTAGAGGCGGGGATTATATATTACTCGTGTCACATATGTTCATATTGATATATATATGTTTGAGTGTTTGACTATTTATATAAAGATAATGAACTGGGTAAATGTGTGATACCATGATGAGATGTTTATGATTTTATGATGTGTGTATGTGCCTATGCTTATCTTCTATATATATGTGTATGGTTAGCTAACGGTTTTATACCGTGTTGTAGATCTTTTGCAAGTTAGGAGAGCTGCAGAGTGATCCAGAGTGGGTGATCCGCTGAGGGCTCCGTACACTGGGTTTATACGTGGGATGGGGGATATTTATGATGTACGGATATATGCTTTGATTTGTACTCAGCGGTTCTTCTGTATTATATTTTGATATGTATATATACAGTTTGATGTTTTGTTTTAATCTATTTGTGCCTTGTTGTAAGATCCAGTGAACTTGTTGTCAGGCTAGGGTCAAGATTCATTGTGAGATCCTAGCCTAGTAGCGCCTCGAGTCCTGTGGATTCGGGGTGTTACAAAGTTGGTATCAGAGCCTTAGGTTGACAACAATGGCACTTGCAATCTGCGATAAAGGTCGAATAGATAAATAAACAAAACCCGAAAGGGGTCTGACTTTTCAAAAGGTTTTGATTTTGAAATGAGTACAAATGTTTTGGGATAGTGTGTACGGGAAGCCATCACCCCTCTGAAGATCTCGACATTATAGATGTATATAGATATTATGTTGTGATTGACTTGATATATATCTATACATATGGAATATATATAGCCTTCTAAGATAGGTTTATACCCTCTACAGATGGTTCGGACTAGAGCCTTACCTTCAGTTGGATGAGGTAGGGGTAGACCCCCTCTAGGTAGAGGATGGGGTAGGATTCCCGCTGGTGATACACGTGCAACGGAGGAGACTCATGAGTATGTTGCTGGGAGTGTCGTTCCTGAGACTGGGAACGGGGCAGCTGAGAGACAGGGATCACAGAGAGTGCAGTCAGATGACTCGGATCATGTCTCCATGGAGGGACCAGCCTTCCGCGAGTATATCAGACGAGTTGAGGAGGCTTCCAGAGCAGGTAGACGTGCCCCTGATTTGCCAGCACAGGAGGGATCATCTGAGAGATCCCACGGAGTTACTCAGGTGCCAGCTGTACAAGCACATGCTGCTGAGACTGCTCGGGTTCAGGAGGAGTATCGAGGGCCTCGACCATATACTTGGTTGAAGGTATTTCACCAGATGGGTGTACCCCCTTTCTCTGGGAAGGTGGGGTTGGAGGTTGAGCTATGGATTGGACATGTAGACTCAGATCTGGAGTCTATTAGATGTCCAGCATATAGGCAGATAGAGTTGGTGTAGACTTTGTTCAGAGACTTGGCACAGCACTGGTGGAGATCTTTACGGGGTCAGGTTAGTAGTTATGATCAGATGAGGACCATGATTAGAGAGCGTTTCTGCCCTGCTTCATTGAGGAGGGAGAAACTGCGGGATTTTGTGGAGGCTGGATTCGAGGATGTACCAGTCTTAGAGGATATTAGGAGGTTCTAGGAGGAGCTGGCTTTGCTGGGTCCAACTGCACCTCCTACAGATCAACATGTGTATCTTTTCTCCCGACGACTGAGGGATACTACCCGGACTTACATGGTTGGGTTTCACTATGAGACCTTGATGGATTATCAGGACAGAGCTTCCGATTATGAGAGGGAGTGAGCTTGGCAGAGGAGAGCTTCTCAGACCGTAGGGTCTGAGAAGAGACAGCGTACTGGGCAGACTAGTGGTACTGGTGGAGCTGCTAGTGTTGGGCGAGGCCAGAGACGCCAGAATTACCCCTCATCTGCACCGGTTGTAGATAAGGGAATACAGTGCTTCAACTGCAGTGAGTATGGACATATGAGATCAGAGTGTACGAGGCCGCAGGTGACTTGCTTCACTTGTGGCAGACCCGGTCATAGAGCTACCTTCTGTAGACCGGGTAGAGCTTCATCCCAGCAGGGCTTTTCTCCTGCTAGTGTAGTGGAAGGTGGGCAGAGACCACCTCAGCAGCAAAAGACTCAGGGACAACAGAGAGTCCCAGACCGTCCTACGACTCAAGGATCTGCTCCTGGGTCGAGTAAAGGCAGGGGTCGTGGTGGGAGTACCACCGACACTAGAGGAGCTCAGGGTAAAGTGTTTGAGCTGAGGAGTGCAGAGGAGCCAGCTGCACCGACTGCTACAGGTACCATTCTGATTCATGGCTTACCTATTAGAGGTTTATTTGATACGGGTGCTACGCATTCATTTATATATGATGCATGTGTTGAGCGTCTGAGTCTATATACGACTGAGGGGATACCCTTTAGTATAGGGTTACCCGATGGTAGTAGGGTCAGAGGTACCCGTGAGATTCGTGACTGTCCCATTTCTGTAGGAACCCGTGTATTACTTGTGGACTTCTTTGTCATGCCATTAGTGCATGAAGAAGTCATTCTAGGTATGGATTGGATGGATAGACACCAGGCAGTATTAGATGTAGGTAGGAGGACTGTTACCCTCTCTACTGAGTTAGGTCAGATAGAGGTTTTCCGAGATTGGGACCTTGGAAAATCCGGCATGGTTATCAGTGCGATACGGGCAACGAGACTGATTGCACAAGGTTGTGAGGCCTTCTGGTGTTATGCCACGAAGGAGGGGGAAAGTCCAGCATTAGAGGATATCCCAGTAGTCTGTGAGTTTACAGATGTATTTGTTGAGCCGTCCAGTTTGCCGCCTTAGAGGAGCGCGGACTTTGGCATTGATTTAGAGCCTGGTACGAGACCTATCTCGAAGGCCCCATACCCGATGGCGCCTGTCGAGATGTTGGAGCTGAAGAAGCAACTTGAGGAGCTGGCTAAGAAGGGTTTTATCCTCCCTAGTGTATCTCCATGGGGAGCACCTGTCCTCTTCGTACGGAAGAAGGACGGATCGTTGAGATTGTGCATTGATTACAGGGAGCTGAACAAGGTAACCATCAAGAACAAGTATCCATTGCCTCGTATTGATGACTTGTTAGATCAGCTTCAGGGAGCGACCGTGTTTTCCATGATTGACCTGCGTTCAAGGTATCACCAGCTGAGGGTGAGAGAGCAGGATGTGCACAGGACAGCCTTCCGGACCAGATATGGACACTACGAGTTTGTAGTGATGCCATTTGGGCTTACGAATGCCCCAGCAATTTTCATGGAGTTGATGAACAACATATTCATCGACTTCTTGGATCAATTTGTGGTGGTCTTCATAGATGATATTCTAGTATACTCTCGTAGCAGAGAGGAGCATGCAGGGTAGTTGAGGACTGTGTTGCAGGTTTTATGAGATAGAGAACTTTATGCCAAGTTCTCTAAGTACGAGTTCTGGATGCCAGAGGTAGCATTCCTGGGTCATGTTGCATCAGCTGAAGGGATCAAGGTGGGTCCGGAAAAGATCGAGGCATTAGCAGCTTGGACGACACCGACGAACGTCAAGGAAGTACGTAGCTTTCTTGGCCTAGCTGGGTATTACCGACGCTTTGTGGAGGGATTTTCTGTGATTGCCCGTCCACTAACGAGTCTGCTGAGGAAGACTACCAGATTTGTATGGTCTGATTAGTGTATGCAGAGTTTTGAGGAGCTGAAGAGACGTCTGACTTCTGCTCCTATTTTGGCACAGCCAGAGGGTACAGAGGATTTTGTGGTTTACAGTGATGCATCCAAGCTAGGCTTGGGATGTGTATTCATGCAGCGGGGCAAAGTGATTGCATATGCGTCTAGACAGCTGAAGACGTATGAGGAGAACTACCCAACTCATGATCTGGAGTTGGCAACAGTAGTTCATGCACTGAAGATCTGGAGACATTACCTATATGGTGCTACATGTCAGATCTTCACAGACCATAAGAGTCTGAAGTACATTTTTACGCAACAGGAATTGAATAACCGTCAGCGTAGATGGCTTGAGCTGATCAAGGATTTTGATCTGGAGATTTTGTACCATCCGGGGAAGGCGAACGTTGTCGCCGACGCCCTAAGCAGGAGGACGCCTCGAGAGCAGGCGATTGCGAGGTTAATAGTTTAGCATCAGTTGCAGAGAGACCTGATTTGCCTGGAGTTGGACATCCAGTTTCCTGATGATGACGCCCAATTGAGTACTTTAGAGGTTCTTCCTGATCTGTTGGGTGAGATCCAGTAGAAGCAAGAGACCTACCCGACACTGATGAGGATCCGAGAGAGGATGTCTCGGAATGAGGCACCACAGTTCCTTCTAGGAGCAAATGGAGTGTTGAGACGCCACGGTCGCGTCTGTGTACCCGCTGATGCGGATCTACGCCAGAGGATGTTACAGGAGGCTCATTGTACGCCTTATTCAGTGCACCCAGGTACGAGTAAAATGTACAAGGATTTGAGACGTTCATATTGGTGGGGAGGGTTGAAGCCCAATGTGGCCAGATTTTTGGCACAGTGTGCGACCTGTCAGCAGGTCAAGATCGAGCATTGCAGACCTAGAGGTGAACTTCATCCACTGCCTGTTCCACAGAGGAAGTGGGAGGACGTCACCATGGACTTTGTGACTGGGCTGAGATCGAGCAGGAGCTTTGATGCCATCTGGGTTATAGTGGACAGAATGACGAAGACGGCACGTTTTATCCCTATCCGGGAAACGTGGCCAGTGAGTAGATTCGCAGAGTACACTAGGCAGATAGTAAGACTCCATGGTGTAACGAGGAAGATCGTCTCAGACAGAGATGGACGATTTACGTCGAGATTCTGGCAGCAGATTCAGACTGCCCTGGGGACGAGTTTGCACTTCACTACTGCGTTCCATCCTCAGACAGATGGTCAGTCAGAGAGGACCAATTAGACACTGGAGGATATGTTGCGCGCTTGTGTGTTGGATTGTGGACAAGTGTGGACAGATCATCTCCCACTAGTTGAGTTCTCATACAACAACAACTGGCATGCATCTATTGGGATGACCTCATATGAGGCACTGTATGGACAGAGATGTCGTACTCCGTTATGCTGGGATGAGGAGAGCAGTGTTAGTGGTTTGACACCTTATCAGATTCAGGATGATGTGGCTCGTGTAGCACTGAATAGAGAGCGGATGTTGACTGCACAGAGCTGTCAGAAGTCGTGTGCAGATAGGAGGCGTAGACCCCTAGAGTTCAGAGTATGAGCCCATGTGTGGCTGAGGGTGTCTCCGACACGAGGTGTTAGACGTTTTGGCATTAAGGGGAAGTTAAGCCCCCGATATGTCGGACCGTTCGAGATTCTGGATCGGGTTGGGAGCGCAACATACAGATTAGCTTTGCCTCCGAGATTAGAGGGTGTTCATCATGTGTTTCACGTGTCTCAACTGAGGGATTATATACCAGACCCGAGACATATTGTGAGTTATGATGATTTGGTGGTCGAGCCGGACCACACTTTTGTTGAGCATCCGATTGCAGTCCTAGAACGAGGTGTGAGACGCCTGCGTTCGAAGGACATTCCTATGCTGAGGATACAGTGGTCGAGACGAGGACCTGATGAGGCTACATGGGAGACTGAGGATAGTATCCAGAGGAACTATCCAGAGTTCTATGCCGAGATAGATGTACTTGTAGGATCGACGAGTAGATATTAGTATTATCTTGGTGAGTGTTACGTGCTTATATGCTTATATGCTATGATGTGTTTATTTTCGTACTAGCTATGATATGATGTGTGATCTTATTAGATCTTGTTGTGCTAGTATGATTACTATTTATAGCTGGAGATGGCTCTTTCCTCCATCCTATTTTGATGGTCATAGTGTTGCTGGAGATGTTTTTCCTCCATGCCTTGTTTTTACGAGCATGATACGGCTAGAGATGGTTTTTCCTCTATGCCCTTGTGATGTGATGATGGTTTGGCTAGATATGGTTTACCTCTACGCCTTAGCTAGTATAGTGATCTTGCTGCTGGAGTTGATGTTTTCCTCCATGCTCGTGTTTGAGGTTATAGAAAGAGTTGTACCTCGGCTTCTGAGTCCGAGTGGTTGTAGGACTTCACAAGTTTCGGGACGAAACTTGTTTTTAGGGGGGTGAGGTGAAAGAGCCTTAGTCTTTGGAGCTTGTTTTGGTTTTAGCCGCCCCCGCGGGTTTAGGGAGCCGCCCCTGCGGCTCGTGTAGTTTTCCGCCCCTGCGGTTTCTTGCGGCTACAGCCGGTTTTGTTGACCGGTTGGACTCGTGCTTTACCCTTTCTTTTCTTTCTCCTTAAGTCTCTTCCTTTGCTGATGAGCAAGGGTTTCATCTTCTTTCTCCATCCATTTCACGTTCTTCTTCTCTCTCCTCCTTCTCCTTGGTCTTGAGCTTGGAATCTTCTTGGTTTGTTAGAGTTTGTGTGTGGTTGATGATGTTGATGAGCTTGATGTGTGTTGCTGAGCTTGGAAGCCAGTGAGGTTGGTTGTGATCTTTCCTTGGATAGGATCACAACAGTGGTAAGTTTCTTCTCTTCTCCTTTCTTCTTCTTTGATTTCTTTCCTCTTCCTTAACTTATGATTATATGTATGTCTTCGCGCCTGCGCCTGCTGCCTTTCCGCCCCTGCGTCTTTCCTGTCACGCAGGTGCGTCTTGTCCCGGATCTACCTAGAGTAGTGTAGATCCTTTCCTTTCCTAGTATGAGCGGTAGTAGCATGATAGGTATGTGAATGAGGATAGAATGATGATGAGTATGATATCGTTATATGTCGGTTAGGGCTTTGAGGTTTATAAGTTGGATACGATCCTATTGGATCCCTTAAGTCTAGGTGTGACCCCTTTGATGGATAGGAGTTTGATATCTTGTTATGCCTTATTATTAGGCAGTGTTGTTCTCTAGAGTTGGAGTTGATCGAGTTTGAGATTACTCTGAGGTTGAGGTAAGTCCATAAGACTTACTTAGCTATCATCCTTATATTGAATGTATGCATGAGTGGTGTGTGTTATATGCTTGATAGCATGCGAGATTATTATTACCGACCTATGGTCTAGTGATTGCCCATTGTAGGGCCGTGATAACTTGCCCTTTCATTCCGCTGGGAGTCTGGGAGGTTCTTTGTAGGCAGGCCAAACCTAGTAAACGGTTCGGGCACTCTCTATTCCCTTAGGGTACACGGGGAGGTGTTCCAGGCACCATTCCAGCTGGTTATTGGACCTAGAGGTGGGGATTATATATTTCTCGTGTCACATATGTTCATATTGATATATATGAATTGAGTGTTGGACTATTTATATAAAGATAATTAACTGGGTAAATGTCCATGATGAGATGTTTATGATTTTATGATGTGTGTATGTGCTTATGCTTATCTTCTATATATATGTGTATGGTTAGCTAACGGTTTTATACTGTGTTGTAGATCATTTGCAGGTTATGAGAGCTACAGAGTGATCCAGACTGGGTGATCCGCTGAGGGCTCCGTACACTGGGTTTATACATGGGATATGGGATATTTATGATGTACGGATATATGTTTTGATTTGTACTCAGCGTTTCTTCTTTATTACCTTTTGATATGTATATATACAGTTTGATGTTTTGTTTTAATCTATTTGTGACTTGTTGTAAGATTCAGTGAACTTTTTGTCAGGCTAGGGTCAGGATCCATTGTGAGATCGTAGCCTAGTAGCGCCTCGAGTCCTGTGAATTCGGGATGTTACACATGTGATTGTTGCATGTTTATATTGGATTTGGAATGGAAGCATGTGTTGTATTTTTGTGTGATTTAGCTTTTGCATTGTGATGAAATTTTCAGTTATTTTTCTTTAAGTTTTATGTATTTGTATTATATAGATTTAACTCATAAGGATTAAATATTTATGAAAATCATTAATGATAGATTTGTTTTACTCATTTGTATATGGTTTTGGCTTTGTTGGGTACAAAAGTTGGGTTTTGAAAAGGAAACCATTTCTTGATTGAGGGGTGCAGTAGATGAAGTGAGTTGATTTGGGAAGTCAATTGAAGAAGAAGAAAATGATTGTATTTGGATTTCTAGATTTTAATTAATGATAGATTTCATTTTGGATTTGTTTTGAGTTATGTTGAAAAAGGATTGTAATTTGTAGTGTGTTGTCCAGTGATGTATCAAATTTCATTTTTTAACTGCCCACAAAAATTGTTAAAACATCTAAGATAAGTGTAATGTTGTTAAAAGCGTCCAAGGTGAAGCTGTTTTGGAAAGCAGAAAATTCATACTTAAACGTGTTTGTAACGAATTTGTAAAACAAAGAAAAAAAAAATCAATAATCAACATTTGTAATAAATTTGCAAAACAAAAAAAGAATTTTCATCGAAATCCATAGCGATATCATATGGCTCCTATATATATATATAGATAGATTTTTAATTTTGTATCTATTATTTAGATTTTTGTGTCAATTTGTACCCAAAAATGAAGTTAGTAGTTTGCACCGAACTAATTGGCTTTGTTTTTAATTTATTTACTTTTTTATTATTAGGAGATGCCACCTCAACAAAATTATTTTGTTGAGATATTTACACTAATGTCATTGAATTAAAATCATATATAGATCAAAATCTAATAAATAAACTTTTTAATTATTTTTAATTTTAAAAATCGTAATCTCAAAATATTTGTTTTAATTAGTAACCAAACCTATTTTAAAACCACTATTTAACTATTTTTTGATTTTTTTTTTATTATTAACAACAAATCAGTACATCCGACTTTTTTGTGCTAATTTTTTATATTAATTATTTAGTTAATTCAATGATTCCATTTAATTCTATATAAGAAATTAAAAGATTTCACAATTTTTAGTTTTAGTTAATTCTTTTAACGATTAATTTCAAATTATTATCTTAATAATTGAAAGATTTTTTTTACTAACAACAAAACCGTATTTCGGAATTTTTTTGGTAATTATTAATTTGTTCCATTAATTGTGTGGAGTTTTGGTTAAAACCATCTAAATTTTTTTTGTTGTTATTTCAATCTATATACACACTAACAAAATGGATGTTAAAGCCATGTGTTAGACATTTGGAGATGCAACCTCATCAAATCTAAAATGTTAACATTACGCTGAGGTCATCAAATTAAAATATCATCATCCATTCATCCATATATTTAAATTCTTTATTTTTATATAAAAAAAATATTTGATTAGTTGTTATTTGAACCGATCTTAAGAAAAACAAAATTTACGGAAACTCCTTTTGATTTCCTAAGATCAGCCCAAAAAAATTACGATTTAATTTTAAAATTTATCAGTTTTCATGAAATTGGATCACCAACTTTTTTTAAATAATATTTTTTTTATAAAAAAAACTAAAATTTTAATTAGATTTTAAAAGTTATAATAATTATCTCTAAAAATAAACTGGTGTATAAACTTTCAGGCCACATAATTAATATGCCTGTGAAAAATTAAGAATAATTAGGATAATATATTCATAAATTTTAAAAAAATGAAATGTTGTATAAAAATAAAATTAAAGCCTAAAATAATAAAATATATCTTTATTCGTAAATATTTTATGATCGTGTGAATAATAGACTGTGCATTGCTATTATAATGTTTCATAAATATGTTATTATTTTATAAATATACATGCATGACATATTACTCAAAATATTAAATCTATAAATATACCCGCACAAGATACGGGTTATACACTAGTTGATTAATTAAAGGTTCTGGAAAAAAAATCAAAGGCTAATGTTTTAAGTTATTTATTGCTCAAATGTCTACTATGTAGATATATAGATATAAATATAAGAATTTACTCTTTTATCATGTGTGATGCATACTTGTTTTATTTGAAATGCTGATTTAGATGCAATAACTTATATTAGAATTCTACAAATTAAAATAGAAAAATAAATAAATGGATCAATATAGTATTTTTTAACGTGGTTTCTAAACGTACCGGTGGAAATTGTTATTTAACACCGTAACGCACTTCGAGTGCGTAGTTGAGAACTCACTCAACTACGCACTTGGGGTACGTAGTCGTAGTAATTATTTTATTTTTTTTAAAAAAATTTATTTATTTTATTTTTTTTCTATACTTCTACTACGCACCCCAGGTGCGTAGTTCAATTTTTCAATTTTTTTATATTTTTTCTCAAACTCCAACTACGCACCTCATATACGTAGTTGGCTCCAACTACGCACCCCATATGCGTAGTTGGCTCCAACTACGCACCCCATATGCGTAGTTGGCTCCAACTACGCACCCCATATACGTAGTTGTAAACCAGTCAACTACGCACGCGAAGTGCGTAGTTACGGTGACAAATAGTGATTTCCGCCGGTACGTCTAATAATCCCCTTTTTTAATCATATATTTATCTACATGTGATATTTTTTAATAACAAAAAAGTAAATAAACAATTTAACGATTTTTTTCCTTTGATATTTTTTGAGACATGATCCTTATATAATGTATAGATAAGGAG
Organism: Fagopyrum tataricum; assembly: GCA_002319775.1. Taxonomy (NCBI): domain Eukaryota; kingdom Viridiplantae; phylum Streptophyta; class Magnoliopsida; order Caryophyllales; family Polygonaceae; genus Fagopyrum; species Fagopyrum tataricum. The sequence continues at coordinate 35,913,475 of CM008285.1, forward strand.
TGACATTTTAAAATACTAAATTAACATATTTTTGTTTATCCATATCAAAATTTAATTAAACAAATATAACAATATTGAATGACAACATTATTGGGAAAAATCCTTACATGTAGATAGAGATGGGAAATCGCCATATGCATGACTTTTGGCATTAACAAGCTACCTTATTGGCGGAGCTTTTAACATTAATAAGTTGGCTTGTCGGATGAAATTTTTATCAACAATCAAACGTCTTATAGGCCGGACTTTTTAATAATAACAAGTTGTCATATGTGTCATGTTTTCGGTAATAACAGGTAAAACTTTTAATAATAACAAGTCATCATATAGGTCGGGTTTTCAATAATAATTATCTTGGGCTTCCTTCCTCGTAAGCTTACATATATATAACATCTTTATTATGTCACAATTTATCACATATTTCAATATCAACACTGATTACATTGATGTCATCTATTCATACATCATTTTAGATTATGGATTCATGCATTTTATGTCTCTTTGTATATTTTGTGCAATCATTTAGTATAGAAAACATTCATTGTATCAACTATTGTGTCTACTTTGATTTACTTCTTGTTTAAGGCATTCAAAGCCATTTATGGTGCATTTCAACCAAACTATCAAAAGACGCGCCAAAATACGAAAGTTCGATATTCCTTGAGACTAGGAGATGTATTGGAGCATCATACTTGACTAGAGACTGAAAAATAAAGTGGATTATTGTAAGAGTCTTAGTCTTTCGAACCGAGATTGGACCTTAGCCGAGATTTGCTTTGGCCGAGTTTAGCCTTGCCGCACCCGTGGGCATGACTGCCGCCCCTGCGGGTTTCCGCCCCTGCGACTCAGGGAACCGCCCCTACGGTTTCCGGCGGTTGCAACCAGTTTTGTTGACTCCTTTGCCCCGTGCTTTACCCTTTGCTTTACTTCTTTCGTTTCCTTGCTGAGCAAGGGTTACCTTCTTCACTTCCCCATTTCAGACCCTACGTCCTTCTTGCTTCTCCTTCATCTTCTTTGATCTTGTTCTTGGTTCTTCTTTGAGTTTTGCTTGAGAGTTGTGTGTTGTGGTTGATGTTGATGATGGATGTGTGTATGCTGAGCTTGGAAGCCAGCTACTGAGGTGTGTGATCTCTCTCTACAGCCTAGGACCACAAGGGTGGTAAGTGATCTTGCTTCTCCTTCTTTCTTTCCTTGATTCTTCCTTCCTTAGCTTAGGATTAGATGTATTGATCATAGAGTGATGTTGGAATGTGTATGTTATTGCATGTGTGTGATTTTGGAATGGAATTGACGTGATTTGATCACGAGAAGAGCCGAAGAGGAATCGCGAGTTCACGTTCTGCACAGACGCTGCCCCCGCGCCTAGAAGTCGCCGCCCCTGCGGAAGCCGTGCCACAGCGCCCGCGCCTTGCCTGCGTTGCCTGCGTTCCTTGCCACCGCGCCTGCGGCTGCTCCTTGCCGCGCCTGCGGGTTGTCTACTCCGCCCCTGCGTCCCTTGATCACGCAGGTGCGTCTTGTCCCGGGACTACCTATAGTTAGGTAGCTCCTTTCCTTTCCTAGTATGAGGGACTTAGTACCATGGTAGGTATCGGATGTTGATAAGTATGATACAGATATGCCGGTTATGGCTTTGAGGTTTACGAGTTGGACATGATCCTTATGGATCCCTTGGGTCTAGGTGTGACCCCTTTTGTGTGATAGGAGTTTGATATATATATATGTATCCCTTGTATAGGCCGTGTTGTCCTCCAGTTTGGAGTGGACTTGAGTGAGAGCTGATCATAGTGATACTACTTTTGAGATTGAGGTAAGTCCATAGGACTTACTTAGCTACTATCCTTATATTGGATGTATGCTTGAGTGGTGTTTGTTATATGCTTTATAACATGCGATATGGTTCATTACCGACCTATGTTATATTGACCGCCCATTGTAGTGGCTGTGACAACTTACCTTTCATCCCGTAGTGGAGTCTGGGAAGTTCTCTGTAAGCTAGTTAGTTCTAGTATACGGGATGGGCACCTACCACTCCATATGGTATACAGGAAAGTGCGCTGATACCACTCCAACTAGCTATTGTACGCAAAGGCGAGGGTTATATACATTCCTCGTGTCACGTATATTCATATATACCGATTTATATACTCTTGAGTGCTTAACGTTATAAAGATAATAAACCGGGTAAATGTGTGATATCATGATGAGGTGTTAATATTATTGATATGTGTTTGTGCTCTAGCATCTTCTTATATATGTGTATGGTTAGCTAACGGTTTTATACCGTGTTGTAGATCCTTTGCAGGTTAGGAGAGCTGCAGAGTGATCCAGAGGGGTGATTTGTTGAGGGTTCCGTACACTGGGCGATAGCGTGGGATTTTGGGTTATTTATGTTGTACGGATTTCTGTTTCACTTTGTACTCAGCAGTACTCTGTATCATCCTTTTGATATGTATATATGTATTAGTTTTATGTTTTGTTTTAATCTATTGGTGCCTTGTTGTAAGATTCAGTAAACTTGTTGTCATGCTAGGGTCAGGATCCATTGTGAGATCCTAACCCAATAGCACCTCAAGTCCTACGGATTTGGGGTGTTACAATTACCACAAGAGTGGATCCATGATGGGCACATGGCCAAGTGATGTCTAGACCATGGCTTAACAACTAGTGGGGATGCCGTCTTGAAGTCATCTCACCTCTTTTGACTTGCTCTTTTTAGCATGAAGAATCCCATACATCATGACATACCCACGACTTGGACCATTGTCGCCTAAGTCATCTTTATATTGTGGAATATGTAGAGTTAGTTTCCGGATATAGTTTTTTTATTTTTATTCTGGTAGGGCTTTTTTCTTGGTTAATTATGGGTCATATTTATGTACAATATGTAGCTAATTTTCAGATATTAGAAGGGTTCGAACTTTGGAGATTAAGAACCCTATTTGTGACGGTCGTTTTGCCTTTCTCTACTTGGAATTCACCAAAAAGCTTTGAAGGTGAATTTTGTTGAGTCGTTCTTGCATTGTGAACCTTGTTTAATGTACTAGAATTATTTATACACGTTTTTTTTATTTGTTTTGTAGCTATTTCTGCAATTTCCCTTTTATACATTATTTTGCAAATTTTCAATATGTTTTGCTAATTTCTGATATCTATGGATATGTTGAACCCGATAATTAATTGATTGATAATTATGTATATGAATTGTTGAATGGAAATTAGTTGGTTGTGTTTTACCTTAGTAACATTAACCATTGGACAAGTTCGATCCCTTTGTTGTATATGTTGAGAAACATGGTTTGTTAGAAATATATTATTTTTCTGCAAAAACGTGTTGATTCTATTTGACTAGCTAAACTTGAATTTGATATGGGGTGTAATGGCAACCTTTATCTCGAGGGTTCTTGACTACCATAAATTTATCGGTTTTACACATTTTTGACTTGTTTGTGAGGATGTGGTTTGTTTTCGTTGTCTACCTATTTTCTAAGTACCTAAAGGATTTGACTATTACTTTTTGCAACCGCGAGAACGTCTTTGAATTGAGCACGGCCTTTACACACCGAGAGATGGTAAAAGGCTATTTTTTTGGTTAACTACATTTCCACTGATTAATGTTATATACTTCGTTATTTATTGATTAATTATTGTGGTAAAAGGCTATTTTTGTCGGTTAACTATATATTCATTATATCGTTTTTCTTATTTTACTTTTCACCAACATCCTTTGTTTATTCTTTTGTCTTTTGACAACATAAAGATTAAAAAAAAAAAAAAACAAGATTTGTACTTTACTCCTATTGCCAATTGGTTTTAGGATGAAACCTCATCGGGTTTATGTATTGGGCTTGGGCCTAACGCGCATGTACGCTCGTATGCACACGACCCCTACTCTACACGGTGTGTCTGTATCGGACTTTGACATGGTATCAGAGCGATTAGCCTCTATCCGGCTCGCGATCCTGACATGTGGGTCAAGTGTAACTCAGTCTATATCCTCCTGTTGCACTTGCGGGGGTGTGTTGGAGATAATCAGTTCCCACATCGAAAGATTGGGACTTTCTAGACTAGTATATAAGGTCGGTGGGCTACTCCTCCTATTGCCAATTGGTTTTAGGATGGAACCTCATCGGGTTTATGTGTTGGGCTTGGGCCTAACGTGCATGTGTGCTCGATGCACACGACCCCACTCTACCCGATCCGTTTGTATCGGACTTTGACATGGTATCAGAGTGGTTAGCCTCTATGTGGCTCGCGATCCTAACCTGTGAGCAAGTGGAACTCGGTCTATATCCTCTAGTTGCACTTGCAGGGGCGTGTTGGAGATAATAAGTTCCCACATCGAAAGTTGTGGGCTTCCGAACCTAATATATAAGGTCGGTGGGCTACTCCTATAGCCAATTGGTTTTAGATAGAACCTTTATGTGATGGGCTTGGGCCTAACGCGCATGTGCGCTCGTAGCCCTTACTAATGTTAACCTTAATAGCACATCTAGGGGAAAGACGTCTCCTCCCATAGATTTTGAAGAGTTCTTGGCAAAACATTATGTTATGACGAATCGATCTACCCTTAGCAAAGGCGCCTTGTTGGGTTCCAATTATTCTCACAAGAAAGGGGTTAAGGCGATTTGTCATGATCTTCGCTATGGTTTTCTAGATAACACCACATCAGGAGATGGGTTTAAAGTTTGAAGGGTTTACCGGATTGTTGACATTTGCAATGAGAGAAATGCTACTGTGATTAATGCCTAAGAGTTTTTCCAGAGGAGAAGAAGTCATTGATGGCAGACCAGAAGTCCTTGCTAATTATACTCCAGGTCGATTTGTAGAAGTGAGAGTTAAACCCGTCAGGTCCAAGAGATTAGGCATCAGCATTCTTAATTTTAGTGTTGATGATGTCAGCGATAAGAGTGAGGCGATCATTGGCAGGGATAGTAGTCAAGGTAACAACGAAGAGACTGATGGTAGTCTGTCGGATAGGTGGAGGGCCGAGAAGAATAGCAAAATAGTCGACAATGGTGTTGAAGATAGTCTCATGATCATAAGAGATGGCCTGGTTACGATCCAAGATGGAGGTAATCTTATTCTTGCACTTTCTGGACTTGATGCTCTTGAAGAAGTAGTTACTACACTGGTCACCAAATTTCAACCAGCTCATCTTTGAAAGTTGGGTAGCGGAAGAATCAAGATTTTTGTTGACCTATAGAAGGTTAAAGAGGGTGTTTTTCTTCTCCATTTGCATAGCCTGGTCGTGAGGATTAGTATGAAGATTAGCTTGTATAATATCCAGGTTTGTCTTGTGCTAATCTTGAATAGTTCTCATCCTTTCAATGCTTGTAGAGCCCAAATCCTCAAGTTTGTTCTCTTAGCCATTCAATCGTGACTGAAGACCATCTCTGGATCAATTGCTCTTACAACTCCAGTGTTCTTTCACCATATCAGAAGAGCTACCTTCATCTCCTTCATATACCACACCTGTATTATTAGAAATGAAGCCATCTACAACAACACTACAAATACTGAGTCTGAAAGTGCACAAACAATTATCAACTCGTCAAGGACCTGCTTTTCTGTTAACCGGAGAAAAACCAACTCTTCCAATCTGAACGAAACCAAGAATTGGGCATCTCGGCTCGGAATCACTCTAGTTTAAGTCTCCTTTTTGATTATTGATTGTACTGCCCCTTGAACTCGTTACAAGTGTTTGTATATCCTCTTTTTTCTATATATAAATGTACCTTTTTAAAAAAAAAGTAGCTCTTATTATTCAACACTAGTTCACTACCACTTATATATCTTATCATACTTGCAGGATAGGTTAACATTTTAGCTTATCGATTATCTCAATGGATCGTGATTAAATCATCAACTCCATTTAGAAAGGTGATACAATTGTAACTATATGCATTCACATTAGTCTAGCACTACATGCACATCACCAATCAAGTAGTACGGGTTCACCATTTTTTGAGGCACTTGTTATGAATTATGTACATTCCTTACATTAAGATTCCAACTTTCAAAACTAATTAAAACTCCTTTCATAGAATTTCATTAGGTATATGACACTTCTCTGGTAAGAATAATTTAATCGAAACTTTAATTAACTAATTAAATATCGGTAGCGTAACTCTTTGACCTTAAGAAGTTTCTAACCAATTAGGTAATCCTAAGATCGTGAAATCGCAAAATAAATACATTCATAACTTACTCGTTTTCATCCGATCGAGAAGAAGATACATACTCTCAGCGACATGAGGTGCAAGAGCATGTCATCCATTTGGGTGGGCGAAGTGTGGTGGCACTTTGCTAGCCTAAGGTGGTTTGCGAATCCGGAAGGTTATAAGATGTAGGCAATCGTTTGAGACTTGAGAGTTGAAGAAAATTAAAAGTGCTATAAAGTGACCGAGTTGATCAAATAAGGAGATCAGGTCAACGACATCCCTTCCTTGAAGGTTCATCTCTAAGGCCCCGAAGAATAAGTGATTCGAATCGGATTGACTTTCCATACATTGATCGGCAAACCGGTTGAGCAGACATCGACCACTAAGGAGAACATGACCACTTATCTAGGACATTGCATCTTACACTAGGTTGATTCGATCCAATACGCTGATCAAATCTACTATTTGAGAGATTTTACCCTTTACAATAATTTTGCATCAAACTATTTAGATATATTTCTGTATGTATTTGAATAGGAGTTTAAGACTAATGGAGTGCAGGACCCTTTGTGTATAAATAAGCATAAGGGAGGCCCTTGAGTTTATTAGGTAACAAACTAGGCCCTTATCATTATATATAAAGATAAATTGAAAGGGTAAATTGGTAATTGGTATTTAGTAAAGTTCAAGTCCAAATCTATTTTATAAATTCAAGGCCCAAGCTATACAAGCCCAAATCTATTTTATAAATTCAAGGCCCAATCAAGTTATACAAGCCCAAGCCCAACCAACCTATTTTATAAATTCAAGGCCCAATCAGGCCACTCGGGTTATACAAGCCCAAACCCAACAAGGTCAAAACACAAGGTCCGTCAAAACACAAGGTCTTGCATTTAGTGGGTTTCGAACTATGGATGACTGACCTTCCTGCCCTTATACCAGCTGGACTAATTGAACTTGGTAATCTATTTTTATTTAATTTTTTTAATGTTAATCTTATTGTCTGCTTACACAAACTAGTGTTACACACGATTTTTCTAAACAAGCAAGCTTCTCGATTTATTTACACAAGCAAGCCTATTGATTTATTTACACATACACACGATTTTTCTAAAGATTTATTTACAAAAGCATATCGATTTATTTACACAAGCAAGCCTCTCGATTTATTTACACAATCAAGCCTCTTTATTTACACAATCAAGCCTCTTTATTTACACAATCAAGCATTTCGATTTATTTACTTTCATGGTTAGTGGTTACTTATGTATATAAGAGCGGAGATGAACTGGGACATAGGGTTTGTTTGGCTCTTCGGAGCTGAAGCTGATTGTAGCTGAAGCTGAAGCTGAAGATGAAGGTGAAGCTGATTGAAGTAACTGATGTTTTTTTTTAAAGCTTGTTGAGTGTTTGGAAATTTCGAGCTTATCGTAGCTTATGAAAATGTAAAATGATAAAAACGCCCTTCATTATAATTTAATGTTTCTTTGATCACTTTATATAATAGTTGTTTGTTATATAGTAAAAGATTAAACTACTAATATATTAATTGTAATAAAACATTTTTTTATAGTTGTTTTTTATAAAATCATTACTGCAAAGTTAGAGATTATTAAAAATTGTATTTAATTATTTAATTATTATAATTACAAACAAAATATATCTCAACATTTGTGTAAGAACCGAAGTTTTTATTCCGATAACCGGTTGAGTGACCGGGTTTTAAATCGAATAAAACCGAGTTAGGATGGGTTTTTTGGTGCATTGATTCATGGGTTGCTTCTCTACCTTTCTTCTCTTTGGCCCAACAACCATCTCGGACCATTTGCATTCCTTTCTTCTTTTCAGCCCAGTGGCTTCTACCTTTCTTTCGCTGGCCTAGGAGCACAAAATGCTGGCCTCTTGCTTGCTTTCCCTTGGCCCACAGGACTTAACTAGCCTGCTTATCTCCTTCTTCCTCACGTTAGACGGTCAATTGATGAGTACCCCGCCTTCTTCGGCTAAGCAATTGGGATCGTGATTTTCTACCGTTTCCGATAGCGTCACCACGAGCACTGAAGAATAGGCAAGTCGCAGACGGGTACAACCTCCGAGCCTCTATCCCAACACTCAACTTGCAATTACCCTCTCCCGAACGCAGACCTTCTTTACACCGACAATGTTCTCGCTAGATCCAAGGTTGCCGGCGTACTGCAGCGTCGTGCAGTGGGAACCACACGTTGAATCACCGGCGGTCAGAGTTGTCCTTCCTTGTTGCAGCTTACCTAGAAGAGGTAATCACCGGCCTTCCTCGGCTTCCCTTCTCTCTTCTCTGTTAATAAGTTTGAAACGTCGTCGATCGTCTATTACACTACTAGCTTCAGTATTCAACATTCATAACAAGCGAGTTGGCCTCATTGGCTGAGCAGGAGCACTGACATTTTGAGTAAAAGACGCCATACGAGGGAAGTGTTGGGTAGTACCAACAGTTTGGTTAATGTTGCTCATGGACCTGGACCCTCCTGGTGGAACTTGCATTCTTGGTCTGAGTTGTTGAGGCATGTAAGCCATTTGAGGTGGCGTGTTATCAACCGGCTGCATCTGTGGAGCTTGAAGACCAGGAGTCGCTACCATTACTTAAGGCTTGAACAGGAGAACTGAGGCCTCGCATCTGCAGAAGATCAATATTACAAATAAGAAAACAATTTTTATTTGAAGATTAGTAAGTTAAATACTTGACAACCAACCAGAAAGCATTTACTCAGATTCTTAATTAGGGATAAAGATTGAACAAACATGCAGATTAACTTTGTTGCAACTGAGGTAGTCATTGTGTAAGGGTATTGATGTCCCAAAATTTACTTCATCTAGCTTCAGCTTTCATAATGTTGCTCATAGTAGCTTATGAAAATTCCCAAATTTCATCTACTTTCATCTATCATCATCTCCCTTCAGTTAGCTTCATCTGCTCCTGCCAAACGCCAATCAACGGAAAACAGTGCCTATTTTCATCTACTTTAAGCTCCTTCAGCTCCAATAAGCTAGAATAAGCTTGCTCCCAAACGGGCACATAGTCTTAGTCTTAAAGAAGGCTCGAGCCATCAAATCAAAACTCAAAGCGATGGATCATGTCACCTGTGAGAACCGCCGTGTTTCTCTCAAACTCGGTGAGCCAATAGATCGGGCTCGGAGTACCATCACCAATGGACTAACAATGGAGGCCAAAATTCCTCCAACTGTTAATGTGCAACCCAGCACTCATAAATCATTCATAACATCGTAATTTGATGCAACACTACTGAAGACATTACCAACCATCTGACTTTTGTCTTCTTCACGAACTTCCTTGAATCCTAGAAAAGAACACCAGTAAAATATCGAAAAATGCATCCATTCCAAATTCAATAAATTGCAACAAAGAGAGAAGGGATGGAACTAAGGGGTGTATTCAATTAAGATTTTCCAGGAATTTTTTGGAGTTTAAAAGTGTATAGATATTCAATATAGATTTTTAAAAGTCCATACAAATCTTTTGATATTCAATTAGGATTTTAAATTTTTCATAAAATTCCTATGGTATTTAAAAGTTTCTTGATTTCAAAAGAATCTATTATTTCATTAATTTTGTAGAATTTGTTATTACTTATAAACCCTATAGAAGTCTTCTCCTAACACATAAGATTTCCACGCCAAATTATAGTTAGGGTTGTGCATCCGGTCCAAACCGGACCGGACCAGAATTTTCAAAAAACTTGGACCGGGGACCGGACCGTAACGTTCTGGTCCGGACCGGATTCGGACCTGTTCGGACCGGAATAAAATAAAAAAAATTTAAAATTTTTTTTTTGCAAATAACAAAAAAAAAATCAAAAAGTATATATTTTAATTAAATATATAAAAAATATATATAATTTTTAATATATATAAATTTAAATTAATATATATATATATATATATATATATATATATAAATTTTGGTCTGACCCGGTTTTCCGGTCCGGACCGGAATTGGACCGGGACCGGAATTTCCTAAAATCCTGGACCGGGGACCGGACCGGATTTGTTCCGGGACCGGATCGGACCGGAAAAAACCGGTCCGGGTCAATTTTGCACAGCCCTAACTACAACACTGAAGAACCCTAACGGCCAAATCAACATTTTTGAGCGTTTTCGAGTGCTTGGACTCGGTGCATCGTCGGAGGTTAGTTCTTTCTCTTGTTTGCCGTCATGTTGATTGTATGGACTTCAAGTGCTTGGGTCCGTCTTACTGATTTGTCATAAGAAACGTGTGAGCGTTCTTCTCAGTTTTCTCTTTTCATTTTGCGACTTCTGCGGTTTCGGAAAAAGCATTGTACCGTATGTACTCTTTTTTTTGTTTATGTAGTCTCGGTATATATATATATAATTAGATGATTAAAATATCTTCTGTGTTCTGCAGTGCAATTGTACTTTATCATATGCTTTAATATATTATATATATTGTTATATAATTAATCATAAAATCAGTAGGCAATTGATCGAAAATCAATAGAAATTATTTGATAGGTAGGTACTTAGGCTTACTTACAATAGAAATTAAAATGCTGATGTTGGTTGTGAATTTTAATAGATTAATAATTGTATGTTATTTTTCTAGATGATTTCTTTTGATCATGGATAAGTTGTTAGTATATCAACTAATTAAAAATTTGAGCCATACTAGATGGATGATTTCTTTTGGTCATGTATTAATCTGATAGAATCTTACAAAATCCGTATTAACTCTATATAGAATTAAAATATCCCACGGAATCAGCAAATTCCATGGATTAATAAAATTCATTCAAAATCTTTAAAAATCTGGATTGAATACACCCCCCTAAATAGATATCATCTTATAAGCATTGTTGAAATCACTTAACAAGAAATAATTAAAATCTTTGTATGAAATTGTAAGTGACAGCACAGAGAAATTCTGAAAGTCCAAACAGCAGATTCAACTTCCGTAGAAAGGCCAAGCTCCTCCATAACAGCATATTCAACTAGCGATGAATAACCTACCTACAAAACATACTAAACTCATGATACTAATTTTGAAATTGGAACTCACTTACTCACCTAGTAGAAGAAGCATACGCTGCAAACGCCAGACGGCCGAGGAAGAAGACGGAGGACGAAGCTGGAAGAAGACGTTGGACCGAGCAAGAAGAAGCAGACGCTGCAGACGGGGTCCCGAGGAGGCGAGGAAGACCGATGAAGCGTGAGAAGGTCCCGAGATCCCGGAAGCAGACGTTGCAGCGTACCAGACGAGGTCCCGAGGAGGCGTGGAAGAAGCCGAAGAGGGTTGCCGGCTGGGAAGACCGAGGAGGCGAGGCGAGCCGGCGGCCTGGCGAGGCGAGGATTGAGGAGGCAAGGAATCGCCGAATCGGGGCTGAATAATGGCTGAGGAGTGAGGCGATGAATCTAAGGGTTTCAAGTTGCAATTCTCAAACATGAAGGGTTGAGGAGTGGAATAAGGATGCTGACTAAATGCTTAACTTCTCATCTTACCCCTATTTTTAGAATTAAAAAAATTTAGAAATTGCTTAGGGTCTATTATGTATCTAGTTTACATAAAAGGCTTTACAGGCCCATTTTTCTCATAAATAAAAGATCCTTCGGTCATAAGGTTGGATATCCAATTTAAATTTTAGGTTTTTGCATCTTCATCGTCTTTAAATTGATTTTTTTTCCCTCGATTTAATACAAGAGATAATTTGTAAGTTATGTCTTGCTAATTACTTTGTTATGAAGGTCTAGAGAACGCGGATTTACTTAACAAAATGACGATGTTTGCTGGTTAAATATGTCTCCTTGATTATCAATATCTTATATGTTATCACAATTCCTATTATTGTCTATCACAAGATGCGAGAGTTACATACAGATGATTCACATCGAATTATTTTGAAAAAATAAAACAACTTAAAGTGTTAAAACCCAAAATAAGCTTTAAAAGACTTAATTTCTACGTCTAAAAGCACTAAACATAATATTATGTCTTATGAAACCAATTATTATATGAGAATGGATTAAGAGGTTAAAACACTCTCATTTGCAAACAAACACGCCTAGTACAAGGAGGTTCACATGTGCATGGGCTGCATGGACATTTTCTACATAGACATTGCACATCCAACACTATCTTGTGCTTCCTTCCTTAGGCATGTTACACCTCCTTCCATGGGGAGGATGATCACTAAGGTCCTCATGGATTCATCAATGGTGTTGGCCGTTGGTGAAGCTCTCTAGCTTGAGTTCTAATGCTGGTACCTTCGCTAATAGGGTCTAGACGACATGGAGAATATGGTGATGATGCTCCTACATTAATAGGGTTAGTCTTATTTAACATTAATTGGCATATTTCATCTCGTGCTACTTTGTTCTAATTTTACTCTATTTGCACATAATCGTCCATTCAATTAAGCAAATACGCACACATTATAATCAAACATTCATTTTCACGAACAAACAATATTTAACCGTTAACTTCAAAATATCATAACTAGTGGAGTATAGTTCAAGAAAATATGAGTAATGTTTAACATCGAACTTAGACTTACATTACCATGTATCATAATTTCTATTTTTTAAAAAATTTAAGAGTGATGTGATAATGACACTTAACACTTTTCACGATCTACAATTATACAACGAAGACCTTCCAAGAATACACGAGCTCCTCCTGTGGACCAATAAGAAGAAGACATAAGACTATAATGCATATTATGTCCAAATAGAAATGACATGCCTTGAGCTTCTAAATCATAAGGTGGGTTTTAAATCCAAAATAAGCCCCCGAAAATTTCAATTGGATTGAAAACAACACCTTCTCAAAAGTGACCAAATATACATATATGCAGTAACACTACAAAAAGAATAAGCCCAACATGCAACATTTGAGAGTTGGTACAACAAATAGCCAAATAAATAATGCCTAACAATAACCACTACAAATAAATCCGAGAATAATAAAACAAAGTCATACATAATATGGTGCAGATAAGAGAGCGAAACTATAGTAAAGGGAATAATGTATACATTTTATTTTTTAATTTTTAAATTTTTGTATGAACTGAAAATAAAAATTATTATCCCTATAAAAGTTTGGTAAAAGTTTTAATTACAGTATTTAGGGTTAATCCATTTGATGATGCGTGACAGCTGGGCCTTAGAATAGTGGGATGTCCCTTTTGTCGACATGCCTATGATACTAATTCTACGGCCTCTCAGCATACAACAGTGTGACACGTGTCTTACCCATTTGACTTACAATAATTCATTTTCTTATTCCCTTGAGGGGATTCGTAGCCAACGTGTCAAAAAATACGCGTTTTCCAACTCTATAAAGCCCAATCACCAAACTTTGTCACTTTCATCCTCCAATTTTACTATTTCGGAATCTACTCTTTTTTTTATTTTTTTTTTTGATGTTTTGTACATTTTTGAGAACTGATTGATTAGTGGTTCATCATATATGGTTAAAATTAAATAAGACAAATGTTAGATGTAACACCTAACCGATTTTTTTTCCATCTTCGATATTGAACTTTTCTAAGATAAATATCTAGTGTCTAAACCAATCGAAAAAGTGAAATTAATGTGCTATTATATTTTATAAATAAATACTAGAACAAAACAAGAAAGTTTGGTTCAAGTTGAACTTGAAATAATAATAAATCTCGCTTCTTTGTTTTTTTAATAGTTAATATGTTCGTTATGAATCACATAAACAGAAGAATTGGAATCAACTGAGTGTCCGTTTGGTTAGAATGGTGGAATAAAAACGAAATGAAATCGGTTGAGGAAAATGAAAGAAAATGGAAATGATTGGATCAATTTCATGTGTTAAAAGACTTCTAATAAAACATAATTTTTCATTGATTCGGATTCATTCCGTTACCAGAAATGATTCTTAGGGCTTTCAAACGAGCCTAAGTTTTTATGGTGAAAGTGTGTTGATTTACCGAATGAATTTTTGGGTCAAATGAATTGAGAATTGGCAAAATTAAACTCGAAGGTTAACACTATTAAATATTAACTAATTGACAATTATTTTTGGATGTCTCTCATTCTTGTTTTAAGAAGTCAATACTATAACAAACAAAGTCGATATGCCGACCTTTAATCTCTATACTCCATTGCACCTTTAGATATATAAAAAATCTTTTGTTTACATCTATAAAAATGAAATTTAGGTCATCTTGTTTTTCAAACTTAGCATGTTTAGAATTTTTTTTATTTTTTGTTATAATGAATCGAAAAAACCAAACCCTAAACCCCAACACGCATAATGAAAACGATGATAGAAATATAAAATTGGTCATTTTATCTGGGATATGTAAGATTTGATGGTCACAAGTAAATTATGGGAAGATTTATATCATAAGTTTCGCCTCATGCATTAATGTTTTTAGGGTTGATAGGTCGTCCTTTCCCTAGACCATCTATAAACCTTAGAGTGTTCTTTAATTATCAATAGGGCGATTTTAAATGCACGGCGGAATAATTCACAAATGTACGACGTTGACGGTTTTCGGAACCGTCACGGTTCTGGAAACTGTGACCGTGGTAGAAAATGGAAATAAATAAATAAATAAATAAAATTTCCCTGACACGGTCACGGGATCCGTGATCGTGGGATTTTTTTAATTTTTTTTATTACCCCTATATTAGTAAAATTTATGAAGTAAATCTGTCACGGTTTCGGGAACCGTAGCCGTCACGGTTTCGGGAACCGTAGCCGTCACGGTTTCGGGAACCGTAGCCGTCACGGTTCCGAAACCGTGACAGTTCCGAAAACCGTAAACGTCGTGCACTTGTTAATTTTTTCGCGGTGTATTTAGAAGTTCCGTTCTCAATAACTCTAGTTCGTCCTTTACAGAATTGTACTGTGCGTCTATTTTGTCCTAGTTAGCTTGACTTGTAATTTGCTAATGTATTTTGGCATGATTTGATGTTGGGGCTATAAGGCTCGATTTTCGTATTTGCTATGAAATTGATTGATTGTCCATATGACTAGTTCACCATATTACCGAATCACGTAAAGCTTTGTACCAATCGATATACTTCTTCACGTCGTCGATCATTTCACGCTCCTTTCTTCTTTCTATTTCGATTTCTTCAATTATAGATTAATCGATTCGATTTCTTCTAATCAAATTTCTTCTCTCCTTCTCCTCTAATCTCAATCGATGCAACATCCAAAGGTACAAAATGTTCAGATTGAGAATACGAATGTACAGAGTTATACAATACTACTCAATGGATGATTTTGTTAACTTTTACAAGAAAGGTATTACTTAAACAAATCAGGTTTTGAACAAATATACAATATAGTTGAACAAATAAGTAGTATATTGGAATAAAACAGGTTTTGAACAAACCAATTTTTTAACAAATCAAGTTTTTGAACAAATTAGGTTTTGAATAAATATGCAATATAGTTGAGCAAAATAGGTTTTGAACTAATCAATTTTTGAACAAGTTAAGTTTTGAAAAGATTAGGTTTTGAAAAAATATGCAACATAGTTGAAAAAAACAGGTTTTGAACAAATATGCAATATATTTGAATAAATAAGAACAAATTAGGTTTTGAACAAATCTCATTTAAAATCATCGCTTTTTTCTTTACGGTGTTTAATATCACCATTAATCACATATCTTATTGAAAAGAAGTGCCCCATCACAACCCTTCATTCATTTGATCTGATGATTATTATTTCTTCCTACTTTTAACCCTATGGATCATTTCCACTAGAACTCAACCCTCCCCCTCTCTCCCCCTCTCTCTCTCTCTCTCTCTCTCTCTCTCTCTCTCTCTCTCTCTCTCTCTCTCTCTCTCTCTCTCTCTCTCTCTCTCTCTCTCTCTCTCTCTCTCTCTCTCTCTCTCTCTCTCTCTCTCTCTCTCTCTATATATATATATATATATATATATATATATATATATATATATATATATATATATATATATATATATATATATATATACACGGCGATAAGACGACGTTAATCAAGGAGTGGAAGAGGAGAGAAGAAAAACCGTCTTATTTGAAATTGGCGAGGAAGAGAACGACATTGAAGAAATCATTGCTACTTATTTATTCTTTCAATTTCGAAATCACCGTAACCTAACTACATAGATATCGAAGAAAAAGTCATTATTGAAGAAGTGTTTAACCCAAATGCAAAAAGTTTCAAGAATTCTGTAAGTTTTAAATCCGACATAACCTAAATGAGATTAACAAACAATTTCGATCACAATAGCCGAAGATCAACAAGGAAAGGAAGAAGTGATCAACTTAATTTTTTTTCATTCTTAAAGAAAAAGAAGAAATACACTTTCTAAAAGTCAATTTGTTTAACTAAAAAGTCATTTGGTTCAAGTATATGTCGAATTTGTTAAACTGGATGTCCAATTTGTTCAAAACTTGATTTTGTGAAGAAAAATAAGTTACAATAATTTGTTCAACTATAAAATCATTTTGTTCAACTATATGTCGAATTTAGGGTTGTTAATTTGGTCCGGTTCCAGCAGGAACCGTTGGAACCGAACCGGAATTTGGCGGTTCGGTTCGGTTCGGCGCCTATGCTTATTTTTTAGAAAATTTTGGAACAGGACCGTTTAAATACGGTTCCGGTTTCGGTCCTGTCCGGTTCCTGTGCTTATTTGATTTTCAAGGCTTTTTTTTCTCCGATGAGACTATAAGACGGTCAATATGTATAGAATTGTGAAAATTGGTTATTTCTTATATTGGATAATGAGGTTTGTTTTTATATGTCTCCTTCTAATTTTCACTTTTACTTTCATCAAGTATTCAAACGGTTCCAAACTGTTCCGGTTCCAAACGGTTTATGACGGTTCCGGTTCTGTACGGTTTCGGTTCCAAACGGTTTTGTACGGTTTCGGTTCAACCCGGTCCGGTTCCATACGATTCTGAAATTTCTTAAACGGTTCCGGTTCCGGTTCAAAAAAAGGTTCCGATAAAAAAAAGGAACCAGACCGTTGACCTTAAGCGGTTCCGGTTCCATAAAAAATACGGGTTCAAGAACCGTTAACAACCCTAGTCGAATTTGTTCACCTACATAACCAATTTGTTCAACTATATGTCGAATTTGTTCAACTAGATGACCAATTTGTTCAAAACTTGATTTTGTGAAAAAAAAATAAGTTACAATAACTTGTTAACGGGCATCAAATGAAAGAAATCGATTCGAATAAATTGGAATTGAAGAAATTGAATAAGAGAATATGAAATGAAGAAATCGAAGGAGAAAGGAGGAAGACAAAAGGGGCGTGAATGAACGACAGGCTAACGGTTGTTAACTTAGGCGTTCATTGTCAATGAGAGGATAAAATCACGGTCGTTCACGATTTTGATCCAAGGGCTGAGAGCTCTTCCCATTTTTTACCCTAAGACCCCTTTCTATATGATTCAAATCCATATATACATATATATATATATATATATATATATATATATATATTTGGGGCTGCTTTTGGTACATAGGGTTGATACAGTGTGGCCTTACGTAGTAATTTGGGCTGTTGATTTGCTTGATTTAACGGTCTAGTTTAGTCCACGACATTTAATGAATTCCGGGGAGCGCGGTGGCAATTATGTAATCATAGGAAGTTCAAGCAGTATTTTTGTCCTTTTGGAACTCTGTTTTTAAAGAGGGGGACGCGGTGATAATTTGGTAATTTTTTTCAGAAACTTTAACAATTATTATTTCAATTAATAGTTTTAAATCAATTTGTTCAAAACTATACATTATTAGTTCGCATATTTTTTTTAGTTATATAGTTCACATATTATCTGTTAATTTGATAGTTATATTTTTATGCATTTTGTTAATTGTACATGTTTGAACTAATAAAATACAATGTTTGAACTAACATTAAACAATGTTCAAATTTATGATAACAAAATTTGAACTAATAATAGCATTTTTGTAATTTTCATGAGAAAATTATAACAATTATTATCTCAATTCAGAGTTTTTGTTCAATTCATTCAAAACTATACACTTTAAGTTCTTTTTATAGTTAGTTCAAACATTATTTTGTTAATTTAGTAGTTATATGTTTATGCACTTTTTTGTTGAACTAATAAAACACAATGTTTAACCTATAATGCACAATGCTCGAACTAATTAAACCAAATCTTGTATTATAAAAGTTCACAATTTTAGTTTATTTCGTACAAAAGTATACACTATTAGTTTTGATATTTTCTATAATTAGTCCATGACCTATTTTGTTAATTTTGCATTTTGAACTAAGTTTTAAAAAATAATAACTATTAGAACATACAATTTGAACTAAATAAACAAAAATATGAACCATTAGAACAAACAGTGTGAACTAATAATAGAAAGGGGGAAACTAGAATAAAAAATTTTTAAAAATTTTATACTATTAAATTAGGAAATTGATCTAAAATGTATAGAAATTTTGAACGAAAAAGTGTTAAAAAAAATAAGAACATCTAGAACAAACCATTCGAACAAAAATCTAAACCATTTAGACAAACAATTCGAACAAAAATCTGAACCATTAGAACAAACAATTTGAACTAAAAGAATAAAGGAAAAAATTGGAGTAAAACAAATTTTTTATACTATTATTTAAAAAATGTTTGAATGAAAATGTATAAAATTTTGAACGAAAAAGTGTTAAGAAAAAAAAGAACAAATATTTTGAACTAATTAAATAAAAATATGAACTATTCGAACAAACAGTTTGAACGAATTGAACTAAACCTCTGATTATAAAATTTTAAAATAACTCAGTCAAAACTTCCTATGATTATAAAATTGTCATTACGCTACCTAAAATTCATTGAATAACGTGGACAAATTTAAAAGGTTGGATCAAACAGATCAACGACCCAGATCACTCCGTACTGCCGTATCGAAAAAATGCTCCGTTCCTGAACCGATTCGGGATATATCTCCACGTTCAAATTGTTTTTAAAGAATAATTTTAGTGAGATTGACACCTACAACAATATACACGTATGCCCAATGAAACTGCAAAAAGGGAGAGAGATTCATCGATCAAGTAATACTTTGTTGCCGACTTTACTACATTAGCCAAGAATTTTTTTTTTTAAGACCATAATAATTTCTTGATTTGACAAAGTATAATGATTGTGAGAATAAAAAAATAAAACACAAAGGAAAGATTGATGCCCCAATGATAATGTTCAATGTAGCAATTTAAAATTGGTATTAATGTTTATAATGCCTTTCCATTTCTGGAAAATAAAGCATTCCCACCCACAATGCTTTACTATACACATACCCATTTCATTATACATATGATGCCAAGAGAATCCAATACATAACTTCATATTACAGTGATCATATTCGTTTTTTTTTTGTTCTCAACGTTAAACTAAAGTTTGAGTCTTGCAGATTCTAGATTTTTCAGATTAAAATTTTAAAATGTATTTTTATAAAGATAAAATAATGTATAGGAATTTCCGAACTTTTAAAGTTCAATAACTATTAATTATTATCTTGATTGAAGTCTAGCACTAACAATATGTTGCTTTGGTAGGGTTTACTTTCTAATCAACACATTTAATTATATCTTGACCGAAAGTAAGGTAAATTAAATTTAGGAAAAATGACCAAGAATAATACTAACTATAAGTTATGAACCAAAAACAATACAAACTTTAAAAACTACTAGTTGATATACAAACTATTTCACAGTAAATCAATTTTGATACGAGGTGAAATTATGACCAATTTTATTACAAAAAACGTCCATAACTTTTTAAAATCACACAAGATTACCCTATATTTTATATTATTTCAAAAGCGACACATATTATTTTTGTATACCTAATGAATTATGTAATAAATGTTAGTTATTAATTTATTCTTTAATATTTTAGGACATTTATTTGAAAATATAACTATAAGAATGATTGAGAAGTTTTAAAGTTGTAAAAATAAATTTTTAGTTAAAAGACCCATACTTGGTGACATTCCCACAAATTTTGGTATGAAATAATTTTGATTTTAAAATTTTAAAACATGAAATGAAGATCTTTTTTCACAAATTAAAGTTAAATTTATTAGTTTTAAAATTTTAAATTACACATAAGTTTTAATAAGTGATATATTCTTTCATTAAATTTACCCACAAACATGGATTTCTCCCCTCAAACTACCCAAAAAAGTATAAAATAATAACGACACCAAACATGGATTTATTAATCAAAATTTTATTTTAAAAACTTTATAATTTTTTTTAATGAATAAATTACCTTAAATATTTAAGAATAAAGTGATGAATAATCTTTATTATGTATTTTGTTAAGTATACAAAAATAACATGGGTGATTTTTTAAAGAAAATAAAAAATATGGGTCATTGTGGGTGATTTAAAAATATATGGACGATTTTTGTAATAAAATTTAGGCACAGTTTTACCCCATATCAAAACTGGTTTAATGTGAAATAGTTTGTATACCAAATAGTAATTTTTAAAGTTTGTATTATTATTGGTTTATGCTTCATAGTTGGTATTATTTTTGGCCATTTTTCCTTAAATTTATAACGTTTCATAAAATCTAATATAATTCGTCCGGTAAAATTAATTAGTTAAATATTTATAATGATAACTTTAAGAACGATCATAATCGATTTGGTTTATAGAACTGAATCGAACCCATCGAGTTTGGTATAAACTTATAAGCAGTTCAATTTTTTTGTCCTGGATTTTTTTTCCTCGGTCTAAAATTGATTTTCCTTTAAAGCAAATATTATATATGTAAATAATGAATTTGACACTCTAAAATTTTCACCCAATAACCTTGCTGTGTATCCAAACCATTTGTGGATGATACATATCAGATTTTTTTTTTTTAATACAGAATAGTTTTGAACCTACACTCAACCCTAGTAACTTTAGATATTTGACCAATAGCAAGTTAAGTTAAATTTAGACCGTTTCATGAATTTTGTGGGCATTACCCAAATGGAATTGCTAGCTAGTTGTCCAAACAACATTATGGTAACAAGCGATCGTCGAACCACATATCTACACGTACATAGTAGATTAGGGAAGAGTGAACTGTCCTTTGCCTACTATAGATAGTGGCCAAGGCTCCAGTTCCAGCTGCTCAAAACCCTCAATTTCAGTTGCCTTAGATTTCAGAGATTGTTAATTTTGCCGAGTCAAAATTACCGACGTATAACTGACTCGTACTGAGACAACGCGTCAACTATTTTTACTAGCGCGCACTCATGCTACATATGGCTTGAAGAAATTCAATAAAAAAAATTGAGATTTTTTTAAAAAGAAACTTAACGGATACGCATCAAATTTTAATTATTTTTTTTGAAAAATATGAAATTTAGATAGAAAAATTCAACCTGAGACACATTGTAATTGCGCGTCAGTTATATCGTAGTAAATTCGACGTCGTATATTCAACAACCCATTACTTTCTTGTCACATATTCTGATATATTGACCATAACATCTTTATTTGTACTTAATTATTTTAACTTTCCTTTAAAACTAATTATTTTAACTTTAAAATAATTAGTTGAGATAAAAATATTTATATGTCAATTAATTTAAGTATATTTTAATTAATTTTAATTTAAGTGATTATTAAAGTCATTTATAAAATTTTATTATTACATCGAGTTAGAAGTTAGGCGGACAACAAGCTGTATCGCCAACCCTTTTTGAATAGCAAACCCGATCCTGCTAAACACTACATTTGAAAACTTAGGTGACAGAAAATAACCATGCAATACCCGTTGCACCCTCTTGAGAATCTTGACGGCATCAGGCGCAAGAAAACCAAATGTATCAAAAGCGAACGGAAGAAACACATGTTGGTTTTCAAGACAAGCCTTTTCATGCTTAGCCACCTTTAAAGATGCCGCGTTGAGAGCCGCCTTACCCACCACAAAAGGCCCGTTATCCAAACCAACCAAATGAGAAACTCCTGTCAAATCAATACAAGCATGTTTCCCACCTACCCATCCAAAAACCAACACATCTGTAGGCCTCAACGTTGATTTTCCTTCACGCGGATCAGTCAAGAAGGATACATGCGCCTCTTTTTTGGCCGAAATCCCTGCTCTCCTAAACACGTCACATAAAACATCACGAACCAGATCATGCCTATATTTGAAACCAGGTAGTTATTTACAATGAACCGCATGCTCCCCAAAAACATCCAAAGGCCTCCCACAATTAGGTATAGGACAAAACATACCAGACGAGAACAAAGGAATCATAAGGCGATACTTGAGGATCGTGCGATACTCAACGGGAGACATACATTGTCCAAGTCCATCAATAGGTATGGCAAGAAGGAAATCTTGACTATGCGTTGTCTGTAGATACTGAAAAACCGTTTTTTGTCTAGCAGTCAAACCAAAAGTTGCTTCCATCGTCTGTGTTGTCTTACCATAAAAAGCACTCGCCAAAGCATGTTGGCCTTTAGGGGGGACGGTGCTCTTTACAGTAAAACCAGAAAGATCAAAATTAGGAATAGAAGCTTGAAGATTGGCCAAAGCTCCAAAAAACTCAGATCCCATATCAACAACTCCATTGTCCCGCAAAATGTGGTCTTGAAGGGTCCAAGACTGAGCTCTAGAAGCCACAAAAGCAAAAGAAGAAGTCTTCATAGCTTAGTATAACCCAAGGCCTCCACACCGAATTGGCAAAGAAGCAAGTCTCCACTGATGATCGCCAAAATAAGCACCCCCACATACCACAATATCCTCGACTGATTCACGGAGTCCCAAATCAAAAAAAATAGATGCACTCTCTCCATGTTCCGGTAAACAAGTCCTCAAGCTAAACAACATCTTAGCAACACCCATGCAGGAACGAAGCAAAAGAAGCTCTATTTGCGGGTCCCTCAACTGCGGAAGAAGGTGCATCAACTCAACCGCCTTAACAGCTCTTTTCATGACTAGCTCTCTAATAAACCCATCATCTTTACTCACAGCCCCACCCAACAACTTTTAACCCAAAACCGGCCTAGCAATGCCATCAGGGAATAAACCTTCTCTAAGCTTCGATTCATCACATGAAGGCCAAAAGAGCTCTGTCTGCAAACATTCAACTCAAGGCTAAAACTCGGGCCAACTTCTCTAATGATAACAAGCGCTCTAGCCACTTCCTCTGTCCGACCAATAAAAGTACCATCATCAAGATACCAAGCATGTAGAAGAGACTTGCAACTATTTCTGATCCGATGAAGAAGTGGGTGCAAGACAAGGGAAAAAAGAAGCGGCCCCAAAGGGTCTCCTTTTTGCACACCAGTAGCCGACCAAATAATATCATCACCAACATACAGACGGGCAGCTTGACCATACATGAAATCAACCCAAAAAGAGATAGAGGGATATTTTTCCCTTACTTCCCTAAGCAAAACAGTTTTGTCAACCAGGTTGAAGGCATTAGAAAAATCCACTGTCAACATAGCTAGAGAACCATCAGAGTGACGCTCACTTAAAACCCTGCTAATTATAGAGAAGGCCGTCTTTTGGTTAAAACGATGTAATACCTGAGTTAAAAGCGATCGGAAACAAATATATAGTTAGTTCATATCGAACTAATAAATTTATAAAGTGAATTGATTTAAAAAAAAGAAAAGAAAAGGTGCTATATATATAGGTGATTATGTCAAAAATCTCTTTTATAAATTGTTATTGTTGTTTTTCTAAAATTTACAAATTTACATTCTTGAAAACTTGCCTAAAGTGGGATGAAAACCGGCTTAAGTATATGAATACACACTATGAGATTAATCTTGTGTAATTTAGTCATTTAAATTATAAAATATAATATGTATGTACATATATAGGTAATTTATTAATAAAAGTAAAAAAAGTGAACTTTATATAAATGACTTTTTAAAATCATTGATGTGTGAAAGATTCATTAATAATCATAAAAAGAATAAAGCTTCTAGTATGTTTGCTCATCTATAAATAGAGTGGTTCACATCACCAAACATACAACACTCAAACACACATTATCAAGAAGAGAGAAAGAAGCATCTTGTTTCTTCTTCTTGTTGTTGAGAAACTTGTTGGGTAGGGTCCACATAGAAGAAATGTCCAGACAGGTCATAGAGCCATTGATAGTGGGAAGAGTGGTGGGAGAAGTGGTGGATGTGTTCACACCAACTGTCAAGATGACTGTCACTTACAACTCCAACAAGCAAGTCTCCAATGGCCATGAGATCATGCCTCCTCTCTTGCTCTCCAAACCCCGTGTCGACGTCGGCGGCGAAGACCTCCGATCAGCCTACACCCTCGTAATATATCTTGCTTCGTTGCCTCACCTTTTTCAGTTTTTATATATATATATTATATTATATGCATATCTGAATGTATATTCTTGTTTTTGTTTGTCAAGATCATGACGGACCCGGATGCACCGAGCCCAAGTGATCCACACTTGAGAGAGCATCTGCACTGGATAGTGACCGACATTCCCGGCACAACCGATGCTTCCTTCGGCAAGGAGATGGTGAAATACGAGGCGCCGAAGCCGGTGATAGGGATTCACAGATACGCATTCATATTGTTCAAGCAACAGAGACGACAAAGTGTGCGTACGCCTCTCTCTAGGGACATGTTCAACACCAGGGTGTTCGCGCAGGAGAACGGACTCGGACTCCCGGTTGCCGTCGTCTACTTCAATGCCCAGAGGGAAACTGCTGCTAGAAGAAGATGATTTCATTGCCTGATGCTTAATATCTATTATGTCTATGTCTTCTTTCTGTGGGTCCAGCTGAATGAACCTTGGTATTGTACTGTACTGAACTAGCTCAGGTAGGAAACTGTTTCAACTCGGAACTATGTTTCTTGTCTTGTCCTTTTCTTGGATTTCATGACAGTACGTGTCAGGTCCTGAGAGGTTGTCTAGCTGTACTAAATAACGGTAAAGTATATTTCTATTTCTTAAGTGTACTTACTTGATGGCTTCATGTTCCTGTTGTTGTCAAGATCCGAGCTTTATATAATTTCAACAACAATTATATAAAAAAAAGAAGCATAAATGCAAGAAAATGTACAACATCTTGTACAAATCTCCAGTGCCAATTACTCAGCAAATGAACCCTAATCTCTACCTTTAAATCCTTTCTCTGACTTAATCTTACATTAAATTCAGAATTCCCAACATATCAGATCAAGAGAATCCTAAAAAAGATTACCTTTTTTTTACACAAACTATATTCCACAGAAGATCCTCCCAAAGATGGGATCTTGCTTCATCAGGCATTAATTTCAGAGTTGCATTGGTGTTCCCTGCTACAGCTTCTTCTTCCCCAGAACATGCTTGAGCAGCTCGTTTTCTCCAGCCGAGGACCTTCCATCTTGTACCGATCATCCGACGCTGACTGGGATCCATGAGGAGACTCGTCTTCTCTCTCCGAGTCCCGGGGTTCAAACGACGGGCATGGTCCCTCTGTGCAATTGCATAGAGGCATAGTCACTGAAGGAAAAGGACTGCACGAGACTGGACAGAATAGATCAGGTGAAACAGCGGCCACACGGTTCTTGCCAACTTCAGCTGGAGAAGCTGCAGTAGCGGGGGTGCTTGAATCGCGTGAGTGAAGCATGCAAGGTGTGCAGAAACTGAGGGAATGTGACAGTTTTATTTCTTTCTCTTGGGAAACTGGCAATTTGACAAAGGAGAGGATGCCATGTCTACAGAGAGGGCAAGGAATGGATCCTGGTGGCCCCACGGTTTCAGATGGAATATTACTCGACGAGCATAGATATAGTGCACACTTGACGCACAGCTGATGCCTGCAACCTATTTACGAACAAAACACTGTTATTTAAGTTTGGTAACATTAGCAGCTTCTCATAAGATGGAAAATTTGGCACACGTAGTGATTGACTAAACAAAAGAGGGAAACACAGCAACAATATTCCTGTTTTAGTGTTGAGTAATTCCTCATCTCCACGTCTTCAGACTTCAAACTATATCGGATTTTTTTCCAAAACAAAAAAGGCTGATAAGTACAAGTACAAACCTTCAGCTGCAACACTGCATGCTCTTTCTAGGCAGACAGAACAGGTGTCATATTCATCAGAGGTAGCTGAAGGTAGCAGCCCAGTCTCCCTGTGCAGAAATAAAATGCTGTAGTTGAGTCTCTATTGAGATTTATGACATTAAATTTCAGTCAATTCCCCAGAATATTCCAGGTAAACGCAAACAACCTAAGTTATTGTTTGATAAAAAGGAGATTGTCCACGGACTCATTGTCGATGGTAGATGTAGAATACAGAAACAACTAAAACATTAGTCCAAACACTTCCTATCAAACATGTTTGAAAATATCCAAAGCAGCATCTTAGAGCAATTTGTGCATCCATCCACATCACATGTACCACTTGCTAGTCAGGTAGCAAAAAAAAAAACACAAAATGGTGTCTTGATATATCTTACACTTAAAAGTATCATGAGCTGGCAGCATCTTTAGTAGGAAAGAGATCCAAATCATCCAATAGTTTACTACTTTACTGTCATCTATATAGCAGGGAACAAACATAAACCATGACTAAGTGAGTACAATTTTGAAGAAATTGAGTGATTGTGTGAAGAAGATATAATCTACATATGACAATAGAGTTTTAGAAATAAGTTCAGCAATCTGACTAAAAATGCAAATTTGTGAAACAAGGACACCAAAGCATGATTGCGCAGAAAAAGGACTTTGGAAAAAAATGTAAGCAGTCAATCTTCATTTACTACTAACTGAATAACTTAAATTAGTGCAATTACCTTGCTATATCTAACACACTCATAAGAGGCAATGTCAGATATTTTGAATGGGGAAACACAGGGATTACGACCTCCGAATTAACAGTCAGTAATGGCTCAAGCCAATGCCGCCCCCACATTCTTGCCACATCAACTGGAAGCCAACTGCAAATGGTGCAACACGCGTTTTTAATAATCCCTGATAAATAGACTATTCAAGAAGGATGTCTAAATGAACTTACCCGTTGCAGTTCAAAGTTAATCGACTGGCACCTTTTGCAAGGAGGATCTGTGCCAGCAGAAATACTTTGATATCAATGCCAAAATAAGCCATTCCGTAAAAAAGATGTATAATTTGCTCAAGATCGTATGGACTGTTAAAGAGAACAAATCATTCACCTGACAACATTTAAGGTTCCCTCCACAAGCAGCATAATGCAAAGGTGTGCTTCCAGCTCCTGCAATTTCAAAGATTTTCCTTAGAAGTCAATTTAAGCAAACTTTGCGAGTTGGGGTCTAAAGATGGGGAAAAAAAAAGCAAGAAAAATGCAAACAGTGCACCTATCAAATCCATGGATGTGCCATAGTGGAATGTAACAGCTGACACATTTGCTTGAAGATCAAGTAGGAGCTGGACGCAATCAAAGTATCCATTCAAGGCAGCCATATGAAGGGCTGTGATACCACCATCAGCTGCCTTATTGACATACTTGGACAAAGCACTGCAATATCCATACAGATATACGATAAGTATTTACAAAACAGCAAAAGAATATAGTTTCCTGCAAAGCAACTTCCGTATCATAACTGGATTTTATATCAGCAAAGTACAAGGAGTGTTAACAGTAGAATATCTTCTTCTTCTTCTTCTTCATTTTTTTTTCTTTTTTATCACGAACCCTTAAAAGTATTCCAAGGCTGGATGCCCCAACACCGACAAAAAAACATGCTTCATAGCTAGGAGCCTAGGGCTGAAGCCTGACAGAAAATTAACTCCTTTGTATGACTGATTCTCTTTTACGAACTGTACTGCTACATCAAACATGTAATAATTTGCACTAAAAACATACAAAAACAACAAACAATTTCTCTAGTTACAGGCTCATAATTTAGACATGGAAGACAAAATGAAATGAGCACATCCTTAAGTTATAAATAAAATTCAACTACCCTACCAAAACAGAACTTCAACAAAAAGCAAAGTTCATCATGTAACTTATGTGCATTTTAAGGTTAATCATTTCTGAGATGAGGAATTCTCGCTCCATCATGCCTACTCAGATATCTAAAGTGTGAAAATTTAACACATCACCAGAATTAATAGTGATAGTCAGAGAAATGGGCATGCCTTTGCTCAGTTTTATTCCTTGTACTGGTTCCATCACCATCCTGACTAGTCAACGAATCCAACGGTGCACTGGGAACGAAATCAGCCAACACCAGTCTCATGCATCTTACATGTCCGTTGACTGCCGCAAAATGGAGAGCAGTCCTACCTGTGAGATAATCTGCTCTTGTGACCTAGAGAAGAGCAAGAAATTACAACAAGAAACAACTCCAATCAAAAATAAATCACCGCAACCACTACAAATTGAAGTCAACTACATCGAACAATGAAAGCACAAGGAAAATATGAAAACTCACATTGCATCTGAACAGCAAGAGGGTCTGCACAACCTCCCAGTGCCCATATCTACATGCTTGCATTAGGGCCGTCTTTGATCAAAATCCAAAACCGATTCAAACAGAGGAAATAAAAGAAACAGAAAACAACAAAAATTAGATTCCAGGCATGTATCCAATTATAATTAGCTTAACTCATTCTAAACACACCTGAAACTAAATATCTATTAACATCCTCCCAAAAATGAGTTCGATCACATGGAATAGTAGCAACAAAATGCTATACTTTGGCAATTGAGGAATATCAAAAACAGAAAACAGTAATAAATTGTTACTACCTGGCCACAATAATTTCGAGAATTCACATCGGCACCATTTTCAAGCAACAGCGCAACAATCTGATCGACGTCAACCAAAATGAAAATGGTAAGAAGATGGGGAAAAAGTAAACCCTAAAAACAGTCAGAAATTGAATAAATTAGACAGTGGAAGAAAAAAAGTGAACCAGATGATAAACCTCGTTGTGACCCTTGGCAGCAGCGAAATGGAGAGGAGAATTGAGACCGCCGAAGGTGGAGTATTTGGCAAGGCAAGGGTTGAACTCCAGCAGCATCTTCGCCTCCAACAGGTCGCCGTCTCTGGCTGCCGAAACCAGTCTCTCGCCGGACGCAGAGCAACCGAATGAGTTACCCATCGCCGCCGCTCCCAACTCCGGTGACCGCTGCTCTTATCTCCTCGCCCTCTATTATGT
Source organism: Fagopyrum tataricum (assembly GCA_002319775.1). Lineage (NCBI taxonomy): Eukaryota > Viridiplantae > Streptophyta > Magnoliopsida > Caryophyllales > Polygonaceae > Fagopyrum > Fagopyrum tataricum. The sequence continues at coordinate 35,942,782 of CM008285.1, forward strand.
GGGGTTTCAGGCGATGATGTTCGTGCGAGTTGGGCGATTTGTAATTGACTGTTTCGGTCAACTATGAATTGAATAATGGAAACAGAATTGAAGGTTGCCGGAGAAAGATTGGACCCTTGTAAGAGCAAATTGATTAGCAGCAACAAAGAAAATTTGTAGGGTTCTTTAAGAAATTGATGAGAGCAAATTGGGAGTCAGAGTCTTTTTCCAATAAGCCATATTTTAAGGGTAGGAGGATTGAAAAAGCAAGTTTCTTTCAGTTGTTGGAACAAAAAGGTAGTAGAAAGAGACAATTTTACGCAAGAGGTATTAGTTTCGTTCTTGAGTTCTTGCTTCTTCTTCCATCAAATGAAATTATCATTTTAGACAATTGTTCAGATAAGGACATGATTTTTTGGTACGAAAATATAAATTATGCTATATAAAATATCAATAATTAGTTTCTAAAATATCAATAATTAGTTTTATTAGAAAAAATATTTTAGATGATTATAATTTACTTTATATCTTATAAACTTTAGTTATCTATAATTGTAATTTATATATATTATCTCATTTTTCATTTGCTACATTTTATTTTTTAAAATTTAAAGTATTTATGTTTTAATAACCGTCCATTCATATTTTACAAATATTTAGTTCATTTTTCACATTTTTATCCAAGAATGATGCTTTTTACGGAACAACTCTGTGAGGTATTTAATAAATAACTTCAACTCACGATCCGATATAGTACACATTATGTGTTTCACATATATTGTAAAACGAGAATCGGTATAAATAAATTTAAAAAAAATGAGAGAGAATAGGTCTAGTGAAGCCTTTTTTTTGTTTAGGAAAACAAGTTAGACTCACGTTTTACTTTTGTAGGAATTTTATTTTTGTAATGTTTCACAAAAAGTTCTTAATCATTGGGGCAATGTCTAATTTCCAAATCCAATTGCATTCATCATCGTTTATGTCCTTGTTTGCATTGATCATTTTCACGGAAGATTTGGTTGGGAACCAACCATATGTTTATGAAGGGACCAATAAAGTTTGTCGGTACTATCATGAGTTGGGATCTTGATAGACTTAATCGTTCAAGGATCGAGTCTGAGATCAAATTTTGAAATATGTCTTTTATTTTCTCCATATTCCATGTTTTGTCTTGAGTAATGAACTCACATACCCGCAAATTAGGCTCATAGTCGGCTTGAGATTCAATGCTCAACTTTAGTGGTCTGAAGTGATCCAATTATATATCTAGAATTTAATTATTTTCCATCACCAACATGTCATCTAAGACCTTTTTTTAGAGATCTATCTCAAGCTTAGCGGTTTTTTCATTGTCATGATTTATTTCCTTTAGGATTATATTCATGCACCCTTAAGGTATTTCTCAGAGATAACATGAACCTAAACGTTGTCAAGTTCAGCTAAAATTCCCCAAAAGAGTTTTAGTTGTAGTGCTATATTGGAATCTTTGGATTTTCTAATTCCAAGACCACATTTGTCTTTGGGTTTAGAAAATTCATCCCAACTGATAATAGGTCTATTGTCGGGGTCTTTAATCCAGAAAAATTTTCTTTCACTTTTTCAAGTTCATTGTGGTCAGGGAGGAGAAACAATTGGATTTTGAAGTTTGGTTAGACACTTAGGTTAGATCTTATGATAACTGCACGTCCCCCTTAGGAGAGGGAATTGACTTTCCATTTTGATGATTGTTGTTTAGATTTATTTACAACACCTTCAAAAGTTTCATGATTAACCCTTCCATTAATAATGGGACAGTCAAGGTAATTGTCAAAAGTTGAAGAGCTTGGGATTCCCATAATATTTTGGATGAGGTTTTTTGTTGTTTTAGTTGTATTTTGAGAGACTTGAAAGACCGATTTATGAAAGTTAACTTCTTGTCCCAATATACTACAATAATTGATGATTGTATATAGTGTTATTTGACATGCCCTTTGGGTAGCCCTTTTGAAGATTATGATATCATCAACAAATGCCAAATACGGAATAATGGTTCCATTCCTCGAAATAGGAAATCCAATAAGATTCTTATTGTCGTTGCTAAGTTTTTGGAGATTTCACATAAGTATTTCAACTCTAATATTAAAGAGGAGAGGAGATAGAGGGTTTCCTCGACGTAGATGACGTTTTGGAAAAAAAAAAAGTTCAATAGTTTCATTATTTATAAGGATGGGGAATGAGACAATAGAGAAACATTGTTTAATCCACCATATACATTTTTCAGCAATTTCAAAATTTTCAATAACATTGATAATAAAATTCAATTCTATCGTAAGCCTTTTTCATGTTAATTTTGATTCCAAAATAGCGTTCGCTTCCTTTTTTGAGACGGAAGGAGTAGAAAAATTTTGTGAGTAATCAAGATGTTATCTTGAATAATCCACTTTCTCACAAAGGCGCCTTGGAGTGGATGGATTATTCTTAGAAGTATGTCTTTTAATCGGTTTGCCATTATTTTTTAAATGGCTTTATAGACCGTATCACACAAGTTGATTGGTCGGTGGTGATTATTCGTAATCAGGTTGTCAATTTTCGGGATTGGGGTAATGAATGTGTGATTTAATTGTTTCAATTGTTTTCTTGATCAGAAATAGTTTTTAACCATACGAGTGACAACAGGGCCAACAATCTGCCAATATTTTTTATAGAGACTTGTTGGCATACCATCAAGACCAGGTGATTTCTCTCTACCGATATCAAACACGGCATTCTTGATTTCTATGTTAGATATCGGTTTGGTTAAGAACAAGTTATTTGTGTTGGTGATTTCATGGGTTATTTGACTAAGTTGGGATTCAATCGCCTCATTGTTAAAGTTTGTCTTCTTGAATCTTTTAATATAATTATTTCAATATTAGGTTTTTATAGTTACGGTATGATGCGTATATCACCATTGATATTGATATTTTTTATGGAGATTCTACTCCTTCTATCACAAGCTACCCGGTGGTAGTATTTTGTATTTTGATAAGCAAGTCTAATATTGTAACACCCCAAATCCGTAGGACTCGAGGTGCTACTGAGCTAGGATCTCACAATGGATCCTGACCCTAACCTGACAACAAGTTCACTGAATCTTACAACAAGACACCGATAGATTAAATACAAAACATAAAACTGATATATAAATCTCAAAAGGTAGTACATAAGTACCGCTGAGTACAAAAGAAACATATATCCGTACAGTAAGTATCCCATATCCCACGATAATACTCCCAGTGTACTGAGCCCTCAGCGGATCACCCCTCTGGATCACTCTTCAGCTCTCCTAACCTGCAAAGGATCTACAACACGGTATTAAACCGTTAGCTAACCATACACATACATATAGATGATAAGCATAAGCACAATCACACCACAAGGAATAACAATAACACATCATCATGCTTTCACACATTTACCCGGTTCATTATATTTAAAAGGTCCAATCACTCAAGCGTATATATATATATATATATATATATATATATATATATATATATATATATATATATATATATATATATAAATCAATATGAACATATGTGACACGAGGAATATAATCCTCGCCTCTCGGTGGTAATGCCAGCTGGAGTGGTCAACCGGGACGACTCCTCCGTGTACCCTGAGGGAATGGAGACAGTGCCCATTCCGTGTACCAGATCTGGATGTTCCGCAGAGAACCTCCCAATCTCCCATGGGGATGAGTGGGCAAGGTTGTCACGGCCCTACAATGGCCAATCACTAAACCATAGGTCGGTAATAATCAATGCTCACATGTTATCAACACATATCAAACACCACTCATGCACACATCCAATATAGGGATGACAGCTAAGTAAGTCCTAAGGACTTACCTCAATCTCGAAGTCTCAAACCCAACAGCTCCAACTCTAGAGATCAACACTGCCTAAACAAGGCATCACAACATATATCAAACTCATATCCATCATAGGGGTCACACCTAGACCCAAGGGATCCATAAGGATCGTATCCTAACTCGTAAACCTCAAAGCCATAACCGGCATACAAATATATCACATCCTCATCAATCTATCCTCATACACGTACCTAGCATGCTACTAACCCACTCATACTAGGAAAGGATCTACCTAACTCTAGGTAGACCCGGAACAAGACGCACCTGCGTGACACAAGGGACGCAGGGGCGGAGCAGGCAACCCGCAAGCGCGGCGGAACTCAGCCGCGGGCGCGGTGACAAAGGACGCAAGCAAGGCGCGGGCGCTGCGGCACGGCTTCCGCAGGGGCAGCGGCTTCTGGCCGCGGGTGCGGCGACAAGGTATCCGCAGGGGCGCTTTGCTGGACCGTGGGGGCGGCGACAGTGCAGAAGATGATCCCGCGGTTCTTCTTCCACTCTTCACGTGATGAATTCACGTCTTCTCTCATCCAAAGTTACACATATACATATACATACATCAACCAACATCAATCTATATTCAATCATCTAATCCTAAGCTAAGGAAGGTGGAAACAAGGAAGGAAGAAGAGAAGAGAAGCAAGATCACTTACCACACTTGTGGTCCTAGGCTGCCAGGAAGATCAACACACACACAATTGGCTTCCAAGCTCATCAACAACAACATCCATCATCAACATCATCAAAATCACATCAAAACTCTTCCAAACTCCAAGAGAAAACAACACAAGACCAAGGAGGGAGAAGGGAGAAGCAAGAAGGACGTAGGAAGGCTGAAGAAGAGGAATAAGAACCCTTGATCACGAGCCAAGGAAAGAATAAGAAGGGAAAAGAGTAAAGCACAAGTCAAGGGTCAACAAAGCCGGTTGCAGCCGCCGGAAACCGTAGGGGCGGGTTTCCTGGCCGCAGGGGCGGATCATAGCTCAGCCGCAGGGGCGGCTCTACTCACACGCAGGGGCGGCTAAGGCCAAAAGTGGCTCCAAAAGATCAAGGCTCTTACAAATATGATTCGTTTTGGTTCGTTGACTCCAAAAACACCTTTGGAAGTCAATGAATACATTTCTTTTAAGAATAAGTCGTTCTTCTTTCTCCTTAATATCGTTATCAAATCCCTAAAGAATTTTGGTTTGAGTAGTCACCAAGTTTGCCTAAATACATTACTAAAAGTAGATTGGTTCCAAATTTTCGCTTTATTTTTTAGTAATTGTTTTCTTTAATCAGATTATACATGTGATTCCCGGAATATTGAACTCTCCATGTTTGTTTCACTAATTGTTCAAAATCCTTTCGTTTTGACCACATCATTTTAAATTTAAATGGTTGGGCATACCACTTTTGGTTATTATTCATTATAATGGTCAAACGAGTATGGTTTGTGATAACATGATTTATCGACAAAGTTTAGTAGAGCATATAAGTAGTTTTTCCCTTTTCACATGCATGTTTTAGCCTTAGTTTGTGTCTTTTATGCTTGTTTAGTGTTACTTTGCAAGTATAGATGTCTACACACTCTTTTGGTGACTTTGTAGGTATTTTGGCGCATTTTGGAGCTAAAACGATGAATTTGAGGATCAAGACTCGGGAGTAGATGCTTAGGAGCACTCATACGAGCTAAGGAAAGAAGAAGAAGACGATTTAGGAACGAATGAGACCAAGTGTCCGAGTGAAGTTTTCATCTCGGCCGAGATCCATTTATCTTGGCCCGTGACATTAGCTACTGTTCACATATCTCGGTCCACATCTCGGACCGAGATCCCTATGACATTGAAGATCGAAGATAGAAATCTCGGTCCAGACTTGACCGATCTCGGCCCGAGATGCCACCCGAGATTCTTCCCTGAGCGTCGATTTTATTTTATTTCGGAGTCTTAGCCCAGTCCATTTCTTTTGGAAGGTTGTTGGGTATTTAAGGAAGGTTCCAAATGTTTGTTAGGGAGATCCCAGAGTGCTCGAAAGTTCCAAGATAGTTTGTTTTTAGTTAGAAGATTAGACCTAAGGAGAATTCTTCTCCTACCTTTCTTCTTCATTCTATTTTCACCATTGTAGATCTTTAGTTTATGGAGGAAGATTCAGTCTTTTTAGTTTGTTTGAAGTTTAGATACGATTTGGAAATTGAAGACAATTTGTTTTTGAGATTCAACAAAGATGAGTACTTTCTTCATCCCCTTTTCCTATTTCATGCGTGTGCTTTATTTGATTGATTTGAATTCAGGTTTTGATATGAATATCATTGGCTAGAAACCTTTTGTGGTTCCAAGGTAGTTAAAGATTTGTTTATACCTTAGACTATGATGGATTAATTGTTTTTTATAATTGGTTATCAAATCGCTTTAAATCCTATGCAAAAGTTTGGTATTTGTCAGGTTTAGAATTGATCTAAACCACTTCAACCTAAGTTGGAATTGAGTCGTAACTGAGATATTCTTTCTTAGATATATAAGAGAACTTGTTCCTAGGTAATAAAGGTTCAATCTTTATTGGATTGAATGTGCTATTATTTCTTCTTTAAGGCATTTAATTCCTGAGACGTAACTGTAAAGAGTTATTTGATCCTTAATTGAGGAATAAGGTTTGTTTACGATTTCTCCCTCTTTACCTTGAAAGCAATAGGTATTAGGCTGCGGATTTATATGTTCTTGAGATGTAACGGTAATGGAACATTAGTTGAGAAACATTCATCCCTGGAGCTTTTCAACCATATATATGCCATCGTGAGATTTATATATCTTGAGTCCAATGTGTATAAACAATGATCTTAAATCATTGGAACTACAATTTCTTTCCATATATATTTGTTTGTTATTTGTTTTTATTCAGTTTTCAATCAATATTGACAAATTGATTGCGAACTTCACAACTCCTCAAAACTTTTTTTTGATCCTTCTTTCCCTTTTCTTTTCCAATCTATTTCTTATTTTAAATTTGTACTATTCTAGATCAGTTTTCATATTCATCTAACTTAGTCCATGTGATCGACCTTGGAATACTTACTCTTATTGCGATTGATCCATACATTGTGGGTTTGCTACACTATAGAGTAGATATTGTGAGTTTATAAATTTAAAGCAAACCGTTGTTTTACAACCCTGTGAATTTCTATCTATTTTGATAGGGATTTATAGGGGGTAAAACCAGCGGACAATTTGAAACTGTGAATGCATGATTTTCGGTAAATAGTGAAGGGTCTTGATCCAACACTTGTTGTTGTGCCAAAACTTAATCTAGTATTTTTGTAAGTATTATCGGGACCATCTTTCTTCCTTCTCCAAGTAAATTCCATTCCTTGGGTAGGAAGGTCATGGAAGAGATAACTATCTTTGAAGTTGATCAATCGGTTGAACCAGTTGGGCAAGGGAGTGACCCCTCACAACTTTTCACCCAACTTTTGAATCTCGTTGAGGTCTCCCATTAGTAGAGATGGGTTAGGCAATGCAAGAATAAATTTTATTAGTAAAGAGGATTTAGTTTTTTTCGTTTTCTCTTGGGGGTATATACAAATATGAGCGTCATAGTAAAATTTGTTAGGTGGTTATAGTGGTTCATGCAGATGAAACGTTTGTCTTTATGGATTAGAACAAATATTTCATTATCCATTAGGTATGATTTTCATAGAAGACAAATTCCTATAGAAAAACCGTCATCGGGTACAAAAGTCATATATTATCGAAACATGATTTACGTTAAATAGTTTCATTTGGTGCGATACTAGTCTTTGTTTCAACCAAGTATATAACTTGGATATTTTCAATCTTACATATGGTTTCAATATTGGCCAACAATTTCTCTTCCGCATCCCCCTTACGTTCCAAAATCTTATCTTGATTTGGAAACGTTTTGCATTGTTTGAGGTAGACAAGTACTCTTTGTTATGTCAACCATGATCACGAGGAGATTCATATTCAGGTTTGTACAATATTCTACAACTGTAGTGTAGAATTTAAACATTGTATGTGGATAAAAGAGGAGACTTGAGCGCCTATAGGCACGACTTACAAGCTTCAATATGTTTCTATAGTTTATTTTGTTAATAGTTGACATTCCTAGAAGCTGATTTTTTCCGAAAGATGCAAAGATTAATACAAATAATGCAGATTGTCGGCTTGTTCATGCGTTTCCATTTGGAATCGCATTGTATTTTAAGAGACGGATAAATCCTCCTTATTCTGTCAAAGATTCCCAAAGGAACCTTAAGTTCAATCTTAACATTCCTGGATTACATGGTTGCTTCAAGGTATAAATGTAGTTATTACAATCAATGTATATATCATAAGATAGATGCAAATGAACTGTCAACAATTTACTTATAATACTAATAGAGTTGTAAGATAATGAAGTTAGGGTGTTGATTTTGGAATAACGTATGTTTTTGTGTTTCAATTTGTGATTTGAGCTATAAATGACCATATCGTCCATGATTTCTTTCTTTTTTTGTGTTCTGTGGCGTTTTCATGTCTCATGAACTATTAATCCAAGCGAGTGATATTATTTCCCTAGCTAGTCCAATAGAGTTTCAACACAGTATTTGTTATATTCAGGAATTTTTAGAGGGAGCAATATCTTATTTTTTGGTCCCAAGACATAATCTATATCCATAGTCTAAACTCTTGACGAACACTTTGTTTAGGATATAGTTAGATCCTTTTGTTCTTGATAGTATTGTTAATGATCTATAGAGCACATTGTTTCTTGAGATTAGGTTGAACATCGAGTTTAGAAGGAAAACTAGGCGGGAAAGTCTTTATCTCTCTTATTCTTGAGGAAGTTAATCTCAAGCTCTCATAGGTGTTGATCATTGTTCTCTTAGTTGATGGGGAGATGTTAGGAATTCCCATTTTATTCTTGTTTTTCTGCACGCATAATAACAAAGTCACCCAACAAGGGAGTGTTAAAAAATAAAATTCAGGTTCATCTCGACAATTGTGTCACCAAAGAGCACATATCGAAAACATGTTATGCAAAGACTAGTAGAGCATGTATATAGTAGTTCATGTAGATTAAACACATCAATACATATTGTTCTCAAAGTGATCCAAGTTTTGTTCTTTTAGAACCCACAAGAGTTTCCACTACAATATTTTTTCTATACAGTTTAATATTTATTTTTTCTCTAAAACCAAACATATTCATTCTTTCTATCTGAACACTTGGTCTTTTAACAATACAAAAGTTGTGTTGTGTTACAGGAGCCGTGACATCCATGGATCTCATGATTTGAGTTATAGCAAGTTAAAAGATTCACAGAGTAAGAAGATCACACATGCCAAATATAAATTTGTATGACAAGGCAATCAACTAGCACACAACAAACTAACATATTATGGTTCCAAACATGATTCTGGATATAGATCAAGTCATTTAACAAAGGTTATATAAGCATTCATATTACAAACATACATATTTTCATATTCCTCATACAAAGACGACACGGGGAGGAAAACCTGGCTTGTGATCCTCGTTTTTCTTGTATTCTCAATTTGAGAAAGGAGCCTTTTTTTTCCAGGTCCCTCCTTTGTTAGAGTACAATCTCGCCTCGATTAGAGTTCTAGTAGGCAAACATGGAACAAGGATTAGAAGAACCCTCGATCCAACCACCACCAAATCGGGGGAAGATTAAGGAGTTACAAGAGAATTCTAACGGAGATTCATTACATAAAGGGTTTCTGGTTTGTGAATCATGTTCCTTTGTTATCAATGTGTTTTTTGTTATTCTCATTTCAAGGTTTGAGCAAGATCTTCTCAAACACCCTTCTTTGTTCACAATACTAGAGTGAAGGCTATCATCATTCACTTTAAGTACTTGATTAGTATCCAATAGAGTAAGGGCCGCGAGTGGCTCCTTTGTTATAAATTGGGATCTTTGGCCATGTTTGGTGTTGTATTTTTGGGGATTCATTGAGATTCTTTTTTACGGGATTATCGGTGATAGAATTTTTTGGGTTGGCTGGTATCAAATGGCCTGGAGATACAAGATTGTATTTTTTTTACATGATTCTTTTTTGCTACATAATCTCCAAAAAACAATCTTTAAAAATGAAGATGCTAGGAGATTGATGGGGATTATTTATATTTATGCCCTTAATACCCTCTTATCATCATCCATTCAATTGCGAAAAAACATCACAGTTGCTTCTCTTTCGTTCTCCTCTCCTCTCTCAAAAGCGAGCATTGCCCTTGGGCTGCTCCTCTCATCTCCTTCATTTTCTCCTCTAATACGGTGCATGAAGAATGGATGCACATGTAACACCCCAAATCCATAGGACTCGAGGCGCTACTGGGCTAGGATCTCACAATGTATCATGACCTTAGCCTGACAACAAGTTCACTGAATCTGACAACAAGTCACAGATAGAGTAAAACAAAACATCAAACTGATATATATATATATATATATATATATATATATATATATATATATATATATATATATATATATATATATATATATATACATATCAAAAGGTAATACAGAAGAACCGCTGAGTACAAACCAAAACATAAGACCGTACATCATAAAATATCCCGTATCCCACATATAATCCCAACGTACGGAGCCCTCAGCGGATCACCCCTCTAGATCACTCTGCAGCTCTCCTAACATGCATTGGATCTACAACATGGTATAAAACCGTTAGATAACCATACACATATATAAGAAGATGTAGAAGCACAAAAACACATCAGAGAAACAAAAACACCACATCATGCTATCACACATTTACCCGGTTTATTATCTTTATAACGTCCAATCACTCAATCGTGTGTGTATATATATATATATATATATATATATATATATATATATATATATATATATATATATATATATATATATATATATATATATATATATATATATATATATATATATATATATCTGAATATGAATATATGTGACACGAGGAATATAATCCTCGCCTCTGAGTGTTATAGCCAGCTGGAGTGGTATAAGCGCACGATCCCGTATACCATAAGGAGTGGTGAGTGCCCTTCCCGTATACCAGATCTGACCTAACTACAGAGAACCTCCCAGACTCCACTATGGGATGAAAGACAGGTTGTCACAACCACTACAATGGGCGATCACTAAACAATAGGTCGGTAACCAACACTATCGCATGCTATAAAGCATATATCAATCACCACTCATGCATACATCCAATATAAGGATGGTAGCTAAGTAAGTCCTATGAACTTACCTCAACCTCGTAGTAGTCTCAAACCCGATCAGCTCCAACACTGGAGATCAACACTGCCTAATAGCAAGGCATAACAATATATCAAAGTCATATCCATCAAAGGGGTCACATATAGACCCAAGGGATCCACAAGGATCATATCCTAACTCATAAACCTCAAAGCCATAACCGGCATAAACGATATCATACTCATCATCATTCTAACCTCACACACGTACCTAGCATGCTACTAACCCGCTCATACTAGGAAAGGAAATGATCATACTACTCTAAGTAGATCCTGCACAAAACGCACTTGCGGAACTGAAAGACGCAGGGGCGGAATAAGGTAAACCGCAGGCGCGGCAAGGCTCAGCTGCAAGCGCGGTGACAGTGGCCGTAGACGCTGTGACACGGCTCCCGCAGGGGCGGCGGCTTCCAGGCGCGGGGGCGGCGACAGTGCAGAAAGTGACCCCGCGGTTCCTCTTCGGCTCTTCACGTGGTCAATCCACGTCTTCTCTATTCCAAATCCACATACAACCATATACATACACAATCTAACATCAACATACACCTATACATGCATCTAATCCTAAGCTAGGGAGGAAGAACAAGAAAGAAAGAAAGGAAGGAGAAGCAAGGAGCTCACCTCTACTGCTGTGATCACCCAAGGGAAGAACAGAACACACTCTCAGCTGGCATCACAAGCTCAGCAACCAAGCACAACATCAACCTCGACCAAAGCCACACAAAACCACATCCAAACCAAGAAGAAACCAACTCAAGATCAAGGAGATATAAGAAGAGAGAAGAAGGACTTGAGGAGGTAAACTGCAATGGGAATGAAGATCTCTTGCTCCCAAAGCAAAGGAAATAGGTTAAGGAATGAAAGAGTAAAGCACGGGTCAAAGGGTCAACAAAACCGGCTGCAGCCGTAGGAAACCGCAGGGGCGGGCTTCCTGGCCGCAAGGGCGGAACAACAGACGAGCCGCAGGGGCGGCCTCATGGATCCGCGGGGGCGGCTAAGGCCAAAACTGGCTCCCAAAGACTAAGGCTCTTACACCTCACCCCCCTAAAAACAAGTTTCGTCCCGAAACTTGTAAAATCCTCAAACCACTCGGACTCAAAAGCCGAGGTATAACTCTCTCTATAACCTCAAACCCAAGATGGAGGATATCATCAACTCCAGCAACACTATGTCCACCAAAGTAGCATGGAGGAATAATCATCTCCAGCTAAACCCTAATCGTATCACAATAGCATGGAGGAAAGAGCCATCTCCAGCTATAAACAGTAATCATACTAGCACAATAAGATCTAATAAGATCATATATCACATCAAAGCTAGTATGAAAATAAACACATCATAGCATATAAGCACATAAGAATAACACTCACCAAGATAGTACTAAGATCTACTCGTAGATCCTACATGTGCATCTATCTCGGCATAAAACTCTGGATAGTTCCTCTAGATACTATCCTCAGTCTCCCATGTAGCCTCATCAGGTCCTTGTCTCGACCACTATATCCTCAGCATTAGAATATCCTTCGAACGCAGGCGTCTCATACCTCGTTCTAGGACTGCAATCGGGTTCTCAACAAAGGTGTGGTCTGGCTCAACCACCAAATCATCATAAACTCACAATATGTCTCGGATCTGGTATGTACTCCCTCAGCTGAGACACGTGAAACACAGGGTGAACACCCTCTAACCTCGGAGACAAAGCCAATCTATATGCTGCACTCCCAACCCGGTCCAGAATCTCGAACGGTCCGACATATCGGGGGCTCAACTTCCCCTTAATGCCAAAACGTTTAACACCTCGTGTCGGAGACACTCTCAGCCACACATGGGCTCCCACTCTGAACTCTAGAGGTATACGGCTCCTATCTGCATATGACTTCTGACGGCTCTGTGCAGTCAGCATCCGCTCTCTAATCAGTGCTACTCGAGCAACATCATCATGAATCTGATTAGGTGTCAAACCACTAACACTGCTCGGCTCAACCCAGCATAACGGAGTACGACATCTCTGTCCATACAATGCCTCATATGGGGCCATCCCAATCGATGCATGCCAGCTGTTGTTGTACGAGAACTCAACAAGTGGGAGGTGATCCATCCACACTTATCCCCAGTCCAACACACAAGCTCGCAGCATATCCTCCAGTGTCTGAATGGTCCTCTCTGACTGGCAATCTGTCTGAGGATGTAACGCAGTAGTGAAATGCAAACTCGTCCCCAGGGCAGTATGAATCTGCTGCCAAAATCTCGAGGTAAATCGTCCATCTCTGTTTGAGACGATCGTCCTCGACACACCATGGAGTCTCAGTATCTGCCTAGTGTACTCCTCTGCTAATTTGCTCACCGGCCACGTTTCTCGAATAGGGATGAAACGTGCCGTCTTCGTTAATCTGTCCACTATGACCTAGATGGCATCAAAGCTCCTGCTCAGTCTCAGCCCAGTCACAAAGTCCATGGTGACGTCCTCCCACTTCCTCTGTGGAATAGGAAGTGGATGGAGCTCACCTCCAGGTCTGCAATGCTCTATCTTGACCTGCTGGCAGGTCACATACTATGCCATAAATCTGGCCACATCGGGCTTCAACCCTCCCCACCAATATGAACGTCTCACATCCTGGTGCATCTTACTCGTACCTGGGTGCACTGAATAAGGCGTACAATGAGCCTCCTGTAAAATCCTTTGACGTAGATCCGCATCAGCGGGTACACAGACGCGACCGCAGCGCCTCAAAACTCAATCTGCTCATAGAAGGAACTGTGGTGCTTCATCCTTGGACATCCTCTCTCGGATCCTCATCAGTGTCGGGCAGGTCTCCTGCTTCTGTTGGATCTCACCCAACAGATCAGAAAGAACCTCTAAAGTACGCAACTAGGCATCCTCATCAGGAAACTGGATGTCCAACTCTAACCAGATCAGGTCTCTCTGCAACTGATGCTGAACTGTCAGCCTCGCAATCGCCTGCTCTCGAGGCGTCTTCCTACTCAGGGCGTCGGCGACAACGTTCGCCTTTCCTGGATGATACAAAATCTTTTGATCAAAATCCTTGATCAGCTGGAGCCACCTACGCTGGTGGTTATTCAATTCCCGCTGCGTGAAAATGTACTTCAGACTCTTATGGTCTGTGAAGATCTAACATGTAGCACCAAACAGGTAATGTCTCCAGATCTTCAGGGCATGAACTACCGCTGCCAACTCCAGATCATGAGTCGGGTAGTTCTCCTCATATGTCTTCAGCTGTCTAGACGCATATGCAATCACTCTGCCCCGCTGCATCAATACACATCCCAAGCCTAGTTTGGACGCATCACTGTAAACCATAAAATCCTCTGTACCCTCTGGTTGTGCCAAAATAGGAGCAGAATTCAGACATCTCTTTAGCTCCTCAAAACTCTGCATACACTGATCAGACCATACAAATCTGGTAGTCTTCCTCAGTAGACTCGTCAGTGGACGGGCAATCACAGAAAATCCCTCCACAAAGCGTTTGTAATAACCGGCTAGGCCAAGGAAGCTACGTACTTCCTTGACGTTCGTCGGTGTAGTCCAAGCTGCCACTGCCTCAATCTTGGCCGGATCCACCTTGATCCCTTCAGCTGATACCACATGACCCAGGAATGCTACCTTTGGCATCCAAAACTCGTACTTAGAGAACTTAGCATAAAGTTCTCTATCCCGCAAAACCTGCAATACAGTACTCAGCTGTCCTGCATGCTCCTCTCTACTGCGAGAGTACCGTAAAATATCATCTATGAAGACCACCACAAACTGATCTAGGAAGTCGATGAAGATGTTGTTCATCAACTCCATAAAAACTGTTGGGGCATTCATAAGCCCAAATGGCATCACTACAAACTCGTAGTGTCCATATCCGGTCCGGAATGTTGTCCTATGCACGTCCTGCTCTCTCACCCTCAGCTGGTGATATCCTGAGCGCAAGTCAATCCTAGAGAACACTGTCGCTCCCTGAAGCTGATCTAACAAGTCATCAATACCCGGAAATGAATACTTGTTCTTGATGGTCACCTTGTTCAGCTCTCTGTAATCTATACACAATCTCAACGATCCGTCCTTCTTCCGCACGAAGAGGACAGGTGCTCCCCATGGGGATACACTAGGGCAAATGAAGTCCTTCTCAGCCAACTCCTCGAGTTGCTTCTTCAGCTCCAACATCTCAACAGGCGCCATCCAGTATGGGGCCTTCGAGATCGGTCTTGTACCAGGCTCTAACTCAATACCGAAGTCCACACTCCTCTGAGGCGGCAAACTGGACGGCTCAGCAAATACATCTGCAAAATCACAAACAACTGGGATATCCTCTAAGGCTGGACTCTACCCTTCCTTCATGGCATAACACCAGAAGGCCTCGTAACCCTGTGCAATCAGTCTAGCTGCCCGTATCGCACTGATAACCATACCTGATTTTCCAAGGTCCCAACCTCGGAAAACCTCTATCTGGCCTAACTCGGTAGAGAGGGTAACAGTCCTCCTACCTACATCTAACACTGCATAATGTCTATCCATCCAATACATACTTAGAATGACTTCTTCATGCTCTAATGGCATGACAAAGAAGTCAACTAGTAACACACGAGTCCCTACATAAATGGGACAACCATGAATCTCACGGGTACCTCTGACCCTACCACCATCGGGTAACCCTATAATAAAGGGCATCCCCTCAATCGTATCTAAACTCAGACGCTCTACACAGGCATCAGATATAAAAGAATGCGTAGCACCCGTATCAAACAAAACTCTAATAGGTAAACCATGAATCAGAATGGTACTTGTAGCAGTCGGTGCATCTGGCTCCTCTGCACTCCTAAGCTCAAAGACTCTACCATGAGCTCCTTTGGTATCAGTGGTGCTCCCACCACGACCTTTGTCTCTACTCACCCCAGGAGCAGATCCCTGAGTCGTAGGGCGATCTGGGACCCTCTGTTGTCCCTGTGTCTGCTGCTGCTAAGGTGGCCTCTGCCCACCTCCCGCTACACTGGCAGGGGAAGAACCCTGTTGAGATGATACTCCGCCCTATCGGCAGAAAACAGCCCTATGACCTGGTCTACCACAGGTGTAGCAAGTCACTAGCGGCCTCGTACACTCTGGTCGTATATGTCCAGGATCACCGCAGTTATAACACTGTCATCCCTTATCTGCAACCGGTGCAGACGAGGAATAACTCTGACGTCTCGGGCCTCGCCCGGTACCAACAGATCCACCAATACCGCTGGTCTGCCCATTACGCTGCCTCTTCTTAGACCCTCCGGTCTGAGAAGCTCTCCTCTGTCTAGCTCGCTCCCTCTCATAGTCGGAAGCTCTGTCCTTATAATCCATCAGAGACTCACAGTGGAAACCCGCCATATAGGTCCGGGTAGTATCTCTCAGCCGTCGGGAGAAAAGATACACATGTTGATCTGCAAAAGGTGCAGCTGGTCCCAACAATGCCAGCTCCTCCTGAAACCTCCTGATCACCTCTGAGACTGGTACATCCTCAAAGTCAGCCTCAACAAAATCTCGCAGTTTCTCCCTCCTCAGTGAGGCAGGGCAGAAACGCTCTCTGATCATGGTCCTCATATGCTCATAACTACTAACCTGTCCCCGTACAGACCTCCACCAATGCTGTGCGAAATCTCTGAACAGAGTCTGCACCAACTCAATCTGCCTATCAACTGGACATCTAATGGACTCTAGAGCTGAGTCTACATGTCCAATCCAGAGCTCAACCTCTAACCCCACCTTCCCAAAGAAAGGGGGTACTCCCATCTGATAAAAAGCCTTCAACCATATGTTTGGTCTAGGCCCTCTAAGCTCCTCTGTAACTCTAGCAATCTCAGCAACATGTGCCGGTGTAGCTGGCACCTGAGTAACCCCGTGGGATCTGCCCGCAGGTATGGGGCACGCCTACCTGCTTTGGCAGCCTCCTCCACGCGTCTGATATACGCACGGAACTCTGATCCACCCATGGAGACGCGATCGAATCATCAGACTGGGCTCTCTGTGACCCCTGTCCCTCAGCTGCCCCGTTCCTAGTCTCAGGAACGACGGTCTCAGCAACCTCCTCGTGAGTCTCCTCCACTGCACGTGTACCACCAGCGGGAATCCTACCCCGTCCTCTACCTAGAGGGGGTCTACCTCTACCTCGTCCAGCTGCAGGTAAGGCTCTAGTCTGAACCATCTGACGAGGACGTAAACCTAACTCAGAAGGCTATAAATATGCCATATGTATAGATATATACAAGATCAATCACAACAGAATATCTATATATATCTATATTGTCGAGGTCTTCACAGGAGCGATGGCTCACGTACACGATATCCCAAAACATTTGTACTCATTTCAAAACCAAAACATTTTGAAAAGTCAAACCCTTTCGGGTTCTGTTTATTTATCCATTCGACCTTTATCGCAAATTGCAAGTGCCATTGTTGTCAACCTAGGCTCTGATACCAACTTTGTAACACCCCAAATCCGTAGGACTCGAGGCATTACTGGGCTAGGATCTCACAATGGATCCTGACCCTAGCCTGACAACAAGTTCAATGAATCTTACAACAAGGCACAAATAGAGTAAAACAAAACATTAAACTAATATATATATATATATATATATATATATATATATATATATATATATATATATATATATATATATATATATATATCAAAAGGTAATACAGAAGAACCGCTGAGTACAAACCAAAACATACGACCGTACATCATAAAATATCTCATATCCCACATATAATCCTAGTGTACGGAGCCCTCAGCGGATCACCCCTCTGGATCAATATGCAGCTCTCCTAACCTGCAAAGGATCTATAACATGGTATAAAACCGTTAGCTAACCATACACATAAATAAGAAGATGCAGAAGCACTACGACACATCAAAGAAACATAAACACCACATCATGCTATCACACATTTACCCAGTTTATTATCTTTATAACGTCCAATCACTCAATCGTATATGTATATATATATATCTGAATATGAATATATGTGAGACGAGGAATATAATCCTCGCCTTTGAATGCTATAGCCAGCTGGAGTGGTATAAGCGCAAGATCCCGTATACCATAAGGAGTGGTGAGTGCCCTTCCCGTATACCAGATCTGACCTAACTACAGAGAACCTCCCAGACTCCACTACGGGATGAAAGGCAGGTTGTCACAACCACTACAATGGGCGTCACTAAACAATAGGTCGGTAATCAACACTATTGCATGTTATAAAGCATATATCAATCACCACTCATGCATACATCCAATATATGGATGGTAGCTAAGTAAGTCCTATGGACTTATCTCAACCTCGTAGTAGTCTCACACCCGATCAGCTCCAACACTCCAACACTGCCTAGTAACAAGGCATAACAATATATCAAACTCATATCCATCAAAGGGGTCACACCTAGACCCAAGGGATCCATAAGGATCATATCCTAACTCATAAACCTCAAAGCCATAACCTGCATAAACGATATCATACTCATCATCATTCTAACCTCACACAAGTACCTAGCATGCTACTAACCCGCTCATACTAGGAAAGGAAAGGATCATACTACTCTAAGTAGATCCTGCACAAAACGAACTTGCGGAATGGAAAGACGCAGGGGCGGAATAAAGTAAACCGCAGGCGCGGCAAGGCTCAACCGCAGGTGTGGTGACAGTGGCCGTAGGCAACGCAGGCACGGCGCAGGCGCTGTGACACAGCTCCCGCAGGGGCGGCGGCTTCTAGGCGCGAGGGCGGCGACAGTGCAGAAAGTAACCCCGCGGTTCCTCTTTGGCTCTTCACGTGATCAATCCACGTCTTCTCCATTCCAAAGCCACATACAACCATATACATACACAATCTAACATCAACATACACCTAATCATGCGTCTAATCCTAAGCTAGGGAGGAAGAACAAGAAAGAAAGGAAGGAAGGAGAAGCAAGGAGCTCACCTCTACTGTTGTGATCACCCAAGGGAAGAACAAAACACACTCTCAGCTGGCATCACAAGCTCAGCAACCAAGCACAACATCAACCTCTACCAAAGCCACACAAAACCACATCCAAACCAAGAAGAAACCAACTCAAGATCAAGGAGATAGAAGAAGAGAGAAGAAGGACGTGAGGAGGTAAACTGCAATGGGAATGAAGATCTCTTGCTCCCAAAGCAAAGAAAATAGGTTAAGGAATGAAAGAGTAAAGCACAGGTCAAAGGGTCAACAAAACCGGCTGCAGCCGTAGGAAACCGCAGGGGCGGAACAACAGACGAGCCGCAGGGGCGGCCTCACGGACCCGCGGGGGCGGCTAAGGCCAAAACTGGCTCCCAAAGACTAAGGCTCTTACAGCACATTTGAGTGATGCCACACCGGTTGGAAGAAGGAAGAAACAAGTCCCGATTCGACCGGCGTTGAAGAGGTTAGGTTTACGTCCTCGTCTCCTTCGAATCTCCATCTCAATGTGTTGTTGTTGATTTGTTGATTTCCTATATTTTCTCTTGGTTTGTCGATTTTCTCATCTATTCTCTATTTTTTTATTTCTATATTCTCAATGTCGATGAAACTACTCCTTCGAATCTCCATCTCAGCTGCTTCTCTTTTCGTCTCCTATCACCTTTGTTTATTCATAGAGATTGAAGTACAATTTTAGCAAAGTATACTTGTAATTTGTAAGATTCGGAAACTACTCCATCGTTGTATTTTATGTTTATTCATAGAGAATGCATAACAGTTTCAATACATATCACTTTGTTTTAAGAAGTGTTGTAGAATTTACATGAAAATACACAAACAAAGACATGATCAATCTCTGTTTTAAGAAGGGTTGTAGAAACAAACTCAATAAGAAGGGTTGTAGAATTTACATGAAAATGAATCAAAATATACAAGTAAGATGGACGAATCATCTATTTACCTCTGATCTATGTCCTTTAAAAGGTGCACAATGGATATAGAAGAACCTCAATGGTTGGTGGAAGTTCCCGGGTCAAATATCCTTCGTCCAGTGCCGCTCGTAACATACTACATTCAAACCTTTTGTTTTTGTTATTTAATGTGTAAACACATATATTAACACATTGTGATTGGGTTATACAATTCCCTAAAACAACTCAGGCAGTTGAGGATACTCATGAAACATGTCTTGAAGATCCGGATAACCCACAACATTCATTATATATTGTTGTTACGCACAAAGGCTTGTAGTAATTAACAAATGCAACAAAGCCAAGTTTGATGTGGTCAACGCTCATAATGCAATACTACAAGCTCAAAATGATGCCATGAACGAGAGATTGTTCAAGGGTATGGAAAAGGAGATGAACAGTCACTACGAGAATTATGAGATCACCAATCTTCTCCATAGGTGCAACAAGCATTATTTGGATGCAAGGTCTTTAATCAAAAAGTAGTGGGTGGTGATCTTCGCCTTTGCCTTATATTTGGGGCAGAGAAAATGTTTTGATTTTGTAGCAAGGGATTGTGTTCAACCTTTGATTTTTTTTTTTGTTTATATAGGTTCTTCCATAAAATCTACCCATGCCCTACCCTAACGGCTCTCACGAATCACCCATCACTAAATTATAAGATCTTCTAGCTCATTATTACTTTCACTCTTCCGAATTGATTCATATTTTCCACGACGATTAAATTATCATCTTCCTATCGCCGTTTAAAGAAGTCGTTCTACTTGATGTAGTTGATTGTGTTTCTACTTCATAATGGTTGTATTCCTCTCATAGCACCATATTCTCAATGTGGAGCGGGTATGACCAATCTTTCAATTTTCTTTGTTTCTAAAAACCTAATTTAACTAAAACATACAAATCACCGGGAATTCGTCCCTAATACTACCATCATCGACTATTTCTCTCTCGATGTCTCCGTCAACATCGTTGTAAGACCCGAGGTCTTAGGGACATTGTCCCCATGCCAACCATGGTCATGCGGAAAATTTCCCAAGAGGTCACCCATCCTGAAATTACTATCGTACGAGTATGCTTAACTTTAGAGTTATTTGTCCTCACTCTACCACTAGAAAAGAAGAATTCTTCTCGACATGGGTAGCAACCAATCCTTATAAGTTAATCACAAATCCTCATTCAAATGATGAGGGATGACAAATTTACGGGTTGTTACAATCTCCCCCACTTAAACTCCTGACATCCACGTCAGGCACAAGGACCGTCCACCGAGACGAGTAACTGCCAACTAGGACAAGCACACTCGTAACCCAAGGTTAGCTCTAATACCATTTGTAAGACCCGAATGCTGCTGCAATACTGTGCTCGATGGAGAAGCCAAAACATTGTAGTCCTTGAAGAAGAGAGGGAGATGGATTGTTGTAGCTCATTGTTGATGTGTGCAGAAGTCGATTGTTGATGCTTGTTGCTTAGATTCAGAGGGGAGATGAAGTTATTGCTCAAAGGGAGGCGAAATTGTTGCTCCGTGCTGCTGCGTGAAGAGGATGAAGGGCCATCTCATGTGGTTGCTTGCTGCGTGAAAATAGATAAAGGCAGGATATTATAGTTGTTTGTTTAAAGGTGAGAAAGGTAGGTTGGGTAGGTTGCAAAGTGAAAAGAGGCCAAGGAGAAGGTTTTTTTTTTGTGGCTAAACAAAAATATGTACGACTAGAATTAATTAAATATAAATACATGGGTTCCTAAGGTGTGGACTGAGGAGAGAGAGGTTTCATTTAACACATAAAATGACAAGTTGAAATTTAGAAGGTAAAAGAGTGGCTAAGGATGATATAAACATAAAATCTTGCTAAAACTTAGGGAAGAAGAGTCGCCTTGCTAAAACTAAAATCTTGAGGATATACTTAATGACTATTCATGCAGGGCTATTATCCCCTCCTCTAGCATACAAGTGTACGAAAACATTATAACACATAAATGAATAAGCACTCAAGCATGCAAGAAAATAAACACTCAAGCAACAAACACATAAGAACAAGTTAAAGTCCAAATGAGACACAATTGATAATTTATTGATTGACGAAACTGCACGACGGGGTCAGATTAAGGAAATGTGACCAACTGAGTTATCTCTCAAAAGAGAGCATTAAGCACCTAGTAAGGATCCATTAGATGCCTAAGATCACTATCATAACTATGATGGTTGTTGCAATTTGGGATTTTGGAAGCAAGTGCATTCAGTAAAAGGAACTTAGCTCACATAACCTAGACTAGGTTCGTGTTTCCGGAAGATCCCAACATGGTGGTTAGGGATGTTAGGAACTTACACTACTAATCGAGATGAATCTCTAGTGAAATGATGAGTTGATGCCGAGTAAATTCGAGATAACGTCGCTTGGAAAGTTTCCATCCATAAGCATAAGTCGACTGATTTGAGACGCTAGAATTTGTACACACAAAATCATGGGTACTCTTTGGACGATTGGTTTTCTATGTTTTTCGCCAGTCTGAGCACATCTTCTCAACTTGCCCTTTGTTCTCTTCCATCTCCCCCCCCCCACTTCTCTGCTCCCCGACCGACCACCGCTCCTTCCGATGTCTACCGGCCGGCGGCATACAACTACCATGTTGCCAACATCAACTTGGCTTTGTCTTCTTCTTAGCCTGCTCCGCAAAACCTTCTTTGTTGGAATTTGCTTGCAATTTAGACTTCTTGGAATCAGATCCAGTTTGTGCTATATAATAAGAACTAATATATAGAATTGTTAGCTAACATCTTCTTCTTCTTATCATTCGACCAGTCCATATCGGTATAAGGTGAGATGCATCAGATCTAGTTCGGTTGGTTTACGGGGACAGAGGCGAAGCTCGGGAGACCTTCGTGCCACACGATAAGTTGAATTAATATAAGTGAATCACCTAATTGAAGATAATAATACGGTTGAGTGTGGACATGTTGATTCTTTAATTTCCGCATTGTTTGTTTGTGCTATATAATACCAATTGATATCTAGAATTGTTAGCTAATGTTTTTTACCGTCATGTTGTAGATGCTTTGTAGAGTAAGACTGTTGTGGAGTGATCCGAAGAGAGTGGCCAACCGGGTTTCCGTACGAGTCGTTTTGCGTTTTTGATATTTTTTGTGACGAGACTCATTTCATTTTCCTTTAGATTATGTCACGTTTCTTTTGATGGTTGATTGTCATTCTTTTCTTCATGAAATTTTACATTTAAAACATTTCATTCGGTCTTCCTTATTTGTGCCTTGTTGTAAGATCCGGTAAAGTTGTCAAACTAGGGTCGGAACCCATTGTGAGGTTCTAACCCACCCGTATTATCCCGAGTTCCTAGAATTTGGGGTGTTACAACATGGTATCAGAGGCTAGGTTGACAACAATGACACTCTGACATAATCATGAACGACCGTGATTTTATCCTTTCCTCAAGCATAATGAACGCTTAGGTTAATAGTGTCTCACACTCCTGTCGTCTTCCTCCTTTCTCCTTTGATTTCTTCATTTCATATTCTCTAATTTGATTTCTTCAATTCCAATATATTTGATTCGATTTCTTCATTCACGCTCCTCTCTTCTTACTCCTTACTCCTTCAATTTCTTCATTCTATATTATCTAATTCGATTTCTTCAATTCTAATTTATTTGATTCGATTTCTTTCATTCAATGGACGTTAACAACGTCGTTCACTCACACTCTTTTCTTATTCCTTCTTCCTCCTTCAATTTCTTCATTCTATATTCTCTATTTGGACTAACAATGCTAATCAATGAATGATTTTGTTAACTTTTTATAGCAAATGGGGTTACTTGAACAAATCAGGTTTTGAACATAATTTTTTAAAATAATAGTTCATAATGTTAACGTGATTCGCTCAAAAAATTTTGACACTTAGTTCAATTTTTTTTAATTAGTTTATTTAGTTCAACTAGTTTTAACATTTAATACTTTAACAAATTGCATAAATACTTTAAGAAACTGCATATACAGTTAAAACAAATTACATTTGAACTGTTACTCCAAACAGTTTGAACTAAATTGAACAATATTAATGAACTATAAGAGCAAAGAATATGAACTACTTTAACAAATTGCATATGAACGGTTATTCCAAACAGTTTGAACTAAATTGAACAAAAATATGAACTATTAGAACAAACAATATGAACTAGTTTAACAAATTTCATATACAGTCAAAACAAATTGCGTAACAATTGTTAGTACAAACAATTTAAAATAAATTGAACAAAAATATGAACTATTAGATTAAACAATATGAACTACTTTAATTCCCACAATAAAAATCCCAGAATCCCTAGAAAGAACGCGCTACACACGCGAAGGAAAAACCACATCCCGTCAACCTCTTTCAATCCCTAGATCCAAATTTCAGATCCGCCGCTGTGCAATGTTGAAGGAAGAGCAACCAAAACAAGGTAGAAACTCCACGATTTCTCCAAAGAGATCTTCCCAAATTAAAATCAAAGACAAGTCAAGCTGCAAGATCTTGAGGATTTCAAAGATGTTAAGGAGTGATTTCCGGTTATGGAAAACCAAACCAAAAAAAGGCAGAAAGAAGATTCGATGGAAAGTGTTAAAGAGGAATGGTAGTCAATCTATAGTGAGGACGAGGGTGGTTCATGTGCCTAAACTAGCCCCAAGGCCCCATTTGATACGCGAGGAGTTTGCAGACATTATCTTTGTTTGCCGGATCCCTATCGATGTCGATTTGGGAGAAGAGCGGAGACGCCGAGGAGCACAAGCGATGAAGGTTCGTGGAAATGAGCCACTGACTAGGAAGACCACGAAGGGAGTAAAGAAAGGTGGCTTACACCTGATTTCTCCTAGAAAAGGAGTGCAAAGAGGCTTGGCTTCAAGGCCATCTGGGAGGGTGCTGGCTCCCAAAATAATAAGCCAGGGAGGAAAGGATCGTGACTTGTCTCTGATCCCGAACAAAATAGGTAACTCTACATACCCAGTGAAACTCCTTTTTAAGCATACTGATTACGAATCTGCTTACCTTTGAAACTTTAAATCCCTTATTTCTTCAGAGATCACCCATTTCTTGAGTATACTAAAGTTTGTACTTGTTGTTGGTACTATGAGTAATACCTCCTATTAGTTTCTACATAAACACAAGAAGTTGAGTAATGTATTCTCGTACTGCTCACAGATTTCTTCCCCGACTGTTCATATAACACCCCCAATCAAACCAAAAAACCTAACTATGAGTGATCCAAAGGCTTCTTACATAGAAACATGTAAGTAGGGGTGATCATAGGTCCAAAACCGAACCGAACCGCAATAAACCGAACCGAACCTAAAACCGATTTTCCTGAAACCTAAAACCGAACCTATTAGGTCGGTTTCGGTTTGGACCTAAAACCTAAATTCTGAAATATTAGAACCTAAAACCGAACCTATTAGGTGGTTTCGGTTCGGTTTAGGTTTTGGACCTAAACGGACCTAAAAAGTAAACACTACAACTATCGATAGATAAATATAAGAAATATGAATCATCCAAATCCAATAACGTAAAATTCGTATTCGTGAATACAATAAAACGATAAAGTTAAATTGCTAACAATTTTAAAGCCTAGAAAAATAGCAATCCATTTGAAGCATCAAGTTGGCAAATCCACCAATCCACCGCTTTATTCGATGTCGATGCTTCACATCTACCAATCTACATGAAAAGAAAATTATAGAAACAAATTAGATAATGTAAAATCATTTACTTATTCATAATACTTATCACCAATTCAACATACACATAAAGTTTATGACTAAACTAATTCATATTCTCGTAGTTTCTAACAAAAAATAGGTTTTCGGTTTTAATGTTGGTTTTCCGGTTTTTAACCGAACCAAACCGAAACCGATTTCTTAAAAAAACAGGGACTGACGACCGAACCTAAATTGTCGGTTTCGGGTTCGGTCTGGACCGATATTGTCGGTTTTGGTTCGGTTCGGTAAACCGAACCGAACTTTCTCACCCCTACATGTAAGGTCACTAAAAATGAAATTGCAAGTAATGAAGTGACGAACAACGTACGCAACCCCTGTTGCTAATGAACAACAGAAACCATCTGAACAATAGTCAATGAAAACCACCAGTTATTGCTACATGAAATGAGAATGAACCTAAGATATTTACATACCTGTAATCTCTGGGGGTATATTATTTGATGCCTGCTGAACCTTTACTAAGAAAATTAAACTTGTTTTAAACTCTCATTTCTTATAGCTTGTGGTGTGATATATTGTTATGTCCTATTAGATTCTATAAGTTTTACTGAGCTATTAGACATGTCATGTTGGTATAAGACGCTGCTATTGTCTGTTACTATTGTACTTTGCAGGTTTGAAAATGGAGAAATGAATCTGAACAAGGGAGGTACGACTTCTAACGATAGAGCAACTATAAGAACAACTTTCAACCTTCTTGGCAAGGTGAAAAACTGCTACAAATTGAGCAAAAGGAATTGTATATATTATTTGATGGGTGCTGAACTTTTACCAAGAAAAACTTGTTTTAAACCCCCTACTATATAGCTTCTAGTGTGATGTGTGTTTGTTTTATGCTTTGCAGATTTGAAAATGGAGGAATGAAACTGAATAAGGGAGTTATGACTTCAACCAATAGAGCAACTAAAAGAACAACATTTAACCTTCTCGGAAAGGTGAAAAACCGCTACATACTCAACAAAAGGATATGGGTAGCATTGGTGTTAACTGCGTTCACAAGAACCGTATTACACCTAATACTGCTAATGGGAGATGTCCGTTTCGAATCATATCAGTTATCCACTCTTAAGGGAGGTTGTATAAACATAATGAACATAAAGTTCTCTTGTAATTTCTATGTCCAAACAAAGAACAATCGATTTGGCAACCACGATAAATGGAAATGTAGACAATATTTGATAAATAAACCATCGGTTTATGTACATTCTAAACAATTAACTCACCTCCTCTTTAAGGGCATGTTTGGCATAAGAAAACATACCCGTAATAAACGTAAGGTAGTACTAACGGGAAAACTACCACCCAAAACTTACAACACGCATCAATAAAAATTGCTTTTTGGAATTGTAGGGGAATGCAAGAAAAATTTTTGGACCAACCTAAACATTATATGTAAAAATGAAGGTATACAAGTAATAATCTTAGCAGAAACAAAGACTAGCACCCAACCAGATGAATCAACCTAGAAAAGCGCAAGTTTTGATAATATCCTATTCATACCAACAATGGGGTTTGCAAGAGGTATGTGTATGCTATGGAAAGATTACCAACTTCGGGATGAAAAAATTGAGGTTATAAGAACACATAGTAGATATATTACTCTAAATCACATTAATATAGATTCGGGCTTTGAAATGCGGATCTTTGGGATCTACGCACCACCCAATGAACAAAAGAAAGACGAGTTCTGGTTACAATTCATTTCGGAGTTCAAATCATCAAATAAACCAACGTTGGTCATAGGTGACTATAACGAATTATGGGAACCTTCGGATAAAAAGGGAGGAGCTACCATTACCAACAATAAATAAAAAAGGTTACACGACATAGTTGACCAATGTGGAATAATCGACCTTCCAACCAAAGGTAATGAGTATACATGGAAAAGAAGGAAGGAAGGAGACGATAATACGTACGAAAAACTTGATAGAACAATGTCAACTTTAGAAGTCCTACAAGAATATCCGAGTATACATACCCGAAGCCACACTTTTACTACTTCGGATCACTGTATGATATCGGTTAATTTTCAAAACCAACTCACAACTTATAGAAACAAACTGTTCTGATTCGAATCAATGTTGATGCAATGACAAGATTGTGAAAACCTAATTAAACAATCATGTAGAACCCAGTTCACAGGAACAAACATGTTCAACCTTGTTAAAAAAACTAACCTCTTAAAACAAAAATAAAAAAAATGGAGTCGCGCTAAATTTGGTAATATTAATACTCAACTAAAATCTGTTGATGAACAAATAGAAGCACTCCAAAAACAATTATTCTCAGCTTTTGATCAACAACTAAACGATAAAATATCAAGACTATGCAAGAAAAGAGAATGCATTCTAGAGTACCAACATAAATATTGGGTGCAACGAGCCAAAACGGCAAACTTGCGTCTAGGTGATAAAAACACGAAGTTCCATCATAGAAAAGCCACTGGAAGAAGAAATAAGAAGATGACATCAAATATAACAAGAAGTGATGGAACTATTTATCTAAAGATTGCGACATAAATGAGGAATTTTTGAGTGACTACAGAACGCGGTTCCAAGCTTCGAATATCGACAACCTGAAACTCCAAAAACTTTTGGAAGTCGTACAACCAGAAATCACTAATGACGAAAACGCAGAGTTAGGTAAACCATTCTCAATGCGTGTGTCATCACTGTCGTTCATTGTTTTGATTTGACGGCCGGCAATTCTTCCTACTTTTAACCCTATGGATCATTTTTACTTGAACCGTATATATATATATTAAACAAATTATATTAAGATATATTTTTTTATTTTAGAAAAAACTATTCATTATGTTTTAAATCTTATTTAGCCTAGATTAAATTAGTCCGAAGTTAAAATTGATTTTTAAGGGGTACCAAACCTAGATATAATCTAGGAGTCCATGTAAACCATATGTCATTGCACTTGGTTTTGATTAAATCCCATAATGCTTAATAAACAATAAAAGAAGCATAATTGCAGAAACAACATAGACAACCATTCATTAATAACCATAACACTTGCAACACATTGTCTTGGTGCACAAACTAAAAACAAAACAAAACAAAAACAAAGCAAAACAATGCAGAAAACAAACTTATTATTCTTGACTGACTCAACTTAAGCAACTCCCATGACTCGCACCATAATGTTCAATGCACCAATTGTCTATACCTCGAGAAGGATCAATTGCAGTGCATGGCCTCCTTCACTTTTGCAATGGTGTTATCCATAAGCTCAATGACGGTCTTGACAGAATCTACAGTCAGCTTAGCAGTAGGAATTGTGTTCATAAGAACTTGGAATCCAAGAGTGAGCAGAGAAGCCGGAGCATAGGATCCGTGTGCAGACCCGCCCATGAAATTAACTCCATTGGTTCTAATCTGCTCCATAAGTGAATCAGTCACCAGAAAACCCGAGGGGAGAAGCTTCACAATTTCATGGTCACCACCCTCCATCACTGCAGTCATTTCAGGTATGTCAATTGCAGAATACACCACAGCTGATATGGTTTTATCCGACCATGTCTCTTGTACCACCAACATCTCGATGTTACAGTTCTCATCAGCCTAGCATTAAAAAAAAAAATCAATTATTATGTACCAGACTTAAAAATTAAAAGTATATAACAAAATTGATTGTAATTCATAAAAAAAAGTCAAAATACTAAAAATATTTCAACTCAAGAAGCTATTCATGTAAATACTCACAGGAGTGCAAAGGATGGAGACAGCGTTAATAGGGTCGGCAGATTTGTTGATCTTGACGGTTTCTTCTAAAACTTCTTCGTTAGCGAGCATGTCCCAGATGTTACGAAGGCGGAAATTACGTAGGAATTGAAAGAGCTCATCCCTTGGAACAGGCATCCAAACAGTAGTTGAAAAGCTCAAGGCAATGCCAGTGTGGACCCCAGGCTGATCTATGCTAACTCGAGACATGACCTGCAAGTCCGGTGCTAAGTCACCTAGGGTTAGCTTATCCCAGTTGCATCCATTTTTGTAACAAACTCCAGTACAGAAATCGTCTATAATTCGCCTTGCCAGCTTCATAATGCTCTTTCTTCCTTCTCTTGTGATTCCTGTTACACAAAACTTATTAAAATCTGACAAAATTCTGAGAATTTTACTGCAAAATGTGAATGAGAAGGTAACCTATGGAGATCTGCAGTGGGGTGATATCAGTTGTTGGGAAAAAAGCAGCATATTCACATTGCCTCTTTAGAGTTGCAATCCATCTTTGTGCTCCAAAGATGAATCCGGATTGCACCACTGGACGAAACAGATTGTGGATCACACTTTCGTCGTACTCAGCGTGCTCCACACATGTCACCTGAGATTCATTAGAGTAGTGTTAGTGTTTTTAGGAGTGTTTTATGTTTTTACTAAACACTAAATAGTGTAAACAGTGTTGGCTTCACTAAAGTAATGTTGTTGTAGTATTTGTAGTGTTTTGTACGTAGCAAACCCAACCCGAGAAAAATACATAGAATAAGGTTAAAAAAAAGTTGAATTTGAAGAAATTACCAAAGAATAGGGAGTAGCAACATCTTGCACAATGCATAACCCAGATGGGAGCCTCCTACACATCTTAGTCTTGTCATCAATGTTATGTCTTATAGGGTCAATAGAAATGTCCACAACCGCCCAAGCACCCTCCGTATGCTTCTTACAGTACCGGAGAAACCTCAGGTGACGCATAGGGATATACGGCGTCGGAAACAACAACTCCGCATCCATCTACCAAACAAAACACCTCAATAACACAAACAAACACAAATCAACGCAAAAATAAAAAAAATAAAAAATACCAATATCAACTCGCCGTCATGGCTACCACCAACACCATTGCAAAGCACCGCAACAGTAGACGCCGCTCCGATCATAGCCGGAAACATCCCCGCCCACCGCTTCTAAACAATTCAAAAGAAACCCATAAGAAAAAAAATCTCAATAAAAATTAAAAACGGAAATAATTATAAAAAAAAATCTTACAGGACACATGAGAGTGTTAACGAGCTCAACACTGTTGATTATAACAGAAGCAACTTCTCTTGTAGCTTCAAACACATGTCCATGAGGATTCCCAGCATAGGGATTAAACTTCCTGACATACTCTTCATGGTTAAACAATTCAGTTCCGGATACGTCTCGGATCCAAAAGGGTGGATCATTCTGAGCCAAAGTAATGAGTTCATCCATAGCAGCAATAGCAACTTGTAAAT
The DNA here is from genome assembly GCA_002319775.1 of Fagopyrum tataricum. Classification (NCBI taxonomy): domain Eukaryota; kingdom Viridiplantae; phylum Streptophyta; class Magnoliopsida; order Caryophyllales; family Polygonaceae; genus Fagopyrum; species Fagopyrum tataricum. The sequence continues at coordinate 35,973,816 of CM008285.1, forward strand.
ACATTGATGCTTCGTACTCGCCCAAAAACGGACCCGTTGAAGAAGTTGCCATTACCACTCCATTCATTGCATTGGATACACCCATAGCTACAGGAGACGGTTCAACATTATTCCCAATCGAGGAACTCACAATGGCGGATAGAGGTCTACCTAGTAAATTCTCGGCAATGTTGGTTACGCGGACGAGTTCCTCTTTGAGACGAACGTTTTCGGCTCGAAGCTTGCGTTCCTCCATTGTTACTTCTGCTAGTACTGCTACTCCGCCGCAATCCTTGCACTGTGGCTTATGGATGTACTCTCTCATGGCTATGTTTTCCAGTTTGAGTTTCTCGTACTCTTGCTTCAAATGAACATTCTCATGACGCTCCAGCTGCGTCTGCAATATTATTTAATCACTTTATGTTATTTAACTTAAAAATTCATATTTTTGATCAAAAATGAAATTATTAATGTTTACCTTGAGTTGGGTCCTTCTGTTCTGGAACCAGAACTTGACTTGCCTGCTGTCGAGTCCGAGCTTTCCACCGAGCTCAAGCCTTTGCTTCTCATCTGGATGAGGGCACTCCTTGAAGAGACTAACCAGAAAACATGCAAAACCCCCACAGTCAACAACTTTGTATAGATACTTAGCTGTACAAGTTTTATCATTGTTTTGGTGTATTGATGCATTGTAAATAGTGTATGTATCTTATTTATTAATATTATCTATTTTAAAATATGAATTTTAATTATGTCAAACAATCAAACCCACGATGTATTCATGAAGACAATCTCAATTAGACTACGGAAGACTGAAACAAGCATGCAGATCGAAGATAATGCATTATTCTCAAATCTCAAGCAACCCAGGAAAAAAAAACTCATAAAACGAATCAAACCACACAATTAGACAATAAAGTATGAAATTAAGCAAGAGTAAAAAAAAACAAAAAAAATGAACTATAATAACGAATTATAAATATATGTCTGAAATACTTTAAGATTCATTATAAATGAACTGTATGCGTAATTTGTTATCCCTTGCGGCTGAACCCGATCCACCCGGTTACTACTGACGGGTGGATCCGAATGATTATCAATCAAACCCATGATATATCCATGAATAGTTAAATTATGGAAGACTGAAACAAACATGCAGATCGAAGATATATTATTATTCACAAATCTCAAGCAAAGTAGAAAAAAAAAAACTATAAAACAATTAAAATCACACAATTAGGCAATCAAAAAGTGAAATTAAGCAAGAGTAAAAAGCAAGAAAAAAGAGATGAAACAGTTACTTCTCAAGCTCTTGAATCTGGGAAGGTGTGTGCCTATGGTACTTCATCTTCCTGACTTGGGTTGAGGTGTTACTACCGGAAGCAACAGCCGGCGGCGGTGGGACCACGTCCTGTTCCTCAGCAGGATCGTAATTGTCACTTCCTGACTTGCTTTCATCATCAACATCCCTGATGAAGGAACTTTCAGCCTCAAATTGATGTTCATTCAAACCAATCATCCTCGATGTTCCCTCCATTTCAACCTGTAATTTTCACAAACTCCAAGTTTCAGAAATTGAATAAAAAAAAAAGAGAAACTTCAACTCAAAATATGATAGAGAAGAGAGAGAAACAGAGGGACCCATTTTCTCCTTTTGGATTATTCTATTTCTCAACGCCATGGCGTTTTATGTCGCTTTCGTCAGCAGATTTTACTCAAGTCAAAACTCAAAACACACCCATAACCAGAAATCACCGATTCAATTTACCAAAGTCAAATTCGATTTCAAAAACACAGCAAATAAACCCAGATCTCACAATCACTATCAGTAAAACGAACTCAATTTTAACCGAACAAGAAACCCCGTTTAGCTTTTTCACCTTGTGAATCGCCATGAAATATCTACGAAAATCATAAAGGAACTTCGTTAAAGGAGAACTTTGGTACGGAAAAATGGAAGCCCGCAAATTAGAGAAAGAGACTTGACAAAAACAAATAATAATAAACAAATCGAAGCTGCACTTTTTTAGGTGGGTCAGATGAAAGAAAAAACACTCAAGCTTCTGACCCACTGTTTTTATTTCTCTAGGCTTCTTCTTAAGTTGCATGTGAAGATCGGCGAACCAGAAGAAGAGAAAGCAAAAAAACAATAAAATATTAACATGGAAAACAGAGCAAAGCAAATAAATAAAAAAATAAACAAATGGTGTTAGTCTGCTCTGTTTTTACAGAGCAACGTCCAGATTGCTTAGTCATTTGAGGATATCACTCACAGAGAGAAATTTGCTTACTCTCGAAAGTTGTTTCTTCTTCCTCACAAAACCCACTTTCTTTCTCTCTCTCTCTTTGTTGTTTGCTTGTTTGAGATGTGTGAAGAAAATGAATGAAGGTGACGCTGTATAAGTAGTGAAAATCCGGGGGCTCAAGTCAAAGGAAGAGAGTATGGGTCACAGAGTGAGGCAAGCAGTTGTATTAAGGACAATGTACAGGTGGGAATAGAAAGAAAGAATTGGGTCCCACTTTTGGCTCTACTCTAGGCTTTATCTGTGTTTTCAAGTTTTTTATTCCCCTTCTACGCGCTTCTCTCTTGCGCGTGACATACACGCTATAACTTCAGCCTTACACATATACAATTTTTTCTTAGAAAAAAATCATGTAATAAAACTGATTTTATCAAAGTTGCAAAAATAGTGTGAATCAAGGTATCGATATTCGGAATTCAAGGATTCTTAAGAGAAAAAGAAATAAAAATGGGATATCATGTGAGGTTGAGGAAGATTTTTGGTTGGTGTAGAGGATCAATATTATTTTTATTAGATGAATATGAAATTTAAAATCTTTTAAGACCTTTTTTGTTAAAATTATGAGAAGCAAAAAATAATAATAATTCATTTCACCAAATATGCGCATTCTGGTATCGAATCAAAGACGATTTTAAATAACTATGTTAAGCATTGTCGAGATATGGGTATGTTCTTAGAATAACTCTCGTCTGTATAGTATATTAGGAAACGCATCTTTCAAATTTCTATGTTCTTGGTAAATTTTAACGTATAATATATTTCTAAACTTGAATGATTTTGTGAGTTTTATTTTATAATTTTATGTGTGATTTATATGGTAATTTTGGAGCCGAGGATTCGTTTAGTTCGCGAATAATATAGTCCTTATGCCTTAATACATAATAATTTTGATTTTGAGTAGGTACATTATTTTATTTTATTTCATTTATAAAACATTCTTTGGTATTGTAATGGTTTTAATTAGATTTATGTAAGATTACTGTAAAAAGAAAATAATTAATAGAAGAGAGAGTTAAGTTTAAAATTTGCTTTAATGTTGTTGTTGAATTATTTACAAAGGTAGATAGAGTACACAATATAGAGCGAAAAAAAGCATGTAATGGTATAAAATTTGCTTTAATTTTCTTTGGTATTGACCGTCTTTTATTCATATGAAAATGTACAATTAAATACGTTTGTGCAATATGTTTGTGCAATATATATCGTAACAATAAATTAAGTTTAGTTAATTATTTTACAAACATGATAAAGTACAAATACAAAACTTGTAAAAGAAAAATAAATTTCAAAAATTGAAACGTTAGGAGATGGACCGGTAAGATAATGAGCGTGGATTGTTTTTATAACTTTTAAGATGATGAATGTAGTTAAATGATATTTTGAACACTTGATTATAAATGAGCTTGAAAAGTCGTTACCGTTAAGTTATACCCTAATATGATGAGAGGTAGGTTTATTAATGCTTTCATAATATAATAATGATGTGATCGGAATTGTATTGAAACTTGTTGGAGAAGATACCAATCGCATGTCAAATTATTTTTGTCGTTGTTGAATTTGAACAATATAAACGAGTAAATATGTTTTCTAAAAGCAACGACATTGTAAAATCGAAAAGTGATATCCACAAAATGGTTCATTCGATTATATAATAAATGAATTTTCATAAATTTGTAGTTGTTTGTCCGGTTAAAAATAATTACATTGATATCCACAAAACTCTAAGACATTAATGCAATAGTTGAAATGTTGGGATGATCACTTGTGAGATCATGTGTATGAGGATGGTCCATTGACTTTCAAGATGATGAAATTCGTTAAATAATAATTGGAACAATTAGTTATAAACGAACTAAAAAAGTCGTTACCATTAACCGTGTAATAAGTGGATGTTGATAACTAAGTTCGCTAATGCTTTTGGAATAGAATAGTGACATGACGTGCTTTACAATTTGGCGTAGAAGATACTAAGGCCAACTATTTTTGTTATTTTTAAATTTGAATAATTTAAATAGGTAAATTAGGTTTTTTTAGTCCATGAACTTATAACATGAATATTGATAATGGTTGAACGTTAAAAATTGACACTTAGTCTTCCTAAAAATGTGACAAGTGAATGCAATCGAATTATATACTTTCAAAGGTTAGAGTAAAAAGTGAATGTCGTTAGATCATACAATTAATGAATTTTTATAAACTCGTCAATATTTGTCAATTAGAAATATTTATTGTGATACTAACAACTCTCTAAGATGATGTAATTATTGAAATATTAAGGTTGTCACTTGTGAATAATTAGTGTAAGACAATTTTTTGACTTTTAAGATGACGAATTTTGTTACTTGATAGTACATTAGGAAATACATCTTTCAAATTTCTATGTTCTCAATAAATTTTAACACATAACATAATTCTAAGCTTGAATAATTTTGTGAGTTTTAATTTTTAGAATTTTATGTGTCATTTATAAGGTATGTTTAGGGCCGAGGATTCATTTAGTTCTCGACTAATATAGTCCTTATGCCTTAATACACAATAATTTTGATTTTGAATAGGTATGTTTTTTTTTCATTTGAAAAATATTTTTTAATGTATTGTAATGGTTCTAAGTAGATTAATTAAAGACTACGGTAAAAATAAATTAACTAATAGAAGAGAAAGTTAAGTTTACAATTTTTTTTAATGTTGTTGAATTGGTTACAATGTAGATAGAGAGTACAATAAATAGAGCAAGGAAAAGCATGTAATGGTATAAAATAAAATAGGCTCGATTCATATTACTTACAGGGATTAATGTCATACATTGACCCTCTTTTATTAATATGAAAATGTTAATTAAATATGTTTGTTCAATATATATTGTAACAATAAATTAGTTTTAGTCAATTATTTTACAAAGATGATAAAATAAAAATACAAAACTTGTAAAAGAATATTAAATTTTGAAAATTGAGATATGAGGAGTTAGGAGATTAACTTGTAAGATCTGCACGTGGAATGTTTTTTTTTTACTTTTAAGATGATAAATGTCGTTAAATGATATTTTGAACACTTGATTATAAATGAACTCGAAAAGTCGTTACCGTTAAGTTATACCCTAATATGGTGAGAGGTAGGATCATTAATGCTTTCATAATATAGTTTATGACGTGATCGGAATTGTATTGAAATGTGTTGGAGAAAATACCAACTACATGTCAAGTTAGTTTTGTTGTTATTGAATTTGAACAAGTTAAACGAGTAAATAGGTATTTTTAAAGCAACAACATTGTAAAACGGATAGCGGTAATGGTCAAACATTAAAAACTAACAATATGAAAAGGTGAAAAGTGAATGCATGTGAGTTAGATATTTCGAATGGAAGTAGTTAGAATATAAAAAATGGATTTCATTCAATTATGTGATCAATGAATTTTCATAAATTTGTGGTTGTTTGTCCGGTTAAAAATATTTACAATGATACCAACAAAACACTAAGATCTTAATGCAATGGTTGAAATGTTAGTATGATCACTTGTGAGATCATGAGTGTGGGGATGGTCCATTGACTTTCAAGATGATGAATTTTGTTGAATAATAATTGGAATAATTAGTTATCAAAGAACTAAGAAACTTGTTACCATTAATCGTGTGATAAGGGGATGTTGAGAACTAAGATCGTTAATGCTTTAGTAATAGAATATATAGTGACATGACGTGCATTATAATTTGGCGTAGAAGATACTAACTAGGCTAACTATTTTTGTCATTTTCAGATTTGAATAATTTAAATGGGTAAATTAGGTTTCTTAAATCCACGAACTTATAACATAAATATTGGTAATGGTTGAACATTAAAAATTGACACTTGGTCTTCCTAAAAGGGTGACAAGTGAATGCCATCGAATTACATACTTCCAAAGGTTAGAGTAAAAAGTGAATGTCGTTAGATCATACGATTAATGAATTTTTATAAGCTTATCAATGTTTGTCAATTAGAAATATTTATTGTGATACCAACAACTCCCTAAGATTATGTAATTATTGAAACGTTAAGGTTGTCACTTGTGAATAATGAGTGTGAGATGGTTGTTGACTTTCAAGATGATGAATTTTGTTACTTGATAGTGGAATCATTCGGTTGTTAATGATCTTAGAAAGGTGATACCGTTAAGTCATACGGTAAATGCATGGTGAAAGCAAGGTTCATTAATGCTTTTAAACTAGAAGATGACGGTGAAAGCAAGGTTCATTAATGCTTTTAAACTAGAAGCAATGAGGGGAGCGTCAAAATTTATTGTAGAAAATACCAACTACACACCAAATACTTTTTGTCGTCTTCGAATTTAAACAATGTAAACGAGTAAATCCGCTTTTTAAAACAATGACATTATGGATTGGATATTGGTAATGTCATACATCAAAAGGGACACCTTGACTTCCTAAAAGGTGAAAAGTGAGTAATGTTAAATGACATATCTTCAAAGGCTAATTAGAGTAAAAAATGGACGTTATTAGTTTATATGATAAAAGAATTATTATAAATTTGTTAATTTTTGTCTTGTTAGAAGTATTTACATTGATATCAACTACACAAAAGATGTTGATGTAAGGTTGAATGTTAGGGTAGTCACTTGTAAGATAATGTCTCGGAGTGGTTTTGAGTTTTACGCTTATGAATTTCATTTGATGATAGTTGGTTATCAATAAGTTCGGAATGTCGTTACTATAAATCTTCATAAATTTGTGGTTGTTTGTCCGTTTAAAATATTTACAATGATACTAATCAAACCCTAAGATGTAATGCAATGGTTGAAATATTGGTATGATCACTTATGAGATCATGCGTGTGGGGGATGGTTATTGAATTTCAAGAGGATGCATTTCATTAAATAGTAATTGGAACAATTGGTTATCAATGAGCTAAGAAAGTCATTATTGTAAATGGTATGGTAAGTGGATGTCGAAAACTAAGTTCATGAATGCTTTTGGAATAGAATAGTGACACAAGGTGCAACAAAATTTGTCGTAGAAGATACTAACTAAGCCAATTAATTTTTTTCAAATTTGAATAATAAAAATAGTATATTAGGTTTCTAAAATCAACGAACTTATATCATGAATAATGGTAATGGTCGAACATTAAAAACTGACACTCGATCTTTCTAAAAAGGTGAAAAGTGAACTCTGACGAATTTTATATTTCCAAAGGTTAGAGTAAAAAAGTGGATGTCGTGAGATCATACGATAAATGAACTTTCATAAATTCATTAATGTTTGCCGGTTAGAAATATTTATTGTGATACCAACAAGTCCCTAAAATGAATTAATTGAGATAGTAATTTGTGAGATAACGTGTGTGGGATGGTTTTTGACTTTCAAGATAATGAACTTTGTTTGATGAGAAACTCGAAGCCCATATCAACTATTCCACTGTCTACAAGATATGATCTTGAAGGTTCTAAGACTAGGTCGTGAAGGCCACAAAAGCAAAAGAAAAAGTCTTTATAGCTGAGTATAAATCAAGATCACCAAACCGAAGAGGCAAATAAACAAGTTGCCACTGAAGATCACCAATAAAAGGACCCCACAAACCATAATATTCTCGACCCATCCACGGATTCTAAAATCAAAATAAGTTTATGCACATTCCCCATGCTCTAGTAGACAAGTCTTCAAGATAAAATACATCTTAGCAACACGCATACAAGAACGAAGCAAGATAAGCTCACTCTACGAGTTCCTCAACTATGGAAGAAGGTGCACAAACTCAACCGCCTTAACAACTCTGTTCATGACTAGCTCTCTAAAAAACCCGTTGACCGGCCCTTTTACCGAGTGTATAAATTTGTCACTTAATCCTAACAATAACACTCAATAAAAGCACGTCATATAACCCCAAGTATAAGGTCGTGTCAATGTAAATATATGACTAACTCGTCAAGGCTATCTCCCAATGAACTATGTTATCCTTATCTCATCCTAAGAAACCTTCTAGATGAAAAACAAGTGTGTAAAATGAAAACAAAAAGGTGTGATCAAATGATCATCCAAATCACTTCAAGAGTGGAATGAAACTTAGGTCAATCGAGTTGCTTTGCATAACTACATTCGAGTTCCGAAACAACTACAATCGAGCCAAGTTCTTGTAGCTTTTCAACTCGTTCGAGTGAAAAACAAAGTATGCAAGTTTGTGAAATCAAACGCGGAAACGCTAGGGGTTGGGGACTAATTCTCTCAATCCTTGCTAATGTAGTGTCAAAACATGCTATAATGTCATAGAGTGAGAACTATTTGCCCAAGGGCTCAAATAAATGATGACTAAACGGTAGTATGCATATTTAGTTAAATGTAAATATAAGCACGAGTCAATCAAACATCAAGTGTCATATGGCGTTTACTATTCACAAGATGTGAGTCAACTACGGTTCTCATTAGAGTCCAGTTCAAGATAAATAGGCCACACATGGTGTTTGCTATTGAAAAACATAAAATAAATTGATCTAGCATGGATTTAAACTTTACAAGTTAGCAATCAATCAATTCTCACATGATTTTTGCTATGGGATTGATTGAAGTATTATCTCTAGCAATATAGGCGTCTAAACATGCATTACTAGATTATGGAATTACTTATGAGTCTCATCCATACTGTAAGAGCCTTAGTCTTTAGAGCCGAGTTTGGGCTTAGCCGCCCCTACGGGTTTAGGGAGCCGCACCTGCGGCTAAGGCCGTGATCCGCCCCTACGGCTCAGGAAACCGCCCCTGCGGTTTCCTGCGGCTGCAGCCGGTTTTGTTGACCCTTTGACTATGCTTTACTCTCTTATCTTCTTAGCCTCTTCCTTTGCTTGCTGAGCAAGGGTTTCATCCTCTTTCTCCAGCTTTCTCACGTCCTTCTTTCCCTCCTTTCCTCTCTTTGATCTTGGGCTTGATTTCCTTTGAGTTTGGAAGAGAAGTGTTGTGTAGTTGATGATGATGAGCTTGATGTGTGTGTTGCTGAGCTTGGGAGCCAGCTGATGGTGTTTGGTGATCTTTTCCTTGGATAGGTCACATCAGTGGTAAGCTCCTTGCTTCTCCTTTCTTCTTCTTTGATTCCATTCTATCTTTCTTAGCTTAGGATTAGATGTGTAGGATGCCTTTTGATGTTGGAATGTGTATGTATATGTATGATTGTGACTGGGGAATGAAGAAGACGTGAGTTCCTCACGAGAAGAGTCGAAGAGAAGTCAGGGAAGGCCGTTCTGCACTGTCGCCGCCCTCGCGTCTAGAATTTTCCGCTCCCGCGGGACCTTGTCACCGCACCCACGCCCGGAAGCCGCCGCCCTTGCGGCCACGGTCACAACGCTCGCGCCAGCGTGCATTCGCGCATGCGCCTGCTGCCTTTCCGCCCCTGCGTCTTTCCTGTCACGCAGGTGCGTCTTGTGCAGGATCTACTAGAGTAGTATGGATAATTTTCTTTCCTAGTATGAGCGGGTTAGTAGCATGCTAGGTGTGTGTATGAGGATAGAATGATGATGAGTATGATATCGTTTTATGCCGGTTACGGCTTTGAGGTTTAGTTGTTTATCGAGGTTATGAGTTGGATATGATCCTTATGGATCCCTTGGGTCTAGGTGTGACGCCTTTAATTGATAGGAGATTTGATATCTCATTATGCCTTGTTTTTAGGCAGTGTTGTCCTCCAGATTGGAGTTGATCGGATTGAGAGTACTTCGAGGTTGAGGTAAGTGCATAGGACTTACTTAGCTACCATCCCTATATTGGATGTATGCATGAGTGGTGTTTGGTATATTCTTGATAGCATGTGATGATTGATTATTACCGACCTATGGTTTAGTGACTGCCCATTGTAGGGCCGTGACAACTTGTCCTTTCATCCCGCTGGGAGTCTGGAGGTTCTTTGCGGGCAGGCCAAATCTGGTAAACGGTTCGGGCACTCTCCACTCCCACAGGGTACACGGGGAGGTGTGACCAGACACCACTCCAACTGGCACCATTCCCGAGAGGCGAGGATTATATATTTGTAACGCCCGGAATTTTATTCCGGACTTGGTGCACCTTGTAGTTTATCCCATAGGCCCGAGATGTCGAGTGCCGGGATTTATTCCTAAGAAAATCCCGAGCCGACTCGTCGTTTTTCCTCTTTTTCCGCGTTCCGACCCTTCGTTCCGGGTTAAAAATGACAAGGGGTCATTTCCGACCCCTCGGTCCGTGTGAGGGACAAGAGGTCAGCTGACCCCTTGATCCCCACACCTCCTTTTCAGCCCTTGTCTCCCTCTCTCTCCTCCCTTTCTCACATTTCACGTTACTTCTTTCTTTCACTCTTCCACACTCCCTCTCTTCTCTTCCCTTCTCATCTCTTCTCCATTGTTGCTTGAGGATCCAAGTTGTGGACTGCAGAAGAAGATCCTAGTGTTGTTGGTAAGCTCCTTCCTCTCTCTTCCCTCTCTTCCTTGCTGTTTTTCCCTTCTTCTTCCTCCCTCCTTCATCCATGGCTATGGAGGAAGATCTTGAGGAATTTTTGCTCAACTCTTTGCATGCCTAGGTTCTTAGCTCGATTAGGTCAAATAGAGGTGCCTAATACCAGTGGTGGGTGTTTGGAAAAGATCCAGCAAGAGAAGAAGGACTTTGGAGCCAAGGATCCACGATCGAAGACGAAGAAGACGACGTTCTGCACAGAACCCGCGGGGGCGGCTCAGCATAGCCGCGGGAGCGGCCAGCTGCAGGGACGGCACAACACAGCCGTAGGTGTGGCCTGGCACGGCCGCGGGTGCAGCTAGGCACGGCCGCAGGGGCCGCTCCTGGCACTCGACGCAGTCCACCGCGGGTGCGGCTCCTGGTTCCGCGGGGGCGGCTCCTGTGTCCGCAGGGGGTGCCAGCTTGACTCCGCGGCTGCGGTTTCTGCAACATTAGGCTTCTCCTCTCCTTCACTCTTCGTTCCTTCCTTATATTTGTTGTTGAATCATGTTAGTAGCATGCTTAGGATGGCCTAGAGTAGCTTGAGAATGCCACTTAGTGGTTGTGAACCTAGGAGCCCTTAAGGCTCGATGTAATTGTTGGATATGAGCATGTGAGCATGATGGATCTTCTAGGCTAGCTTGTGCCTCTTTGGTTGAGGATTAATATCTTGTGGAATTATGAACTGTTGTGGGTTGTTTCATGTGTGGAGAGTGTGTGGTGAGTACTTGGGACCTAGGATGCATTCCTAGTTTGAGGGTTAGGTGATCTTGCATAGATCACTAAGAGTGAAGTCTAAGACTTCTTGAGAGTGAGTATGTATTGATATGCAAATCTCTTGTGAGCAGGTTGTGGGCTTCCTCCTTAAGGAAGCAAGAGTGTGGTGACTTGGGTTTGGTGACGAGGTAAGTCTCCGGACTTACTTAGCTCGTATTTTATGTATTAGCATTGATGTGTGTTTGGTGGTGTGTGTTTATGTTCTTGTTATAACTATTAAACCGGTAAATAGGACCACCGACCTTATATATATGTTGGCCCAAGTGTATGATAACGGGCGGTGACATCTTCTGCCTAGCCTTGACTGGGGCTAGGAGGATCTTGGCGACTAGCACGGCGGGTATACGGGCGGGTGCATCCGTGCCACCCTTGCCGGTAAGTAGGGACCGAAGCGAGACCACGGTGGTCTCGTGTCACAAACCTAAGTTGAATTAGAACGGGATACGACTTAATAATAAGAAGATAATAAACCGGACTTGTGTGTTTTGGAGTTTGTATGTGATGTATGTGATATCCGTGTGTTTGTGCCTTCACCTCTTTTCTAATGCTTCGAATATGAGCTAACGGTTTTAAACCGTGGTTGTAGATGACTTGCAAGTTAGGGATGCCGCCGAGTGAGGTGGAGGAGTGGACAGCCGGGGTCTCCGTACATTATAGGACGGGGGCGTTTTTGGGTTGTTTTATATCGTTAGTTTGTAGATGTTGTTGTACGTTTTAGACTTTCGTATTGGGGTTATGTTGTTTTGAGGACTCGGCTGAGTTTTCACTTTGTATTCGTTACATTTCGGTTTCCGTATACATTAAAACATTTTGAGTTTTCGCCTTTATTTGTGCCTTGTTGGAAAGGTCCGGTGAAATTGTTGTCAAGCTAAGGGTCGGGACCCATTGTGAGGTCTCGCCCGTAGCATCCCGAGTCCCGCGGATTTGGGGTGTTACAATATTCCTCGTGTCACATATATTCATATACATCTATTTATACGATTTGAGTGTATGACTTTATAAAGATAATTAACCGGGTAAATGTGTGATAGCATGATTATATGTTTATGTTTTTCCTGAAGTGTGTTTGTGCTTTTGCATATTCTATATATATGTGTATGGTTAGCTAACGGTTTTATACCGTGTTTTAGATCCTTTGTAGGTTAGTAGAGCTGTAGAGTGATTCAGATGGGGTGATCCGTTGAGGGCTCCGTACACTGGGTTATGCGAGGGTTATGGGATATTTTGGATGTACAAATATATGTTTTGATTGTACTCAACGGTACTTTGTATACCTTTTGTTATGTATATATATACAGTTTGATGTTTTGGTTTTAATCTATATGTGCCTTGTTGTAAGATCCAGTGAACTTGTTGTCAGGCTAGGGTCAGGATCCATTGTGAGATCCTAGCCCAGTAGCGCCTCGAGTCCTACGGATTCGGGGTGTTACACATACTAGCCGGCCAATAATCAACACATATAATCATGTTCAAGAACTAAACAAAGTGCATAATAGAACAATCTAACATACTTTAGCATCCGATTTTCAAATTAGCTTAAACATGGATTCTAGTGTTCTAATCAGGTTCGTCCCTCCTATATGCCTACCAAATTGCTTTGATACTCACATAGGCATTATAACAAATCCGAACACTACATATGTTTGGATTCGAATTTTCACCCTAATCCCTAGTATAAGACTACTCACTCAAGATGAGTGAAAATGCAAACATCTCAAAAAGATAAATCGGATCCACAGAATCAAAGAAGGGAATAAATGATGAATATCACTCAAAGAATCAAGAGAAACGGATTTACCAAAACAAAGATATGAGGGTTGCAGTTATCCAACTCAATTCAAAGCACCTACTCGGCATAAATTCTTCAAGAACAAACTTCAAATTTCTAACTAAACTAAGGAGCAATACTCCGATTCTAAAAGAGAGTTGTGGAGTATGGAATTGTAGAATGGTGAATTGATCTCTATTATAAAGAATTAAGCCCTTTAAATAGACTAAAATCAGCTCCAATTCAGCACGGATCGCCAACCTCACCAAATAAATCTTTCTTGTAACCATCATCACGTGGCCGAGTTGGTTGTAACGGCCTCCTTCGTCGATCGAGTCGAGCCCAAATCTACTCGACTGGCGTTGAAATGTAAGTCGGTGACATGGCTTTCTTCTTCAAACGAGTCAAGCGCCTTACTCAACTGGCACATGAGCGTGACATATCTTTAGCCTGACTCGATCACTTGGCGGTCGAATCACTTCTTGTATCTTTAGTCGAGCAACTTTCAGCAGCCGAGTGGCTTCATGTCTCTGCTTCATTTCTTTTGCGGGAGAGCCTAAGTCATCTAGATCGAGTCTAGTCCTCCTTCTTTGTGCGAGTGAAGTAAGGCCTTCAGTTGAGTTTGCACATGCACTCAATCTTTAGGACTTGCATCTCCTTGGTGGATCTTGAATTTCCTCTTCTTGTATGCTCCAACCTCCTTTGTAACACCCCGAATCCATAGGACTCGAGGCGCTAATGGACTAGGATCTCACAATGGATCCTGACCCTAGCCTGACAACAAGTTCATTGGATATTACAACAAGGCACATATAGATTAAAACCAAAACATGAAACTGATATATATAAGTATCAAAAGGTGATACAGCAGTATCGTTGAGTACAAATAAAACATAACTGTACATAATAAAAGATCTCATATCCCACGATAACACCCCAGTGTACGGAGCCCTCAGCGGATCACCCCTCTGGATCACCCTGCAGCTCTCCTAACCTGCAAAGGATCTAAAACACGGTATAAAACAGTTAGCTAACCATACACATATATATATATATAGATGCATAAGCACAGTCACACGTCAGGAATAATAAACATATCATCATGCTATCACACATTTACCCGATTAATTATCTTTATAAAGTCCAACACTCAAACCGTATAAATATATGTATATGAACATATGTGACACGAGGAGTATATCATCCTCGCCTCTGATCGCTATTAGCCAGCTGGTGTGGCTCTGGCACTCCTCCCCATATACCCTATGGGAGTGATGAAGGAGTCCATCCCGTATAGCAGATCTGGCCTAACTATAGAGAACCTCCCAGACTCCCAGCGGGATGAAATGGGAAAGGTTATCACGGCCCTACAATGGGCAATCAATATACCATTGGTCGGTAATAATCAATAACGCATGCTATCAAGCCTATACCACACACCACTCATGAATACATCCAATATAAGGATGACAGTTAAGTAAGTCCTATGGACTTACCTCAACCTCAGAAGTAGTCTCAACCACGATCAACTCTCAAACAAGGTCCACTCCAATCTGGAGGACAACACTGCCTAATAACAAGGCATAACAAGATATCAAACTCCTATCCATCAAAGGGGTCACACCTAGACCCAACGGATCCATAAGGATCATATCCTAACTCATAAACCTCAAAGCCATAACCGGCATAAACGATATCATACTCATCATCATTCTAACCTCAAACACGTACCTAACATGCTACTAACCCGCTCATAATAGGAAAGGAAAGGATCATATTACTCTAAGTAGATCCTGTACAAAACGCACTTGCGGAACGGAAAGACGCAGGGGCGGAACAAGGCGAACCGCGGGCGCGGCAAGGCTCGGCCGCAAGAGCGGTGACAGTGGCCGTAGGCAAACACAGGCGCGGCGCAGGCGCTGTGACAAAGCTCCCGCAGGGGCGGCGGCTTCCAGGCGCGGGGGCGGCGACTCTGCAGAACGCAGAGTCCCGACTTCTCTTTCACTCTTCACGTGATCAAATCACGTCTTCTCCGTTCCAAATCCACACACATACATACACATACACATTCCAACATCAATCTACATCCACATACATCTAATCCTAAGCTAAGCAAAGGAATCAAGGAAAGAAAGAAGAGAAGGGGAAGAAAAGAGTAGCTCACCTACTGTTGTAGCCTAACCAGGTGGAAAAGATCACAATCACCACTCAACTAGCTCCCAAGCTCAGCATAGCACACAACATCAACATCAATCCACTCAAAGACACACAAAACTCTTTCAAACTCTAAGGAAAGATCAAGCAAGATCAAGAAAGAGGAAGGGAGAAACAAGAAGGATGTAAGGAAGTTGGGAAAGGAAGAAGTGAAGAAGAAACCCTTGCTTCCAAGGTAAGAAGAGGTAAGGAAGAGAGTAAAGCACCAGTCAACCGGTCAACAAAGCCGGCTGCAACCGCAAGAAACCGCAGGGGCGGCTCCATAAGCCCGCAGGGGCGGTTAAGGCCAAAACTACTCCCAAACTAAGGCTCTTACATTCTTCATGCTTAGCTTCGGGGCTTTCTTTGTTGCTTTCTTCCATGCTTTCCAGTTTAATGATGAGGTAGTTGCTTCCTTGAGCCTTTGATAGATATGTCCTCTTATGCTCAAAATAAGCCTAAAATCACTTAAGCACAAGAGACAAACGGGAGTAGACATTCTATGATGCAAATAAGCTCTAACAAAGATAGAAATATGCCTAAACCCATGCAAAACTACGTACTAAAAACACATGAAAACAACACTATAAAAGATAGCATAAAAACATGCTATCACCCGTCATCTTTACTCACGGTCACCTAACAACTTAACACCTATCGTTGACCTCACAATGGCATGAAGGAATACTTCATCTCTAAGCTTTGATCCATCGTAGAAAGGCCAAAGGAGCTCAGTCTTTCAAACATTCAGCTCAAGGCCAAAACTCGGGTCAACCTCTCAAATGATATCAATCACTCTAACCACTTCCTCTCACCGGCCAACAAATAGTGCCATCATCAAGATACCAAGAATATCGAAGAGGCTTAAAACTGTCTCTGATCCTATGAAGAAGCGGATGCAAGACAAAAGAAAAAAGAAGCAACCCCAAAGGATAGAGTTGGGTCGCAAACCTAAACCAAAACCGAATGTTCCCAAACCGGCGGTACGTTTAGATTTAACCTAAGCCACCGGTTTGCTAAACCGGAAAACTGCCGGTTTTATAAAATAAATAAATAAACTAGAATTGAAATTAAAAAAGGGCTTGAACCGGTTTTCCGGTTGCCTACGTATCCTCTCGGGGTTTAGAGGAATCAAAGCCCATGTAGTTCTCTTACCTTGACTTAGATTTTTTGGACTTCTGGGTTGTTTTCGTTACCCCGCTTACCTTTCGGCCTCGAAAGTAGTGCCGCAGTCTTCGGAGTTAGAATCCTTTTTTGAGTCATACACCGGAGCATTTCGTTATTTCCGCTTCGGCGCCCTTATCCAATCTCGAATACAAACTTGCATCTCCAACTTCTCGGGCTTCAGTTGAGTTCTCTTGTAACCGATCATGTTCCCGCCTTGGCTAAATGTTTGCTCCATGACAACCGTTGATGCGGGCACGGCCATGAGTTGTTGTACAATTCTCACTAATGTTGGATATTTCGGGGCTAGTTTCTTCCACCAATCCAAAATATTAAAAGAAACACTATCAAAACTAAAACATGTTGTTCGAGAATCTTGAAATTCCACATTTGAGGATGAATGTCTGGGTGTTTTTGACCTTTGGACTAAATTTTTTTGTTCTTTTGAAAGAAAAGAAGAAGAAGAAGAAGAAGAAGAAGAAGAAGAAGAAGAAGAAGAAGAAGAAGAAGAAGAAGAAGAAGAAGGAGTAGGAGTAGGTGCGGTAGAAAAAAATATAGCACTTGATTCAAATGATTTAAGCAAGTTTCCAATTTCGGTATTAATGTTTTGGATAATGGTAGAAATAGTGATGTCATCATCTACTAAATACAAACAATCATACCATCAAGTTTAAGTCGATGATAAAAAACGGCGGTTATAAGATAAATCATGGGAACGTGTTTGTAATATTTTATCCATTTAATTTTCATCCCATCCATAGCATCTACAAGGGTTGGTACATCTAAACAGTTTAGAAAAGAAACGTTTATGGCTATCTCTAAAAATCTACAAAAAGTTGGGGTGTAAACGCAACTCATGACATTAGTTGTATCACTAAAAATATTTAAAACATTACAAATAACAATGCAAGTTTTCCAAATATTTTCATTATCAATAATTGACCAAGGAACGTTTATTGAAGTTTCTTGTAAAAAACTTTGTAACGGGTTTAGTAAGTAATTAGTAAGTAGAGTTCAAATGAGTTCCAATGTCTTTTGAAAAATCAATTGGATGAACAATATAGTTAAACATAATGTTCTCCTTTTTTTATAATCAAATTAGAGTTGTGTCAAATATGATCAATAATGTTGGTCATAGGGTTAGCATATTCGCTAAATCCTAAGTCCATCTTGAACACTTAAGTTTATAATATGACATGCACATCTTTGATGAGTATAAGGAGTTCACAAATATTGTCCCGCCCCCTCGACTAAATGGTTTACGGCGGCGGTGTTTGCGGATGCATTATCAATAGAATATGAAAAACTAGATTAAATTAAATTCTTGAAACCGTTTTTATCCAGCTTGCAATGCTTGGTGCATCATGTCTTGCGTTGAAATGACGAAATCCAATAACATATTTATGCAAAAACATATCATTATCAATAAAATGTAAAGTAATGCCCTATAAAAATGTTTTTGCTGGACTCCAAATAGATATTTGATGCTCAAAAGATTCCAAAACCGAAAGAATTTTTTTTTCTATCTTTGTAGGTAAGATTTGGTCAATAATTTGAAAACGGTTTTGCGAGAAGTTGGCTTAAAAGAAGGTTAAAGATATTTAGTGTTACATGCTCTAATTTTTTCGTATTCGGAATAAGAAAATGAAAATGCATGAGAACATATAACAACGGCTAATTCTAAACTTTCTTCACTATGATTATACATAAATAAAGGAGATTGAGATTGTGAGGAAGAAGATGCAAACATGTGGGACAATTGTGATTGTCCCCGTGATATCCCTAGCTTTACGGGGTAGACATTTGTCATGTGTGTTTGTAAAGTCCCGTAGCCACCCTTGATCCTCCAGTTGTACACGTTTGGACAATAGTTGCATGAAACTTGACAATACCCTTCCACCGGCGGCCCCTTCTTGTAATGCTTCATAAAAATCTCGGATGTAAGCATTTTCGGTGGGGGTAGACGTCGTCGTGGTGACATTTCGGTATTTTCAAGATTGTCGGGCATTTGAGTTTCACTTTCTTGAGTGCTAGGAAAGAATTAAGAAGAAATGTGGTCACTCGGGTTTGCCATTACGAGAATACGAGAAAAAGGAGACTCCAGACTCGAGAGATGATTCGAGAAAGACGAGAGGAGAGTCGATAGATGATTCGAGAAAGACGAGATGAAGATGGTGTGGGATTTAGAGGAAGAAGGGTTGGGTATTTATTAAAAAAAATATTCATAGAAAAGTATTAGGCGGGCAGCGCAACGACATTATATCCATTGCACTTCAGCGCCTAAACCGGCGGTTTAAACCGCCGGTTTGGACTCTTTTTTTTTTAAAAAAAAAAAAATTGCCTAACCGGCAGTTTGGGCAATTTAAACCGCCGGTTTAGGTTTTTTTTACCAAACCTAAACCGTAAAATTCTGGAAACCTAAACCAACGATGACGGTTTACCCAAAACCAGACCCAACTCTACCAATGGTCTCCATGTTGCATACCGGTAGCCGACTAGATAAATCCATCACCAACGTATAGTCGGGCAGCCTGACCATACAAGAAATCAACCCATAAAGAGATAACGGACATATTTACCTTACTTACCTAAGCAAAACAATTCTATCAACCAGGTTGAAGGCATTAGAAAAATCCATTGTCAACACAACCAAATAACCATCAGTGTGACGCTTGCTAAAAACCATGTTAACACTATGTAGTATAAGCTCTACACCACTTGGGACAATGACTCCAAACTGAAAATTTCCAAGATATTCTCTCATATCTTTACTCACTCCCTTCATGGCTACTTTGGACATCAACCACCTCTATACAATACCACTACAATGGGTCGAAGCCCATTGTCAGGCTTCAACATCGGCCTAAGAGGCACCGAAGCAACAAACTCAGCCAAACTGAATGGACATATACCTCATAGCCACAAATTAAACCCTAATAAAAGCGCTCTCAAAAGACCCGTGGAAACCGCATAACCCTCACCACAAATAGCATCTAAAAGATGTTTTGCTCTCAAACCATCTCTACCACAGGAGGTACGTTTGAGAAAAAACTTATGCTTAAAAAGATCAAATCAACATCAACAACAAAGGTGTTTCCTAAAATATAGTGCAAGTCTTATAAGGAGGAGGTTTGTTGGGGTGTTTAACCTCTAACGCCTTCAAAACTACGACTCGTTTCACTCCCATGTGCGCCCTTTCCCGGCGGTATCAAAATGCCCCTGTGTATATAAGGTTGAGTAGTAAAAGATGTTTTGCTCTCAAACCATCTCTACCACAGGAGGTACCTTTGAGAAAAAACTTATGCTTAAAAAGATCAAATCAACCTCAACAACAAGGGTGTTTCATAAAATATAGTGCAAGTCTTATAAGGAGGAGGCTTGTAGGGGTGTTTAGCCTCTAACGCCTTCAAAGCTACGACTCGTTTCACTCCCATGTGCGCCCCTTCCCGGTGGTATCCAAATGCCCCTGTGTATATAAGGTTGAGTAGTAAAAGATGTTTTGCTCTCAAACCATCTCTACCACAGGAGGTACCTTTGAGAAAAAACTTATGCTTAAAAAAATCAACATCAACATCAACAACAAGGGTGTTTCATATAATATAGTGCAAGTCTTATAAGGAGGAGGCTTGTAGGGGTGTTTAGCCTCTAACGCCTTCAAAGCTACGACTCATTTCACTCCCATGTGCGCCCCTTCCCAGCGGTATCAAAATACCCTTGTGTATATAAGGTTGAGTAGTAAAGTCTTGGGCTATCTCATCGTTATAAGAAGATACTCTTGAGGAGCACAAAACTTTAACAACAACCGTAAAATGCTCATCTGAAACCTTACGAATACACTGCTTGATATTAGGGTTCCTCTTCAAACCATCTTCATTCCCAAGTCACCATCAACCCTAAGAATAGGCATATGCTCTGGACAAGACTGAAAACACTATCACCCTCTCCCCTAAGTAGACAAGGCCCTCAAAACCTGCTGATGTTGAATCGACTTTCTACTTCCCGATCATTTATCTCGTCTACTCATAGAGACTGGACACTTACAACGTGCAACAAGGAAGCAAAACAACCTAACATAAGCATCCATACAACCTGGTTAATGACCACATTCAGAAGAGCACCCAACAACGCAGGAGAGAAGCCTAGACAACAATTATGAGGGATGTTTTTTCATTGCCAAAACATTTGCTTACAAACATCGGACATCATCAACCAACACTAAGTTTATTTTTTTTTAAAAAAAAAAAAAAACCACGGTGCCCGAATCTGGAATATATATATATATACATGGATGCCGGCGCCATACGACTGTTTTTGACAAGTAATTTGAAGAAGTCCGTGTATATAACACGCCCCAAAAAAAAGTCAAGATTATTTAGAGAGAATGAATGGCCCAATTGGCAATTGCTGTAAATGGAAAAATGGGAACACAAATATTTGAAAAATGGCGTCGCCCGGGTTCGAACCGTAGACCTTCAGTGTGTTAGACTGACGTGATAACCAACTACACCACGACACCTTCACATTTCCATGTTTAATATAGTTGTTATTAACACGAAACTTATTTGAAGTTTACAATACAATCTGCACATTCGACGCATACTTGATTAATCAAATTCAAACATCACTAATATCCTTGTGTTACAAACACATCTCAGTTATCACTTTAACTACAACAAAATCCAGTCCACAAAAATTCAATTTCTTTTTGACAAATATCAACAACTTAGTCAAGATCACACAAAAGGGAAACAATTATGCACACAATAAACATTCTCAAATCCCTACACAAAGAGGGAACGAATAAATAAAACCCCAAAGAACACAAAGATGACAAAAAAAAACTTCTTATTCCTTCACAATTACCCCTTTTCCAACATTGCCATCCATTCATCATTTTCCTAGCTCAAAAACCATTCCCATCCATGTTCCGTCTCAAATAGCTTCTCGAAACCCGAAATTCGTTACCATAGTTATACAACCTCTTGATTGATCCATGGCTCTCGAACCATTCCATCCTCTGTCTTGGCGCGCTCTGGGACCTTACCTTAGCCCGAGAAGATTCCGTGAAACACATGTAGTTTGGATAGTATGAGCCCAAATGTGAACCATCACCGTACAAGCTTCTCGTGCACTCGTTTCTCGTGGGAGTGAAAGGGCTCATACCTCTTGTCTTGCTATGGCTGCTACCCGGCCTAGACGGAACAGAGCAGGCCTGAGGGCTGAAATCATGCTCCATTGGCGGTAAGTTGAGGGACCGTAGTGTGACCACACTCTCCGAGTTACAAGGACTTCTTGATTGGTGGACATTATGGTTCACTGAGTACTTTTGATATGTTTCATGGCTCGGGTAGTTTCGTTTAATGTTGGGTGTTAAGTGAGGGCGCCAGCTGTCGATTTCGAGAATCTTGTCGGATTCTTCGTTTTCCATGTGGACTGTTCTTGAAAGAGAGTTATGGCTGCTGGCTCGCGAGCAATCTTCTGTCCAGCTGGCGGATGGATTTGTTCGCGCTGTGTGAGGATTGATATCTCTAGTGCTTGACACAGAGCCACATCTCTACTTGGGATGAATAAAATTAGTAATAATTTAGAAATAATATCAATTGTGTAAGAGAGAAAGTGAGATTACCTTTAGAAGAAATGATTCATTGAGTTTTAGACTGCATACTGAATGATCAAGCTTTCGGTTCCTTTCTGGGATCTGCAGTGGTATATATTCATTAAGAAGCAAGACAAAATCATTAGAAAGTATTACATTTGTTCTGGTAAGGTGTATCTCTTACATTGTATGTGGTTTCAATACTATGTAAGCGGTTGGCACGAGCTCTGGCTTGGAGTCGAACCATTGCTTGCATGCGCCTTAGCATATCCGTGCTTCGTTTTCTTACAAAATGCCCTCGAACCAAAGCTTGAAGCTTCACCAATCCCTTTAGAGCCCTAAGCGCCCTTCTTGCCTTCAAATTGCAAGTTTATGAACAAAAAAAACATCATCTATTATGTTTCTCTAAGACATTATTTAATTTCAAGTAATCAACGCAATGAAGCAGCCAATCTCAGAAAGCGCAAGAACTAAGGATGGGCGACTGACGGAACAAAAGTCCCTTACTATAGAAGGAGTAAGCATTAACTTTGGCCATCCAACAAAATACATTAAATTGGATGACAACTACACTTGATCTGTACATTTGAACTAGAGTGTTGGAATCGGACCAACCATTTTTCGGTTCTTCCTTATATGAAAAATCAATTCCAGGCTCCTAACACAAAATGGACCACATTGTAGGATTCATCATGTAGGTGCATTTATTACCACACGTTTGCGCGAAGCAGAAGTAATAAAGATATTTTACGGGTACATCGAGCTAAGAGCAATGGTAAGCAATGCAAGGCATTAAATCCTTGCTACACAAGCCCATACCTACACCATAGAAAAACCCAATTGATATCTTCTTCTAGTAGTAGGGATCTTGCAAATTTACTTGAAAATGCAAATGCCTAGCATACTCTATACATTCTTGCATAGCCAAAATTGGTAAGTATGAGGGTTGGTTCCATGTGGCTATGGAGAGTAGTTTTTATGAAATGGCAATTCTGCCCCTCCATTGAAGACAAGGTTTGTATGGCACTGCAATTATAACAGTTGAAGTTGTAATTGTAGCCAGAGAGATATGAAGACAAGGCTAGACAAAAGCAGGTCCAGCAACAAGTTGAGCTCTGCCGTGGAAATTAGGGAATGAATCAATACTTGTTAGATCTTTAAATAATCGCACCTCCCAACTTTAATTCTCAAGAACCCACAAGTATTGTTACTGACCCATCTGAATTGCACAAAAAAAATAAAAAATAAAAAAATAAAAAAGTGTTTCCCCATTGAAAATTAGGTTGGTACTCGTCGTTCTCAAACTCCATTAATGGCACTGTTAGGTCCTTTTGCTCCCTATTTCCCCTTCTGATTAGGACTTATAAAAAACACAACCAAATCAGAAATACAAATCCATAACCAATCTGTTGTACCGACGGCAAAATGGCAGGGATTGTAAATAGCTTGATAGAGAAAGGGCAAAACGGTAAATGGAAGAGATAGAGTGAGATAAAATAATGTATATGTATGAAAAAAATACTGACCAGATAACCACGAAAAGACGACTGAATCTTAACGGCCGCCGAATAATCATCGAGCGACCATCTCCTGAGGCTGATGTCACCTCCTCGGCGGCTAGTGAGCCGAACGACTTCGGCGGCGGCCTTGGCGGCGGCGAGAGCAGCTTCGGCAACAGCGGCAGTGGCAGCGGCAACAGCGATCGCGTGCTTGTTGGGGTCAGCGACAATGTCGGCGGAGAATTCGTCGGCGTAAGACTTCCGGGGAGAGTCTATTGCAGTGTTTTGGGGCTTCTTGCGGCGGAGGAGCTTGGCGAACCATTTGGAGTATGATTTCTTTGCCATTTTGGTGGGTCAGTGGAATGGAATTGGCATGGCTATGGTGGAAAGTTTGGGAGAAGTATGAAGCAATCTTGAAGAGAGAGAGAAAAATGGAATGTGGAGGAAGAAAGAGAGAGGGAGGGGTGTATATTATAAGTGTAGGATATGGGTTTTGGAAGAGGGAACACGCACGTGTCAGAGGCATGTGTGGGGTTCGGCTGATTTTTTTATTTCATGGAACTTGATGTCAGCCTGTCAGGTAAAGAAGCTAAGCGTCTTCAACACAATACTAAAAAATATATAAATTGATAACCTATTTTTAGTAGTACACTTATTGTTGGTTTATTCTTTATAATCAGCCTAAACCCTTCTACATACTATTTGTCTCTAAATACAAGCCTAGCTTGTGTTTGGAGGCGGACGCGGAGGAGAGAGGAGAAATACGGTTTAAATTTTGATTCGTATTAGAGTTTTGGATCCAAAATATATTGTTAGATCAAACTTGAACTAATATTTTGATCTTGTATAGGTCTGGGTTGGTCCATTAAAATTTTAAAGGGTTTAATTTTGTGTTCAAAACCCAAAAATAATTATAAGAAAAATTGACGGTTCGGATCGATAAACAATCTTCGTGAGGAGGCGAAAGTAGAGAGATGTAATGGGACAGCGGATGTTTTTATAGAGTTTAGATGATTGATTGATAAGTTACGTCGCGCTCAAAACTAATGCATAGTGCTATGTAATTGAGTAATCTAAAATAAATCTTGTGCCGCATCAACGTATTTTGTTTCTTTGTGATTATTAAATCTGATATGCAGTTGCGTTATGTGCATTATTAAATTTATCGTCGCGTAAATATTCACACTTGCATACAAAAAATTTTTTAACAAAATTGCATAGTTTAAAAACCAAAGTATCGATTTTGTTGTTTTTCTCACTATTTGTGTTTTGTTCGAGCGTTACTATTCAAACAAGACTTTAAAATGTGGTATAAAATATCAGAATTTAAGTTATTAATGAGACAAAGTTATAAATAAAACTATTATAGAATTAAATTTAACTGCTTATCGAAAATATAATACACAACGGGAAATCACACGAAAAATGTATTAGATGAATTTCACAAAACTAGTTTGATCATAAAGTTATATCACGAGATTTATAAATCATAAAATAGTATTGGAGAGATTTTTTCTTAGTGACTATTAGTTTCCTGTATTAAGATATATAGGTCTAGAAATTCGGCCCCCTGAAACTTTTTTCGCCCGTCAGTTTCTTAACTGTGTAGTGCAAAGGTTTTATAGGAGATTTAGTGCCTGTTGGAATTGGGCCATGAAAACGGAATGAAATCTGTTAAGAAAATGAATGGAAATGAAATTGATTAGATTATTTTTATGTGTAAAAAGACATTTAAACAAACATAGTTTTTTTTATTGATTCAGAATCATTCCGTTATCGGAAATGATTCCTATCCATACCAAACGAGCCCTAATAGTTTATAAAGTTCTTAAATATGATTGTTACAAGCGGTTTATACAATTATATATACATCGATATTATTTTTAGTTTTTTATTTTATTATTACATCTTGAATAATTAAAATGGAAGAGGATTCAATGTTGTAATAAATATAAACTCACGTATAGTGGAAGAGGATACAATGGTCTAATTTTTAGACGTGTAAAAGTGTTATTTAAGAAAATTTAATTTTCTAAATATTTTAATGAAAATCGCATGTATATATAATTGATTAGATAGAGTATAAGAGTCTCAAACGCAACTTTTTTAGTTGGTCTACCGGGTATAAATTTGGATCGCCTTAATCTTGAATGTTAGGGTAAGAATAGAAGACGTACGAGGAGATCAATGGGAGAGTAACTAGTATGTCATCGGTTGTCTTTTCATGCCAAAAACAAACGGACGTGAAAATAAGCCAATTTTATAGCCTATGACTCATAGAATGTGTACCAACCATGATTGATGGTAATTGAATTGCAATTTCAGCATCCTCTTAATAATATTGCGATTTCAATAGCCCATGTAATTGAATTTAGCAATTTAAGCCAACCGTTTACATTAGTATTTCAACCGACCCAATTTAATTCACATCCAAATAAGTCAGATCGAAGACAACTGAAAGGTTTATTATTTCCGGCTTAATTTGTTTTCATACTTTATTTTATATTTTAAAAAAATTTAAATAAGAATATGAATAACTCATGTAAATTAAAACATAATGTCAGAAAAACGATAAACAAGTTTATCCACCAAAAATAAAATTTATAAAAAAACTCTCCAATGTGCTCGCGTCACCTCTATATACATAGTATGGGATAGTGTCGTGTTTTCGTAGAATGTGTCTGGACTTGGAGCTAGAGCTAGGTTCCTTGGCTTGAGAAATTGTGTCATTTTTGTCACAATAAACGTCAATTACTTTGTCAATTACTCTAGATGTTTTAGGAATGACACCGAGCTCAGCTATGAACGGCCTAATTTAGACAACTTTCTTATTTTCTTCTCCAACAATTAGGGATGTCAATGAGTCGGGATTGGGTCGGGGAGTACCCTATTCATCCCCATCCCCGTTTAGTATAAGGCCCTTCATCCCCATCCCCATACCCGTTCGGATATTAAAAATTGTCCCCGTCCCCATCCCCGTCGGATATTCGTCCCCATCAGGGAATACCCATCCCCGTTTAATTTCCCCATTTAACAACTTGCTGGGTTTTCCCCGTTTAATTTCCCCATTTAAAAACTTGTTGGGTTTTCCCCGTATAATTACTCATACCCATTCTCGTTTAACTTTCAAGAGTTTGACAAAAATATAAATTTGGATAATAAAATTTTTGTAACTGTTTTGAGGTTCTTATTACTAGTCAAACAAATGAGAATATATTGTCTTTACAAGACCGACAAAATTTATGTATATAATATACATTTTAATTGAAATTTTATCAACTAGGAACGAGTATGATACTCTTAAGTCTTAACGTACAAAAGTGTATATAGTATACAAACATTTAGTTCATGGTTACAAGATAAATTTCAATTCATATAATGTTATTATACATTTTAATTTGAAATGTTGATGTGATTTAGTTGGTTGTTCAACACATCACCTTATCCAATATGTCAAAGTATAGGTTCATATATTGTGTGTATATATTAGGTTTTTTTTCGTTCAAGTAGGAATGTAGGATCTAGATTTGAAATACAAACTAGTATAACCTAAAATAATTATATCTTAATTACATTTTGATTACGGTCTCAAGATAAAGTTTTATATTATTCTAACATTTTAATGTTAGGATTTAGGTTGCACCGTCAAAATATGTATTTGACAAACTTTGACACATAAGATAAAAACACAACATGTAGTGTGTGATGCATTTGATCATCGCGATTTGACGTTTACGAATTACGACATATTCAATTTTTTCGCAAATGTGTTGTTATCCTCGTATGATCGAAAACCAAATTAATATAGGTTAGCATTAGCATGATTTACACACATATAATTATCAAAAAAAAATATTTAAACTTAAATCACATTTTTAAAAATACATTGTGTGTAAGTAGGAATGAGTATGATAGTAATCATAGTATGATACTCTAAATCCTTAAAATTCAAAAGTGTATATAGTTTGAAATTTTAGTAATCATCGGTAATTTTTGAATTTAAACACAATTTCTGAAATAAATTTCGATTAAACTTAAAACTACAATGAAAGTATAATATAAAAACAATTTGTTTATTTATGTATTCTTCGCGGAATTTCCGTCGGGGTTCCCCGTCGGTTTCCCCGTCGGATTCGAATTCGGATCGGGGAGCGGGGCGAATACCCCTATCTTCGTCCCCGTCCCCATACCCAAGCGGGGAATCATCTTTTACCCCGTCCCCGTCCCCATCCCCGTTTAAATTCCCCATCCCCATCCCCGTGACGGGTAATACCCGCGAATTTCGGGGAATCCCCGACTCATTGACATCCCTACCAACAATTATATACTTTGCCTCTGTTGTAGAATCTACTATTGTTCCTTGTTTTTGGCTCTTTCAACTAATTGCTCCTCCATTTAGAATGAAGATGTATCCCGATTGTGATTCTAAATCATCTTTGTTTAAATGGAAACTCACGTCAGTATAGCCTTTGACAACCAGGTCGTCATCATCTTCATATACCATAGTTCTTCTTAAGTACTTAAGGATGCTCTTTGCCGCGGACCAATGTGTCTTACCAGGGTTAGATTGGTATTTGTTGCACATGCTCAGAGTGTATGCAACATCTGGACAAATACAAGTCATATCATACATGAGAGATCCTATTGTTGAAGAATATGGAATCTTGCTCATCCTCTCAATCTCACCAGGTTTCTTTAAACATTAGGTCTTTTTGAGATGTGATCTGTTGTTGCATTATCAAGTACCCTTTCTTTGAGTTCATCATATTGAATCTACTAATGACTTTATCTATATAAATTTCTTGACTAAGACCAATCATCTTCCTAGATTGATTTCTATAGATTTGATGCCTACTATGTACCCGGCTTCTCTTAGGTCTTTCATTTCATAGAATACTTCTTAATTCATTCCTTAACTATTTACCATATTAGAATTTCATTCCGAGTAATATGTTATCCACATATAGGACCAAAAAATCTACTTTTCTCCAACTAAACATCTTGTAATACAAGGCTCTTCTCCGCAATCGATGATTTTAAATTGTTTGATCACTTCATCAAAACAAAGGTTTCAACGTACTCCTAGATGCTTACTTAAGTCCATAAATGAATTTCTTAATCTTGCATACCTTCCTAGGATTTTCCGGATCTTTAAAACCCTCAGGTTGTATCACATATAAACCCTCTTGAATATCCATTTGGAAAAGAGGTCTTGACATCCATTTTCGATATTTCATAGTCATAATATGCGGCAATCGCTATGATGATCCTAATGGACCTGAACATTACAAATGGGGGAAATGATTTTTCATAGTCAATACCACGAATTTGTTTACATCCCTTGAAATAAAGCCAATAAGTATTGCTTTCTAGACTTAAACATTTTCATCCTTTTCTATCTTTATTTTGAAGACCCATTTGTAATAAATGGGTTTACCCCATGAAGCAAATCTATTAAGTCTCATACTTGATTTTAAAACATGGATTCCATTTCAGATTTCATGGTTGTTAGACATCTTCGTATATAGTATCCGTCACATCTTGGTTGTAGGTTTCAGGCTCACTATTCTCTAAAAAATATAAGGTCGATTTCAATAGTCAACACATAGTCATTCAAATGAGCAGGTTGTTGTTCTCTTACCTTACTAGATCTTCATTGTGGTCTGACAATAGGAGAGGTTTCACATGTAGAATTTTCCACATCTTCATGTAGCCTCACTAGGTTGTCATCTACTTGAGGAACTGCATCTTGATTTTAAGGTTCTACCATTTGGGTAGGAACATTAATATTAGGGTTGGACACAAATCCCGCCAATCCTTGTCCCGTCCCGGGCCCATCTCGATCCCGTCCCGATCCCGGTGGAATTTCAATCAAAATTATAAATCCCGTCCCGAACCCGTCACGTCAAAAACTATCCGGAACGGGATATGGGTCTTAACTTCTCCATCCCACTAGGCCTGCCCCGTCCCGTATATAATAAAGTTTTTAGTTTAAAATGATAAATATAAGTAAAATCCCTGATCATTAGTGAAATACTTATATAGTTAATATATAGTTACGTTTATATATTTTAAAAAATAAATCATCTTGCTTAAACCGTTAAAATTGACAATGTACCAAATTCATTTAGATGTGTTTTATTATATATATTTGGAAACATTAATTTAACTATAATATGTTATTATGAATATTTGGAACCTTTAATGTTTTGCGTTTTCGTACGGTATATACGCATATTTTGTGGAATAAGGGTAAATTTTAAAAACATTAAATAAACTAATGTGGAAATGGGACTGGGCCCATCCCGTCCCGTCCCGTCCCGGTCCCCGCCGGGATAGGACCCGAGGGGATTCAATCTAAAATACCCCAGGCCCGTCCCATTAAAAATAGCCGGGACGGGACTGAGATGACCTCAATCTCGTCCCATCCCATCCCATGCCCACCCAATAGCATATACGGGAGGATGCAGTAACACCAGTCCTACTGATGAAAGGGGACGGGGGCAAGATTCGATGGGACTCTTGTGCTACCTTGAAAAGTTGGAAAATAGAATGATCAATTCCACCAAAGAAAAGATAATAAATCAGGACATTGTGTGTTTGCATGCTGAGTGATTTACCGTACTTCGTTAAATGTGTGTGCTTTAGTGACCTTAGTATTAGAATTGTAGCTAACGGTTTTTAGCGTGTTGTTAGACTTAATAGGAATATGGTTTATTTTATGCATTTTATTTTATTGTCTTCAGACTTGTCCATTCTAGATATTGGTTGCAATTGTGTCTTTTAGAACTTATCGTTATTTTATAAAGATTTGCCTTTTTAATACTTGTGTCTTGTTGCAAGATCCGACGTTATTGACGTCAAATTAAGGTCGGGACCCACTGTGAGGTCCTAACCAATAACGCTCCGAGTTCCCAGAATCCGGGTGTTACAATTTTACATTTTAGGGAAAAATCTGTTAAAACAATTTGATGGTGTTGTATAACCTAAACGATAATTCAGTTAACTTTTCGATGAGATTCACAAATAGATATATTAGTTTATTATCCGTTCTTGTGCAATTTGTTATAAAATCTAACAATAAATTAATAATTATTATAACTTTTAACATCTATTATTGTTAATTAAATCTATTATATATAACTAAAGTAGCTTACGGATAGTTAACGTGACACTCTAAGATTTTATATTCTAAGTCAAATAATCATATATTACTAAATTGTCACTTCTTTAAAATTAATGATTTTAAGTTTTTTATTTTAAAACCAACAGATTTGGTGCAATTTAAAAGAATAGGTTTTGTAAGAAACTGTCACTCCTTTAAAATCATTAAATTTTAAGTTTTTTAATTTAAAACCAATATATTTGGCGCAATATAAACATAATGATTTTGTACATACAATATAAAAAAAGATAATTGTTGAGCTTATACGTAAATTTTAATCTTAATTTGTTACAAAAAATCAATTTTCAATTTTAAAATTATAGAAGTATGTCGTTTTTATGAAGTTTCATAATAAACTTTTTTAATATAAATATTAATGTCAAATGAAACAATTAAATTGTTATTGTATTTTCGTTTTTATTTTAGTTGTTATTTTACGATTTAAAATTATTTAGAAGTGTTTTGATATTATATAAATGGGACAAGACAGGTCTAGCGGGATGAAAAATTTAATGTCCGTATCTTGTCCCATATATTTATTGGTAGGCCGGGATTGCTATTTTTATGAAATTTTATCGGGATCAGAATGAGATCGAAATGAGAACAATATCATGATTTACGATTTGTTACCAACCCGATTTCTTTTTCTTAAAATACCCGTGCACGGCAAACTAGTACTTTCATAAATTCTACAATTTAAATTACTTTTATTTTAAAAAAATTTTAAAAATGATAAATTATGATTTTACCATCGATAAAACTTACAATCTAAGATATGATATCATCCTTGGAATGATAATTCTTGCCATTGATTTATTTCCCCCCTTTAATTAACATTTCTAGGAAACCACTAACATTTTTCTAAATAAAACTTTGAAAATAGCTAATCAGTCGAAATTCAAAATTACTTGGTTGAAATATTTTAACCTTTTGGAAAATATGTAAGGTGATGGATAATTGAGGGGTCGAAGACACAACAAAGATGACTTAAACCTAAGATGATTATCGTGCATGCATGCAATATTGCAACTCATGGTGTGTACAGTACAGTAGTCAACAAAAAAGTGAAGGTAATTTTCCCTTTCCAGTTCACGAGTTAAACATAAAATTATAGATCAATCATTTCACCTTTACACAGTTGTAGTCCATGAACCACCTAATCATCACCCTTTTCAATTTCATAAGTTTAAATCGGATCTTATTTTGGACCCCAACTGAAGGACAAAAAATTTAGTGGTTTTTAAAACGTACCGGGAAAAATTGCTACTCGTCACCGTAATTATGCACTTTGCGTGTGTAGTTGAGAATTCACCAACTACGCACACCAAGTGTGTAGTTCAATTTTTTAATTTTTTTAAAATTTTTTCTAGACTCCAACTACGCACCCATATGCGTAGTTTTGGTGAAAAATAGTGATTTTTATCGGTACGTTTAACAATCTCCTAAATTTATCGGGTTAGTGTTGCGAAGAGATCGAATGATCGTTATAACTCAGTTGGTAGAGCAAATTAAAAGACTACAAATATCTATCGATCTAATATACATTAATGGAAAAACCCGGATCGAACACCTTACCTAATTAATGTAAATCAAATTTATATTTCATAAAATATCGCTTTGTTTGAATAAATTGTATAATATAACTAATATTAAAAAATGAGACGAGTGTAACAAGGAAAAAAAAGAAGTGTTATTTATCCTCTTACTTTATTGTGACAAGTATAAGATGGTAAAACAAGAGTTGTGTTTTATAGTATAGTAGATGAATGTGATACAAAGCGATGCTCCATGGCTCCAACTCTCTTATTACTCCATCCATTCCATATCCCACTAACTCGATGATTACCTGAAGAGTAGGCAAAACCAAACAAATAGTTATTCTCAACCCCTTGATGATTGCAAATCCATGTAATTTATAAGAAACTAATTTTATGTACATATACTAAATTTGAATCCTAGTAATGAGGTGAATAATTGGGTAAATTTTGACCTCATCGTTTTAACTAAAATAATTTATTATTTATTATATACTATTTTTTTTAATAGAATTTAATATAACATTCATAGGGTAAATTTTTTTAAAACATATATCATAAAAATAAATTAAATGAAATCATCTTGTAAGTTATTATGTTATAACATTTTGTAAAAAAAAATATTTCATAAATAAAACTTATGATATGGTATTGTATATAAATGATTTAATTTAGAATATATAACCCAACACTTGAGTTTATAAAATCTGAAACTCTTAACCGTTTTATCTTTTGGTTTTTACTACTTAAATAAAAATCTAGTTTTTTTAATCTCCGAAAATCTTTCTCTAATTATTTTCTGAATATATAATTATATTATCAACCAACAATCCACAATTGTTGACATTCGACAGTCGTATTGTCAACGATGGTAACAAAAAAATTCAAAGAAAGATTGAAGGTTATATTTTTCAATTTGAAAGCTCAAATAGGTTTATTTCAGATATCCATCTCAAAACTTGATAAAAATCTATTTTATCATTAATTTATCATCATTATTTCATTAACTATTTCATTAACTATTTCATTAATTATATAACTTAGTTATACGCCCGAGAACTCCAACTAGTTTATAAGCTAAAAATTACACATCCCTCTCATAATTTAATTGTTATATTTTCATTTTTTTCAGATTATTATATTAAACTTCTATATTTCTTCAAAAATTATAATTTAATGAATTTTCTTACATTCATTTGGCTAATTCATTTTTTTTAATTATTTTGTATATATTATATATGAAAATAACCTATAACACAATATCTAGAAAATTTAATTGTTTAATGATTTTGAATCATGAAATCTAATCTTTAATTAATAGTTGCTAGGCTACCAAATGGATCAAAATTATAGAAAGAATTAATAAAAAATATATGAAGTGAAGGAAAATAGAATGGCGAGGTAGGTACCGAATGCAGCTAACAGGGGTGAGGTTGCAAAGAGAAGGAAGCCGATAGGCAATCCTTAGGGTACTACAAAGACAACCCTCATCCAACGCCCTCAGCGCCCCACAACACGCGGCGTTGGGCGGGCCCCCGCTTGCTCCGGGAACCACAAAGGGTGCACACACGTTGAGGTTTGCGAGCTCGTCTGAGCAGGTCTGGGCGGAGACTTCACATATTTGGACTCCGATTAACACCGCAACCGCCACGGCTAACAACATCGTACTAGGAACCTTGGGGGCCATTTTCTCTTTTTAGTTTTAGTGGGTGTTGTTTTGTGTGTTGGGTTGAAGTTTATAGTAGGGGAGAGTGAATGGTCGTACGTAGGTGGAGTGTTTTGTGCATGAAGTATCTAATGTACGTAGGCAAGGTTTTGCATGCAGATGGGTGTGGAATGTGGGAATTGTGACACAATAATGTTCATTAGTTGAGCACAACTTTGTACAATGAATAGCTTGTGATTTGTCATTTAAAAGTGGTCATGATATTGTATATCTCATATCCCATGCATTTTTTATACGATAATTTTGGTTAGAGAACTCTTACAAATAATTAAGAAGAACCACAAACAAAAATAATAAAATAATAGAATAATAATGTAATTTACTAATTGTAATTATCAAAGTCCGTTACAAATATGTCAAAGTATGAGTAAGGCCCAAGTCCTATACATAAATTCATCCTAAAATCAATTGACCCTAGAAAATGTAGTCCACCAATTTTATACACTATGCTAGAAAATGTAGTCCACCAATTTTATACACTATGCTCTAATATCTTTCACATTGTATATAAAAACTTATTATCTCCAACACTAATATTGTGTTATACCATCATATTCCTTTGCTCGAAGGTCCGAGTAGGTGTACACCAATGTCCGACAACTCGTGCAGTAAATGAAAAGCTTGCACGCTACTGCTCACAACTGACATATCGATCAATCGGTCATCAATGGCCTCAATGGCCTTGACTCACACCGTCGCCCAATGGCAGTGGTGGATGAGGATGCGGGTCACTCAATCACGTTAAAACCGAATGCGAAGATGATGTGATCAAGTGATGTCAAAGACGATATAATTTAAGGGCCCGTTTGGTTTAAACTCCAGAAACGGAAACAGAATGGAAACGAATCTAGTCCATACGTACACCCTTATTCATGAAGTTGTTGGGAATCATTCCTTGTGGTTTGAACTAATTGTTGTAGAACTTGATTAGTTTTAATACCCTATAGGGTAACAAAGTAGAGGGAAGCAAGTGCATTTTGCATGAAACCAACCGGAATGATTCAATGAACAAAATACATATGCGGACTAGATTCGTTTCCATTCCATTTCCGTTTCCGGAGTTACAACCAAACGGAGGATAAGAGTTAAAAAGTTGACAATATCTTGTATATTTGCTATCAATCACACTAATACAAATTATATAACTAAATTTGTATTTATACAATATGAGATTAATACTCTTTATATAACCTTACTTTGGTAAGGTGTGGAATCCTTAATCGAATGATCACTCACATATATACTATTACAACATGCTGCTGCCAACTTATAAATGAAGGAGGTCGGTGTTAAAAGCTACCCATATCCACCGATATTTGTATCTCCCAATATAAATATTTGTGTTGAAGGTCCTAGAGTAATCAAGGACTTACTTGTCTAACTTGTGCTAATTAACCATAATCACAAACTCTTATGCAGATCTAGACTCTTCACTTTAATAGTCCAATTTAGATGATTAATGGGCCTATAGTAATCAACCCATACTCTTGGCCCATTATTAGTTTACTTAAAATATGAATTAGCCAATCAATAATTAATTTAATGCGTAAATAATGTAGCTCCACCATCAGATTCTTGACATTGTACAAACATGTTGAAAGCTCACGCGTCGATAACACAACACATTAAGAGACTAGTATATAACCTTATGGGTTTTAGGATAAAACTTCGTCAGGTATATGTGTTGAGTATGAGTCTAACGCATAAGTATGCTCGTATGCAGAGGTGTAGATAGGAGAGGTTTGGCAGGGGCCACTAATAATATACGTAAGAGATAAGTTATAACACAAGAACTATGCAGCTGAGCTGGTTGCTCGCCTTACTGCAAGGCTTGTTGTGTTGAATTCAATTCCTGTGCATGCCGCCGAATTCCTTTGCTTTTTGATTTAATTACTCAGCAGTCATTATAGTCTTTTGCTTGCCTTATTGTATGCCTTGTTGTGTTGAGTTCGATTCCCAAAGGATTCCGAATCCCTTTGTTTTTTTTAATTTTATTAGTCAACACTGCGTAATTAGTTTTATTAGCTATTTTTTTTATTTTATTTTCATCAATTTCATCATAAATTATTTACCTCTTGTAATTTATGACAAAAGGAAAAAAAAAACTATAGGAGTATTAA
Organism: Fagopyrum tataricum; assembly: GCA_002319775.1. Taxonomy (NCBI): domain Eukaryota; kingdom Viridiplantae; phylum Streptophyta; class Magnoliopsida; order Caryophyllales; family Polygonaceae; genus Fagopyrum; species Fagopyrum tataricum. Next base: position 36,010,077 of record CM008285.1, read on the forward strand.
CAAATATTGTAAAAATTTATTAATAAGTGTTGTTCTTATTTAAATTATCCTTGTTGTTTAGATGAATATTCTTGATTTAAGTTCATTGATTTATATATATATATATACTAATACTCATAAATGAGATTATATTTAAGTTAATACTGTTGTTGAAGTGGTTATAAAAACTATATATATATATATATATATATATATATATATATATATATATATATATATAAATATCCTATTAAAAACATTATATATGAATTGTTTTTAAAATGTAGTATTATATTTTTAATAGAGTTTTTACTAATTTATATTAATTTATATTAATTTATATTATATACATACAAAGATAACCGTAAATTTAAAAAAAATATTTGGCCCCCTCTAAACAATATTTCCGGCTACGCCACTGCTCGTATGCACACAACTCCGCTATACAGTTCGTTTGTATAAGACTTTAACCCGAGACAAATATTAGAAAATAGGTAGCAGAACCTTAGTGGCTTGAAGCAGTTTTGTAATGTCTTTAGAAATAAATCCATGGGAACATGTCATTAGCAATTTAATTGTTTTTAAAACTCACAAAACCTCTTAACTTTTAACACATTATTAAAACCATGAATTAAACAAAAGAAAAACTCAAAAATATAAATTACTGTTAATAGAATAGTAGAAAAGGATCAACGAACTTGGTTTGTATGTTTAATCTCTAGAATCAAGGGCTCCCCTCTCTTCTCTTCTGCGGAGTCATATACTTTCCATTTTTGAATAACTTCCCCGTGATGGCTAACCAGTATTATCCGTGCCTTGCACGGAATTTTGATAAAAAAAATTTTGTTATTATATTTTTGTAAGGATTATATATAAACTATTTTTTTTTGTCATTAGATAGAGTAGATAGTAAGCAATAAATATTTGTACACTTTACCTATAATATTATTTAATACATTAATAAAATATCTAACCGTATAATAATTCATATTTTGATTTTTCTCGCCCTTATTAGACTGATTCATATATTAATAGAAATAGTACATTGGTAGCATATGGTGTTAAATTAATTGTTATATATATATATATATATATATATATATATATATATATATATATATATATATATATATATATATTAATTTAAGAAATAACACAGTCTCAGGTAACAAAAAAAGGTGATTGGAAGTGATGAAAACCGTAACTTTTAATTGCTAAAAGTGGATTTAATTAATTCATTTTTTTTGTAATGCTAAAATTTGTTATGTATGTGATTCTAATCTGTTATATATATCTCAGGTAACTAAAAGGTGATTGGAAGGGATTAATTTAATTAAGATTTGATTTTAATATTTCGTTAAATAATTTTGTAATGAATAAACTTAATTAATATTTTGGTGAAATGTGGTTAAATGCTAAAATGACACGTGACAGTGAGTATTTTTCTGCGTGACACGTGGCAAGGAGTGCTACTCCTATAATATATATAAGATTTAACACCTCTCCTTGATATAATTCTTATACTCACCAAACTTCATCCTCAACTCTTCAAATATGGTTTGAACAAAAACTTTTGTCAAAATATCCGCCAATTGATCATGAGAAGAGCAATGTTGCAAGTTGATGTCTCCAAAACTTCATGAATTACATGAAATTTTACTCTGACGTGTTTAGTTTTTTTCCCATATTGGATTGGGTTCGTTGCAATATCAATAGTTGTTTTTTTCGACCCAAATTATAGTTGGATCACCCAAGTCATGTAGAATCTTCCGCAACCATACAACTTGATTAATATCTTTAGTTAAAACAATATACTTTGTTCCGGAAAAAGACTGAGTCACCACTTCTTGCTTCTTTGAATGCTAAGAAAAACACCACTACCAAACGAAAACAAATGTCCGGACGTGCTCTTCGAATCATCATGACTATCAACCCAATCACTACATGTGTAAGCCACAAACACAATAACTATCATCTTTCGAATACAAGATACCATAATCAACAGTATCTCTAACATATCTAAGAACCCTTTTTTCGCAACTGCATAAACCTTAATAGGAGACTTGGACTTGTGGCAAACATCAGATTCAATCTTGTGGCACACAAATATAAAAGACTCTCAATAATATTTCTATAAGAAGAACTATCAACATTTGACTCACAATCTTGATAATTTTCATTTACCACAATAGGAGTATCAACTAGATTAGCTCGATCAAGTTGAAACTTTTTCAACATCTCCGAGGCATACTTCTTTGGAGACATGAATATGTCATCGAAAAATTGATGAATTTCAGCACCAAGAAATAACTCGCTTCAACAAGATTCGACATTTCAATTTTATTCTCCATGCTATTCTTGAACTTATGAACTACACTTGAATCTTATCCTAGAATAGGCATATCATCAACATATAAGGATATAATAAGTAGTACCTCTAGTCCATCCTTCTTCGCACACAAAGTTGTGTCATTATTACTCCTCTCAAAGCCTTGTTGACGTAAATAAGCATCAATTTTAATATACCATGTTCTTGGAGCTTGTTATAGGTCATACTAAGTCTTTGTTAGTTTGTACACCTTATCATAACTTCCTTGAACTTCAAATCCCTCCGGTTGTTGAACATAAATATCTTCATGAAGTAAGGTGTAAGAAAATATGACTTCACATCAAGATGATAAACTTCCACCCAAACTTAGTTGTTAGCGTCACTAGCAATCTTATTGTGTCATGTCGAGTAACAAGGGAAAACGTCTCCGTATATTCAACACCTTTCCATTATGAGTAACCTTTCACAAAGAGTTTTTACTTTAACTTGTTTATAGAACCATCAGGATTGAACTTGGTTATATAAACCCATTTGACTCCTATCACCTACCGATTCTTTGGACAATCAACAAGCTTCCAAGTTGAGTTTTTTTCCCCCAATCATCTTAATCTCTTTCTACACGGATATTCTCCAAATTTTGTCACTCGTTGCATCAACGAAACAACTATCATCATCACTGTCACATGTATTAGAATCGGTAACAATAATGCTAGTGCTTATAGATTGTTTAATAATCTTAGTCTAATCCTTCTCCAACTCCACTCAAATCCTTCATCAAACTTGATGTCTCTCATCACTATCACTTTTCCAATTTAAAAATTGTAAATGTGACAACCGTTGGTGATTTGGCTATATCCGATGAAAATCCAAACATCGGCCATCTAGTCCAACTTGTCTTGATACACATGTGATATATGAATGTAACACATATACCCAAAAACTCACAAGTGTGCAACCAAAGCTTGGTTTTCATGCCACAATTCATATGGAGTTCTTGCAAAGCACCTATTAGTAACAAATTCAATAAGTATACTATTGTGTTCACCGCCTCGGTCCAAAACTTCTTGGGAAGGTTCTTCTCATGTAACAAGAATCTTGATATTTCCATCACAGTTATGTTCTTTCTAGCACTTGTCCTATTTTGTTGAGTTATATAAGACATTCTAAATTGGTGTTGGATTCTAACATTTTCACATAACATCTTAAAGTTTGTTGATGTGTACTCTCCACTATTGTCAAATCTTAGTTTCTTTATCGAACAACTTGTTTTCTTCTCTACCAAGGTTAAAGTTTTGAAAATAACTCAAAACTTTAGACGACTTCTATAGAAAGCAAACCTAACGCATCATAGAGAATTCGTTAATATTCAACATGAAGTATATGTTGCCATTAAGAGACTCTCTCACAGGTCCTCAATGCAAACATCTAAGTGTATGAGCTCAAATTTCTCGGTTTCCCTCCATGTGCTATCCGCGAAATGCAATCTAATATATTTTTCAAACTGGAATTATCACATACTCCATGCGTTTTATGCACCATGTCATGTATCTTTGGTAAATCCTCCACAAACACCTTATCGGCCATTTGCTTCATTGTCTAGATGTTGAAATGGCCAAAGCTTTTGTGCTAAATATTGGATGTATCCATCGTCATTGTATAATCATGTGAAACACTTTTCTTCCAATCAATTGAAAAATCTTTTCATTCATCTTCACTTAAAGCACTTGAGCTCGACATGATACATAAACAATGTTGGACATTTCTTTGAAGTGGATCCTATAACCCTTCTCCAAAATTTTCCAACACTGAGAAATTTATGGTCTAGATTAGGCACATACAACACATCATGTATGTGTTTAACGCATGATGATGTGTTGACATCAACATCTTCTTTTCCCTTCACTTCTAGGTAGTCCCTATTTCTGACCTTCACCCTAGAATGATATGTTTCATCTAGCTTCACAAATATGTATGTATAATGTTGCTTGTACAACCATAATCAACAAGTTGTGACCGTTTCTTATACACATTGCAACAAACAAGTTCTCCTTTATTAGATCTTCAATTTCAACAACTCGAGCTTGTTGATTATTGATGCTTTTGTAATTTTGCTCTACATGACCGACTTCATTGCATTTCTAACATTTTATTGTTTGTTTCGACCAACAATCTTTTTCACGTGTCTTGTTTTCTTAAACTGAAAACAAGTCGAATCCTTCAAGTATCTATTTCTACTACTTCTTTCACCTTCCTTTTTCCATGTGGTCTCCTTTTTTTCCAATTTCTTTTCATTTCCTTGTTGACCATTGTCCTTTTAATTTGCCTATTTAACAACCTATGTTCTATCCTCACGCCTTTGGGTCATTCATTGCTCCACCGCTTGCAAGGAGTTTGTTATTTCATTTACCGTCATCTTTGAGATATCACGAGTATCTTAGGAAGAAATTTTTGTTTTAATTTTTTTTCCGGTAAGGTTATCTTTACATAGTGTAAAATGAAATGGGTCATTCGTTGCTCAACCGGAAGGACCCAGTCTGATCTCGGTACGATCTCCGGTCCAAGGTTTTAAAAGTTACGGTTTTCCGGTCCGGATGCACAACCCTACATAATGCAAAATGAAAATGGGTCACTCTAAACACCAATAGATTGTAATTCTATACCATAAAACAAGGGAGAGTAAATAATTGATCTTTTTATTACAATGTTTCATCATGTATAAGATTTTAGTTATATAAAAAAAGGAAAATTTACTAATATTATGAAATTTTACCTACAAATTTTCTCTTAATATATTTAGAAGTCCCGGATATGACTTATACATTAATAATCCAAGTAAAAGAGTTGGAATACCACAGCACTTTCTTCGCCAGATGGGCTTTCAAAAGGCCCACCCAACACTTTCTAAAAAACTCTATGCATTTATATTTGCATCAAATATGTCTGTCAAATTATATTTGAAATAAAACCCCCGTCCAACACTAGGTTTAGTAAACGAATCAATAAACCTCTATAATTCCGTAAATTTATAATCTATAAATTAAGGTCGAGAACCTGGAAACCCTCCCACACCAACGGTAGAAATCTCATATATTGGTCCTCTTGAGTCTTTGGGTCTAAATTACCTATTTATGATTTCTCGAAATAAACTATTCAACGATAGGACGATGTTGAAACCGAGACATATCTCCAAACAATCGGAACATTGAAAGTGAATCAAAAATAATAAATAAAAATTAACGGGTGTTTATCAATAGTGGATTTGTGAGTAAATAGTAATGAAATATATCAAAAAGACAAAAAAAAACATGGTGTGAATGACGGGATAAAGACTTGCATTGGATAACTAGCCCCTTATAATAATAAGTTTTATTGTTTGTTTTTCCCTCATAAAATTTTAAGAATTTATTTCTTTACACTATCTTTTCATTCTTGATTTTTCTTTCCAACTTAACTAGAAAAATAACAAATTCTTTATTAAATTTAGTGGGTAGGACAAACACTTAAATAAATTAGTAAGGGTGAACTCTCCGTTCAATTTTCTCATAATATTAATGTTGTAAAATTGAATATACCGAAAGGTATATAAAATTTGTACAGATATCATAGATATTAAAAAAACAATGTCTAAATGTGTTTCATGCGGTCAACTTTTGCCTTAAAATATTAATCAATATCATCATACTTTCACATTTTAATACAAACGAACTTTCATTCCTATTCAATTTGTTGTCTGAGCAAACATGTTTGTTTATTTGAAATTCGAATAATGCAGATCCATTTAAATATAATCCATTAACTATATAACACAATAAATAATTAATTTAATCAAAATCACGATCGTTGACGGGAAAGACCTCATGGCATGACACCAAGTAGGGATTGCATAATATAACTCCTTAATAATTATTTATTCAAATTTCTGCCGACTTCTCGTTAATAAGATACGGAGCATGTGATTAAGAAACCTAACACGATCCTAAAAATCAGAGTTTAACAACATTAACAAATCATTTCTTAATCGAGTTAAGATGTCGAATATATTCGAAACTGAGAGTTTAGTCACTCTTAGGTAGCGTAATTGGAGATATAGCCCCAATGTTATTGATTTGTAGCACTTTTTGTTTGCACATTCTAAGTTCATTTTATCCGGTCATAAATACAACATGATAATACGAAATAGAGGGTAATGCCCCAACGATGACATTTCAAATGTGATAAAATAGTAGTTGAAAATTAAAAATTGACAATCTGAATATATGAGGACTTTAATGTATCTTGTACTCACAACATATAAATTAACATTTATGTCCCTTCAAAAAAAAAAAAAACATTTATGTGCGGCGGAACAAAGAGAAAAAGACGTGTGCCTGATCCAATTTTTTTGAAGTATTTCATTACTATTTAATCACAATGACTATGTATATGAAGCTTCCTTGGTCGAGTGGGTCTTTGCAGAGAATCGAGTGTTCCACCGACTTAACTTTGTCTTCCTTGCTCGAGTGCCTCGTCTTCTTCTCTCGAGTTTTTCGTCTTCTTAGCTCGAGTGATGTTGTAAACTTGAGATGTAACACCCCGAATCCGTAGAACTCGAGGCGCTACTGGGCTAGGATCTCACAATGGACCCTGACCCTAGCGTGACAACAAGTTCACTGAATCTTACAACAAGGCACCAACATATTAAATACAAAACATAAAACTGATATAAAGGTGTCAAAAAGTTTACACAAGTACTGCTGAGTACAATTAAAACATAACATATACATGATCACAAAATCCCATATCCCACGAGAACGACCCAGTGTACGGAGCCCTCAGCAAATCACCCACTCTGGATCACTCTACAATTCTCCTAACCTGCAAAGTCTACAACACGGTATGTAACCGTTAGCTAACCATACACATATATATATGAATATACATAAGCACAATCACATGTCATAAAAGCATAAACACCACAACATGATATCACGCATTTACCCGGTTTATTATCTGTATATAAGTCCAATCACCCATCATATAAATATCCAAATATGCCATATGTGACACGAGGAATATAACCATCGCCTCCGGGTGCTCATGGCAGCTAGAGTGGCCCTGGGTCACACCCACCCGTGTACCCTAAGGGAATAGGGAGTGGCCCGCCGTTTACCAGGTCTGACCCAACCACAGAGTACCGCCCAGACTCCCAGAAGGGATGAAAGGGAGAGCTGTCACGACCCTACAATGGGCCAACATAATACCATAGGTCGGTAATAATAGTATCGCATGCTATCAGGCATAAAACAATCACCACTCATGCAACATCCAATATAGGGATGACAGCTAAGTAAGTCCTATGGACTTACCTCAATCTCAGAAGTATCTCGCTACGAAAAATTCCCAGAAACGTCAACTCCAACTGGAGGACAACACAGCCTATACAAGGCACACATATATATATCACAATCCTATCACACACAATACTATGTCCATCAAAATAGCATGGAGGGAAGAACCATCTCCAGTTAAACCTAAGCGTATCACAATAGCATGGAGGGAAGAACCATCTCCAGCTATAAACAGGGAATCATACTAGCACAACCAGATCTAATAAGATCATAATCACATCAAAGCTAGCATGAAAAAAAAACACATCATAACATATAAGCATATAAGCAGATAAGACTCATCAAGCTAGTACTAAGATCTACTCGGTGATCCTACTGGTGCACCTATCTCGGCATAAAACTCTGGATAGTTCCTCTGGATACTACCCTCAGTCTCCCATGTAGCCTCCTCAGGTCCTCGTCTCGACCACTGTATCCTAAGCATGGGTATGTCCTTCGAACGCAGGTGTCTCATACCTCGTTTTAAGACTGCAATCGGATGCTCAACAAAAGTGTGGTCCGGCTCAACCACCAAATCCTCATAACTCACGATGTGTCTCGGATCTGATATATACTCCCTCAACTGAGACACGTGAAACACAGGGTGAACACCCTCTAATCTCAGAGGCAAGGCTAATCTGTAAGCTGCGCTCACAACTCGATCCAGAATCTCGAACGGTCCGACATATCGGGGACTCAACTTTCCCTTAATGCCAAAACACCTAACACCTCGTGCCGGGGACACTCTGAGCCACACATGGGCTCCAACCCTGAACTCTAGAGGTCTACGCCTCCTGTCAACATAAGACTTTTGACGGCTCTGTGCAGTCAGAATACACTCTCTAATCAATGCTATTCGAGCCATATCATCCTGAATCTGATCAGGTGCTAAACCCGCTCTGCTCATCCCAGCATAACGGGGTACGACATCTTTGTCCATACAGTGCCTCATATGGGGCCATCCCAATAGATGCATGCCAGCTGTTGTTGTAGGAGAACTCAACAAGTGAGAGATGATCCGTCCACACTTGCCCCCAATCCAACACACAAGCTCGCAGCATATCCTCCAGCGTCTGAATGGTCCTCTCTGACTGACCATCTGTCTAGGGATGGAACGCATTCATGAAGTGCAAACTCGTCTCCAGGGCAGTCTGGATCTGCTGCCAGAATCTCGAGGTAAATCGCCCATCTTTGTTTGAGACGATCGTCCTCGGTACACCATGGAGTCTCACTATTTGCCTAGTGTACACCTCAGCTAATCTGCTCACCGGCCACGTCTCCCTAATAGGAATGAAACGTGCCGTCTTCGTCAATCTGTCTACTATGACCCAGATGGCATCAAAACTCCGGCTCAGCCTCAAGCCAGTCACAAAATCCATGGTGACATCCTCCCACTTCCTCTGTGGAACAGGAAGGGGGATGGAGCTCACCTCCAGGTCGGAAATGCTCGATCTTGACCTGCTGGCAGGTCGCACACTGAGCTACAAATTTGGCTACATCGGGCTTCAACCCTCCCCACCAAAATATACGTCTCAAGTCCTGATACATCTTACTCGTACCTGGATGTACCGAGTAAGGGGTGCAATGAGCCTCCTGTAAAAATCCTCTGCCTCAGCTCTGTATCAGCAGGTGCACAGACGCGGCCATGGCGCCTCAAAACTCCATCTGCTCCAAGCAGGAACTGTGGTGCCTCATCTCGAGACATCCTATCTCTGATCCTCTGTAAAGTCGGGCAGGTCTCCTGTTTATGTCGGATCTCATCCAACAAATCAGGTAGAACCTCTAAAGTACTCAACCGGACATCCTCATCCGGAAACCAAAAGTCCAACTTTAATCAGACCAAATCCTCCAATAGCTTCTGGCTGTGCCCAAACAGGAGCAGAAGTCAAACGTCTCTTCAGCTCCTCAAAACTCTGTACACACTGTCGAGATCTTCAGAGGTGTGATGGCTCACGTACACGATATATACCTATACTGTCGAGATCTTCAGAGGTGTGATGGCTCACGTACACGATAACCCAAAACATTTGTACTCATTTCAAAACCAAAACCTTTGGAAAAGTCAGACCCCTTTCGGGTTCTGTTTATTTATCTATTCGAACTTTATTGCAGATTACTAGTGCCATTGTTGTCAACCTGGGCTCTGATACCAACTTTGTAACACCCCGAATCCGTAGGACTCGAGGCGCTACTGGGCTAGGATCTCACAATGGATCCTGACCCTAGCCTGACAACAAGTTCACTGAATCTTACAACAAGGCACCAACAGATTAAATATAAAACATAAAACTGATATAAAGGTGTTAAAAGGTTTACACAAGTACTGCTGGGTACAATTAAAACATAACATATACATGATCACAAAATCCCATATCCCACGAGAACGACCCAGTGTACGGAGCCCTCAGCAGATCACCCACTCTGGATCACTCTGCAGTTCTCCTAACCTGCAAAGTCTACAACACGGTATGAAACCGTTAGCTAACCATACACATATATATAGGAATATACATAAGCACAATCACATGTCATAAAAGCATAAACACCACAACATGATATCACGCATTTACCCGGTTTATTATCTGTATATAAGTCCAATCACCCATCATATAAATATCCAAATATACCATATGTGACACGAGGAATATAACCATCGCCTCCGGGTGCTCATGGCAGCTGGAGTGGTCCTGGGTCACACCCACCCGTGTACCTTAAGGGAATGGGGAGTGGCCCGTCGTTTACCAGGTCTGACCCAACCACAGAGAACCGCCCAGACTCCCAAAAGGGATGAAAGGGAGAGCTGTCATGACCCTACAATGGGCCAACATAATACCATAGGTCGGTAATAATAGTATCGCATGCTATCAGGCATAAAACAATCACCACTCATGCAACATCCAATATAGGGATGGCAGCTAAGTAAGTCCTATGCACTTACCTCAATCTCATAAGTATCTTGCTACAAACAATTCCCAGAAACGTCCACTCCAACTGGAGGACAACAACCTATACAAGGCACACATATATATATCACAATCCTATCACACACAAAGGGTCACACCTAGACCCAAGGGATCCATAAGGGATCAAATCCAACTCGTAACCTCAAGGTCATAACCGGCATATCTATATCATACTCATCATAAACCAATACCTAACATGATACTAGTTCCCTCATACTAGAAAGGAAAGGAACTACCTAACTATAGGTAGTCCCGGGACAAGATGCACCTGCGTGAACGGAAGACGCAGGGGCGGAAGGTAAGCGGCCGCAGGCGCGGCGGGACGTAGCTGCGGTGGCGGTGACAAGGTCGCTAGCAAGCGCAGGCACGGCGCTGGCACGGCGCGGGCGCGGCGACACGGTAGCCGCAGGGGCGGTGACTCTCGGCCGCGGGGCGGCGACAATGCAGAACAAGATCCCGCGAATCCTGTTTCACCCTTCACGTGATCAGTTCCCGTCTTCACTCAGCCAAAACCAAGCATATACATATACATACACATACCAACATTAATCTATACTCCATTCATCTATTCCTAAGCTAAGGAAGAAAGATTCAAGGAAAAGGAAGAAGAGAGCAAGGTAAGAGGCTTACCACAACTATGGCTTAGCAAGGAAAGGACAAAAACAAGGCCTTATAGCTGGCTTCAAGCTCAACAACATACATCACAAGCATACAACCCAAAAAGCCACACAAAACTCTTCCACATATCCAAGAACACAAGCAAGATCAAGGAGGAGAGAAGGAAAGCAAGGGATCGTGAGAAGCTGGAAATGGGTGAGAAAACCTTGCTCAAACAACCAAGGTATGACTTAAAGAGGAAGGCAAACGGAAGAGTAAAGCACGGTCAAAGGGGTCAATGAAAACGGCTGCAGCCGTAAGAACCCGCGGGGGCGACGGAGGTGGCCGCGGGAGCGGCGACCCGCAGGTGCGGCGGAGATGGCCGCGGGAGCGGCTGGGCCAATCTTGGCCAGAGTCGAGCTCGGTCAAAGACCAATCCCGGTCCGAAAGAAAAGGGCTCTCACATGAGAGAGGTTGAAACCTTACATGTTTGACTTTTTAGCTCGATTTTACTTGTACTTCTTGCTCGAGTGAATGGTCACTCGAGGGTCCACACAAGCCATGTTGAACTTCCTTGCAACTAAGTCTTCTTAGGTCGAGGAAGTGCCTTCTTAGGTCAAGTTGCTTGTCTTCTTTGCTTGAATTATGACATAAACTCGACCAACATTGACAACTACAACTCCAATGCTTCTTAGCTTGAGTTTATCCTTCTTCCTTGCTCGAGTTAGTATGGTCCATACTTGGGGATTTCTTTGCTCCAATGACTTCATGTAAATGTCCAAGCTTGCCTTCTTCCTTCCTTTACTCTAATGAGGTAGATGGTGATATGATGATTGCTCCTTGAGATGGTTGGGATGTTGAATATGTTCTTTTTAGCTCCATTTGAAACCTAAAACACCTATAAATACATAGGACAACAGGAGTAGACATTCTTTGACATTTACAGCTTTAGCTAAGATGTGAATGCTTGAACCATGCAAAGCAAGTGAAAATCACATAAAAACACATCTATAAACATAACATTAAAACATGCTATCAATTGGTCGCTTGTATAAAAAATAAGGCAACGACTACTCCAAAATTGATTACTTGTGTAGAGAAACATTTGAGGCGACAATGGTTGCTAGTTAAAGACCATTAGAGAGATATGATACACTTCAATGATCTAGGAAGACTCGGTGCAAGATGATTGCTCGGTTGAGGATGATTGGAAGATGAATCCGGCATGATAAGATCTTGAAAATGGTGTGGAGATGGAGATTATGCAAAATGGGTAGATTATCTCCTCTATGGATCTGACACACCAAAGGCAGAAGAGGAAGATTGAAGGCTCTTGAGATGAAACACACTAGAGAAGCTTCAAAGCACTTGATACAACACACAAGTAACGAAAGAAACAAGTGTACGTTTTATTCAAGAGGAAAGCTGAAAATAAAATGGGTTTATGTGAAGTTGAATGTTTTCCTAACTAAAACTAATCTCTATTCATAGGGCTTGTTTAGTAAAAACAATTTCGTTGTTGCGGTTGTGGTTAGGGTTGTGCGTGGCTGTGGTTGTAGTAAGGGTTTTTGGTAGATTCTTTTTTTTTAAGAAACTCATGTGATGTGTTTAGTTAGGTGGTTTACACTAGTTCCCGATATGATAAAAAGACGTAAATACCACTGTAAATATTAGCAAATAACACTAATGTTTTGACTGCTTGTTAACTTTCCTTTGTCGATGTTCATCGCCATTTGTCTCAGCCAGCTGACGAACCGTGGAGAGTAACGATAACCATAGCCCCAGGCGATAGTGGAGATTCATGACACAAAGACGAGCTTCTTTTCGATTGTTCGTCCATTCATCTGTCAAAAGTACGAGATCGAGTAATCAGGTGATTTTTACCTTATCGATTTTGCAACCACAACACATTCATATCGACAATTTGTCGATGATTTTCATCACCATTTCTCTCTCTTTCCTCCATGTTGTTCATCACCATGTTCATTACTACTAAAATGAGAATCACTACCAACAAAATACGGAAACAATAAAACCTAAATTGAAGATTGCTAATTTTCGCCCTAAAACCTGTCAAGTCTTCTCTCAGCTTCAATTATATGCTAATTTTGATTGTGTTTAGGCTGCTTTGTTCTACGATCATGGTCCGTACTGAACCTACAATATTTAGGTTGCTTTGCTTTGTTTTGTTTAGGGTGTACTGATATTTGTTATGTTTATCATCGCATAGTAGGTTTCTAGGAGCCACACTTGATGCATTTACATACTTTCTAACAGACAACACCCAACCCCCTTACAAACAGTATAAGAAACAAGTTAATGACTGAACCTATGAACTTACCAATCAACAATGTATTAATTATGTTTAGATGTAGTAACTGAGCCTATCTTAGCAATTTTGTGCTATTTAGATGCAAAAGTTGAGCCGATCTTAGCAATTTTGTGTTGTTCAGATGCAGAAATTGAGCCTAATTTAGCAATTTTATGCTATTTAGATGCATAAATTGAGCCTATCTTAGCAATTTTGTGTTGTTTAGATGCAACAATTGAGCTTATATTAGCAATTTTGTGATGTTTAGATGGAAAAATTGAGCCTATCTTAACATGTTTGTGATGTTTAGATGCAAAAACTGAGCCTATCTTAGCAATTTGTGTTGTTTAGATGCAGAAACTGAGCCTATCTTAGCAGTTTTGTTCAGTTTGTGTATTGTTTCATTTCTTTAATCAATGCATCAATTATGTTTACACTTTGAAGCTATTTATATTGTCTTTATTGGTATCTTGTATGTTCATTACATTGTGTAACATTGGACCAGAACATAGCATGACTGAGAATACTAGTTTTACATTGTACAAGGGTAAGGAAAAGTATTTCATATGGACCGATGCTCTCACTAGAGTTTTGTTGGACTTGCTGTCAGTGATTACCAAAGAGAAAATGGGAAGAATGGGTTTAGTTGGAAACACTTGACATATTTGTTGGAGCAGAAAACAAACATAAAATGTAAGAAAGACACATTGAAGAACAAGTACAATAATTTGAGAACTATTTGGAAGTTGTGGTTGAACTTGAAGCATGGAGAGACTGCATTGGGATGAGACCATGAGAAACAATGTATTTCTGCAAGTCCGCAATGATGGTCACAAAAATCGCTAGTAAGCTTCTAATTTTATTCTTTTTTTATTTACACCTTTGATTCACATATTTTATAATGAACCGGTTTTGTTATGAATTGACTACACAAGAGAATGAAGATTATATGGTTTTCAAGAAGATTGCTTTGAACCCCGAGATGGAGTCGATAATGGCATTACTTTTGCATGGGACAATTGCAACGGGTTCTCATTGTGTTGCCCCCTCTATGGATCCAAAATGGAGTTATTTCGGACTCTATTATCCCGGATTTAACAGGCCAAGATGATGATACAGTTCAAGAAACTGAGCACGTAGATGAGTTGTTAAGAGATGCCACTATTGACGAGTTCGAGACGCCCGTTGGAGGTTCTGCAAATGGGGATTTTCCACTCTCTTGCCCACTTCCATCGCGTGGGAGAGGAAAGAAAAGTATTGGAATTTCATCTTCATCCAGAGTTGGAAAACAAAATGTACGGAAGAGTAGCGGATCTAGTTTGTACCAAGATAATTTGGCTGCTTCTTTACAGGTTAATAAGGCAATGACGACAGTGTTGGAGGCAGAGGCAAACTCAGCAGCTCAAGGGACATCAAACAAGCCTAAACATGATTGCACAGGTGCATTGCAGATTATTGAGTTTATGGTTGAAGAAGGTTTCATTACCCAGGGATCATCTTTGTGGTGTTTTGGTGTTTCATTAGTGGGATCAGTAGAAAGTCAGCGTGCCTTGTTCACCCATCTACCTAACAACGAGGGACAATTGACATGGCTTAAGTGGGAGTTTAGGAAAGATGCAAAGAAGGGTCTCTTGCCCGATGATTAGAGATCCATCCTCAGTGATCCCATCGTGATGTTTTATTTCAGTCTAACTGTTAAACATTAGTTTGATTTCAGTTTATTTTTTTATTATTTCAGTTTGTGTTTATTCTGCTTTTTCATGACAATTAATTGAACATGTTTGCATTGTGATGGGCATTATGTTTTAATGTTGACAATGTTTATGTTGTATTTTACTAAGTCGAGTGACATTCAACTCAGACAAAAAAAAAGTGCTCACTCAGAAGAAGAAGAACAAAGCACTCAGCCTAAGTGTCGAAAGCTCTCCAAGCAAGATTGGAATCTAACAATTAAGATCGAGTGAAATCCACTCGATGGAAGAAGAAATTTCCACTCAATCGGGTGATCGAGAAGACATGAGCTTAAAAACATCCAAATTTCCCTTTTACTCAATGAAAGAAGACAAGTTTTTCAACCCACTCGATCGACCAAGTATACACATGATCAAGTAAAACGAGGAATTGGATGAAGAAGAAACTATCTTGAGGCGGAAAATCACTCGATCGAGTGAGCTGGGCAACGTGGATCGAGTAAAACGGAAAACCCGGACGAAGAAGAACCATAACTGCCAGTCCACTTGCATGAAGTTGTTAGAGATTCCAAATGCAATTTGGAGGAGGGACCATGTTATTTAGGCCTATAAAAGGAGGCAAGACTGCCTTGTAATAGATATCACACATTTAATGTGATCAAAGTTTGAACACAATTCAAATTCCCTCTCAATTCTCTTTGTTTAGACGGTTTTGTGAAAGTTGAATATATTATTGAGGAAAACTCATCCGGAAGATGTTTTTGATCCATTACGAATGTTGTTTTCATCATAACTTTGATTTAGTAAGTCCACTTTTGTCGATTTTTTTTCTACAATCCCTTTGTCACCTCTAGATTCATTCCTATTATAATGATATACTATTACTATTATATGCTGGTGAATAAAATTTAAATAATCTAGTGAAACTCTCCTACAAACGCTTAAAATGAAACATACATCATGGACATTCATTACCTAATTTAACGAATGTTAGGAGTTCATACTCTTTACTCTAAGAGAGGTTTCTACTGGATCTGACTATATATGAATTTTACTTTACCAAAAGTTTTCTTCTGTTTGATTTGTATTATTTAATAATATTTAAGGTTTGAATAAATAATAGGTTATAGATATTTTATCCTATATATTTACTTGATGAATTTCATTGTCGAGTCATTAAATTTGTCTAAAGTTATTTCGGATTTGACGGGTTTTGGGTGTATTAAAATGAATAAAGTTGATTTTCTAAATTGAATAATCAATATAACACAATAATCAATTATTTATTCATGGAATTATTTTCAGCCAAGAGAGATCATATATATAGTTATGATATTATAATTATAAAATTAGTACAAGTTTGTCTATCTAAAAACAACTGCGCTGAATACAACTCAACTCATCCGGTTTATGACCATCAAAACATTTGATTTGACCTACTGTTCTTCATACAAAGTCTCTACCTTTCCGACAAAAAAAAAAGGAAAATATATTCATAAATATCCAAAAATAAAAATAAAAACTCAAAATTAGGTGGTAAGTGTTAATTACTAGATTCATGATTTAAGTCGTGAACAACATCATCACCATCTTAATTGTGTTTAGTTGAAATATGGTAGCTTCATATTCAATCTATTTATAATATACAATCAAAAAAATATTAAAAAAATACACCAATAAAATTTTTTATAGATTAAAATATAAAGTAAAGATGTCTCTTTCTAAACTGTATAATACCAACTCCATGTTTTCCACACATCCATCTTTTTATTCATATATCCCCAAACAAGTAACAAATCACACCCTTTAGTCTTTACCTCTCTTTCTTTCTCTCTCAAGCTTCTTCCATGGCGACTTTTCAATATCAACGAAGCAAATCACCATGTTGAACACAATTGCAAACTCTTCTTTCTCTTCCTTTTACTATCTCTTGCTCTACAATTCCATTCAAGTATACCCAGTTTCTTAAATCTTCTGAAAAATGGGTGCTAGCTTGTCGGCGCCGGAGGTAGAGAGGTTTGCTTTGGGGGAGCTGCCGGAGAGTTGTATCGCCCTCATCATGTCTAAGTTGGATCCGCCGGAGATCTGCCAACTAGCTCGGCTTAACAACGCGTTCCGGCGAGCTTCCACAGCCGATCTAGTTTGGATCAGCAAACTTCCATCGAATAATGAGTTCCTTGCACGCAAGCTGTTCGATGAAATGTCCCTGCCAGTGAACAAGATTCAGTTATATGCTAGCTTGTGTACACCCATTCGGTTTGATGGCGGCTCGAAGGTGTCTCTCTTTCTCTCACTTTTATACTGATTAGTGATTATCTTTAACTTATGGTTAATAATCTCAAGGTTAACATTAAAAAGGTCAATTTATGGTACGCCAAATTAACTCAGTTGTCTTCATGTTGGCTCAGATCATCTTGACTTAATGGCATACTAATCAATTCGAAATCATGTTCTAAGAAGAACCCTATTTGTTTCTATCTATTTTGGGTGCGATCTAAAAGGTGAAAATTTTTGCTCTGAAAACATCGATGTTGGATTTTGACCCACATACACGTACAGTGGCTTCGTTTATTGGTGATTAAGATATGAATTGATGGCACATAAATTACATATCTTTAATAATATATCTCTCTCTCTATATATATATATGATGTTGGTTCCACTGGGGAGGATAGTTGGGGAGAGTAGATGAAAATAAATTTTAATTCTTTTTTTTACTACATACATCAATTTTAGTTTACTAAGCGTTTATTTTTTAATTTTTAAAAAAATGGATGCTTATCCTGAAAAATTGTGCCCATTTTTTTTGTTTATAATTGTAAAAAAATTAAAGAGTGATACAAACATAAAATGAACGGATAAACTTTAAATAATAAATAAATTTCTCCTCACTTCCTGTCATACAAAGAGTCTTTCCACTGGGATATATATCAACTTAAAAAGGTCACATTTATGTATAAATGTGGTTATATTTTTATTTGCTGGAAAATACGAATTCTTTGAATGTTCAGAAAATACCCACTTTTATGCATATCACTTTCGTTATACAATTGTAATAAACAAAAATTTGTTGTAATGCTAGAAATGAGAAGGTTGTGGAGGTCCTTCTTACAAGAAAAAAGTCTCCTCTAATTTTGTTTTAAAAATGAATGGATCACGATACTTCTAGTTTCTGCTCACCGTAAAACCTGGTAAGAGACGTTGTGAAGAACTAATTATGGAAAGGAATGGTGCAGGAAGTGTGGTTAGAGAAGAGGAGTGGGAAGCTGTGCATGTCCCTCTCATGGAAAGGGCTCACCATTACTGGAATTCATGACAGAAGATACTGGACTCACATTTCTTCTCAAGAATCCAGGTCACATCTCATTTACTCTACTCTACTATATATATATATATATATATATATATATATATATATATATATATATATATATATATATCCTCTTAGAAAAATCTTCATCTAAAGTCAATATTTTTGTCATTAGTTTCAATTTGTTCCTCTTTGGCCTGTCCATTTACTATATCGATCTTGACAGATTGTGATTGATTTACTATGAGTAAGAAACATGTTAATGGTATTGGATTGGATAGGGGCAATATGCCAATCAAATTGATACTTGCTATTTGTGTGTTTTTTTTCTTCATCTTCATTATTATGCTTCTTCTTCTTCACACATGATGCATGTGGTTTCATAAAAAATCATCAAGACATTGTCTTTTCCTACTAAAATAATTATCAAATCTATCACTAATAGAAGCTACTCAAACAAGTTTGACTATACACAAAGAAACAAATTCACATTTATGACGCTTTCAAATTTGTCTTCCTTTTCCATAAATTTTATATTATTTTGCATTGTGAATCGTTCCATGCATAAATGTGAATCAAGTCTTAATTCGTTCATAATTTTTTTACTAGGCAACTTGACAAGTTTGCTTGATGTAACCGCTAGTTCAAATTTATCTTGATTTTTTTAGTGGTAACATTAGTATTAAACTTATCATTTTCCATT
The DNA here is from genome assembly GCA_002319775.1 of Fagopyrum tataricum. Lineage (NCBI taxonomy): Eukaryota > Viridiplantae > Streptophyta > Magnoliopsida > Caryophyllales > Polygonaceae > Fagopyrum > Fagopyrum tataricum. The sequence goes on from CM008285.1 coordinate 36,029,326, forward strand.
AGAAAAAAAACTTATCTTTTTTTTTTTAAGAATTCCATCATGTCCATCAAAAGGTCACCAAATTTAATATTTATCTCGTGAAGAATTTGGTAAAACAAGGTTTTCCGTCTTAATACATGGGGTATGCACGTAAAAGTAAACATACACACAAAAATATTTGGGATTTCATTCTAAAACCAATCAATAATAAGAGGGGTAACCCTAGGACTTATATGTCGGGATTTCATCCTAAAACCAATAAACGATAAGAGGAATAACCCTAGAACTTATATGTTATATTCATGTATTTCATATTGTCGATGTGGGACACATTTCTACGCCGAACTACCGTACAACAAATAGTTGTTGATTATATCACAACAAAGTGTCATTAACAAAAAGTTATAGGTCTCGCAACACCAAGTTTGTCAAAAATCTTGGTGACAACATATCTTTTGCATCAACACCAAACAATATTTTATAACACCAGTGATATTTTGGTGATAATCATATGTTATGAAATAATCAGTTTCAATTCTTACAATAAATTCGCAATAGTTAACCACTTTAAGTTGATGTATGATCCTTTTACACTTTTACTCATAATAACTCTTCATGTGTATGAGACTATTTTTTCATAAAGATAGAGGGGATAGTCCCCATATAATCAACTCTTATATTGTTACATAAAAACAAATAATGAACGTTACATGTATATCATTACGCTACTATAATACCATCCATAAGATCTATTCAATCAAAAGTCTTACATGTTTCAAAACACAACGACGAAACGATTATGTAGAATCTCTCTTAGAATAGGGAGTAGACACTTATTTAAGCCGTTGGATTAATATAGATGAACGTCCAAAATTTAAAATTGTTTTTATAATAATTAACGAAAACACTATAGAACGAAATTACGATCGTTTTATACTAAGTTAACAACTTAACGAGCTTTATCTATATCTATGACTGGTTAAAATTTCTACATCGTTCATGTGTACCATAAATTTATCTATATCTAAGAAAGTTTCTACCGGACACTGACCATATATATATATGTGTTGAATACGTTGAGTTACACTACATACACAGTTTGTGACACTTATTTTTGTGTATCTCATAGATTCAACACCTTTGCATACTTACGCCATACATGGTGGCTAGAAATCCGCGGTGAGTTGGACTTCAGCTTTCCAAAGGGATCATACAGCTTATTTTTCAGACTTCGAGTAGGGAAAACCACAAGAGGAATACTAGGGCGACGAGTTTGCAACCTAGACCAAGTCCATGGTTGGGACAAAAAGCCTGTAAGATTCCAACTCTCAACCTCTCACGGTCAAAATGCGACTTCTCAATGCTACTTAGGCGAATCTGGTAACTGGATTTGCTACCATGTTGGAGATTTTGTGGTGGGAGGTTCGGATAAGTTGATGAAGATCAAGTTCTCTATGACCCAGATTGATTGCACTCATACTAAAGCCGGTCTTTGTTTCGACTCTGTGTTCATTTATCCTACCGAGTTGAACCCTAAATTGATGGATGCATGTAATGAGCAAGCATATATGTGCAGAGCTGCGCCTAATCAGTTATCTTTTGAAGAGTTGTAGGATGTTAAGGTTACTCAGTATAGGCCGGGTAGTTATATTAGACAACAACAGTGTATCTATACATATTGAAGTATTGTACTTTTGGATGTATTCTTTTATTGTTGAATTGTAAATTGCAATGTTAAGAATCTTTTTTGTGAGTTTAGTTTATGAGTTTATGAAACCACATGCATAATGTGGTTTATGAGTTTAGTTTTTAGCCATAATATGTAAATCCTACATTATTTTGTTCATCGATATTTTATACGGTATATCGGAAAATACGCTATGTATACATGTATTTGTATTTTTTTAGTTGTTAGCCGGATAATAAGGATGAGTCCCGATTGTGACGTTAAAATCTATGGATCAAGACTCGCGGCCCTTGGAGTGGTCTGGGATGGGTTTAGAGCCTTAGAGTTGGCTATCATTTGAACTTATAACGAGGGTTATATCACCAGTTCAACTCTTTTGGACTAGATGAAACTTGGTGGTTCAAAATACCTTTCGAAAATCACATACGAGCAATATCATGATGACCATGTATGAACCAAGTTACATGAAAGTACAATACAAAGAGAGAGCGAGGAGATTTTACTCAATGAAATTGTGGTTCTTAATTCCCCTATCAATTAGGATACCATAGCATAGTCAATTGCTGGAGGAAGTTTGTTAGGACTCTTATGGGCTAATCTAGTTAGATCAGACATAGGTTTTCTATAATGATGTCCAAAGAGCTCTTTGTTAAATGCCTTTGAGAATATATTAGCTATTTCATCCTCCACTTTGCAGAACCCCATCGTGAGATAAGACTAGATGACCAAAAAGAACTCAATCGTGACATTTGAAGTTGGTTGATTTAGCCTCAAATGTTGACCAATTTTAATTTTTATGTTCACTATAAAGTTATAGAGTTTTGAATTACGTTTAAAAGTAGTTTTCGCGGGTTTTCTGGTTTCAACCATGGAAATAAAAATTTTAGTGTTGAAGTGTCACAATGTTGTTAGATAATGATGATTTATGAGTAGGTCGATCAATTGGGCCCACTTATATTGTTCTTCGGACGTATCTCTTCTATTCCCTTAATCTTTTTTAATTTGGGCTATCTTTGAATTTATCCCTTGTAGACAAATTATATCTAATTATAATTAAGATTAGGTTTGCTAGATTTAGTAGATTTTAACAAATTCAGAAAAATTAGGTTAGATATCCTTCCTATGGTTGTTAGCTTTATTGTTTTTCATTCTAGATTTTCGTTTCCAACGTCATTCGTAGAGCACCGCTTGATCGACAAAGGCCCCTTAGGCCAATCGACCGGTTTTAAAGTCTTTGATTGATAAAGTTTTGTGTTCATCACAAGTATGTCTAACTAAATTCAATATGTTCTAGGGTTTGGAGAGCTTGACTGCATCAATCTATGACGTTAAATGTTTATATATGACAGTCGTGGTAGTCTTTGGATCATTCCTTGCAAAATGTGAGGGTTGAGTTTGGAACCTTCCTTTGATATATGTGTTTCCAAGGTGTTGATGGTAAATACGAGAGCCGAGTCACTCATTCCATAAGACTTCATTTGATGTGTGATAAGAGGAAGTCTTGTGTATGCGAGGACTAACAATCCCGTTTGATGTATGACAAACAAAGGTCTTATGCGTGTTACAATCAAGCGAGATTTTCCCCGCATAACATGATTTACATTATATATATAGGGATAGAATTTTGTAGGAACCTCTCTTAGAGTAGGGAGTAAAAACTTATAATAGTTGTTTGATTAATATAGATGAACGTTCAAGATTAACATTGTTTATGATAATAATTAATTAGAATATTCTATTGCCTCTAATAGAATTCTGATAATGTTAAGTGTTTAATAAAATTATACGGTAAATCAATGTTCAACAACTTTTATACTATATGTTAACAATAATAATACTATATTTTAACCACTGTTATTGCCCCTAATAGAATTTAACGCCCAAAATAAAATTTAACGACGAATTCTAACAAATTTAACCATCAAATTTTCCATATTACAAATTTTAACGACCAAATTTAGCTACCAAAATAAAATTTAACGACCAATCATAACAAATTTAACCATCATAAAATTTAACCACCAAAATTTAACCACCAAATTTAACGACTAAATTTAACGACCAAAAAAAATTATCGATCAATCCTAACAAATTTAACAACCAATTTTAACGACCATATTTTAACGACCGAATTTTAACGACCAAATTTAACGATCAAAACAAAATTCAACGACCAATCTAACAAATTTAACTAGCATAATATTTAACAATCAAATTTAATGACTCGTATACCATATTTTAATGACCAAACAAAATTTAACGACTGATATACTCTATTGTAACGACCAAATAAAATTTAACGACTGGTATAATATATTTTAACATCCAAACAAACTTTAGGGACTGGTATACTGTATTTTTAACGACTGTCATACTATATTTTTACGTACCTTTAATGATCATTAATTATTTAAAGTTTATTAATGTATAATTATACCGATTTGAAGATTTGTTCAACTAAAAATATGATATCGACTTTCCTTTTTTAAAGATATATTAATTGTTGGTGAACGAAATTTGAAAAATCATATGAAACTCCCTTAAGAAATAAGAACGTATCAAAACCACACGATTTAAATAATTCAACGGTGATGATGAGATCTATATATATCCACTAATTAATTAGATAATACCCCTTCCTTATTAGTACGGTAAATATTTTCTTTTCCTAAATTACGAAAAAAAATCTTACAATTATTACCGCTAATTAGTGAAATATATTGACCATCATCAACACGTACATCAGAAGCACGTGTTGTGTTTCATTAATATTTTACATAGAATTTATTTATTATTTGTGCCTGACTAGAATTATATATAAGTTATTGTATTTGGCACCAATCGGGCATGCACGTTAATGATTCAAGTTAAAAGCACTATTAAATCTTCAACGGCACTTAGCACAAATATATTAAACTCGGTTTAAACGATGATATGTGCACCAACTAACTAGAACAAAACAATATCATTTCCATAAAATAATGTATATTATTACCATATTGACGAAGGTGCATTAAATCACAATATTATGATGCTTTATTTAGACTTTAAATCTAGGACATACATGCATTGATCCAACGACCTTTAGATATTCTTATTTCTTACCGTAACACATGTTCTTACCGGATCCTGACCCTATAAATATATATATATTTTGTATAAGTGGATACAATATATTTTGTATATGGAAACTAATAACATACGATAACTAATTGTGCGCGTTTTCATTAACCTTTTCGTGCATAGTATATTCATTTATTTAGTCGTGTCGTGAACTATGTTAGCAATAACCAGTCGTGCATGAATGAATACTATGTTAGCAATAACCGATCGTGCATGAGTATATTCATTCGTAGTACAATTATATTCATTCGTTAAAGAAATTTGAAGTCGTGCATATATTATGCTCTGGAATATCCTAGTCGTACACAATCAACCGTATTATAAACACGTATGCACACGAGAGTAAGCTAAGCTAAATATAATAACATGAGTTGTGAGTTTTTAAAAGAGTACTAATTAGATAAGAAATTAACAATGACACTATTATACAAGTTATGCACGATTAGTGCTGTATAATCTACATATGCAACATTTATTTCATATACTACATGCACGATCAAAATTCACATATTCATACATGATTAAACCTTATTTACACGAGTAGGTAAATTTATATTAAATATATCATTTTATTTTTTACAAACATACATAATGTATACACAACTAACTAAGTTTACGTACTCGTAGATGCATCTGTACTCATACGTTTTAAGTTGGAGTCGTGTATATACATGTTTCGTTGTTGTAAATGGATCGATATTTAAAATAGGAAATTAAGTATACACCATTGTCCATATGGAAACAATGTAATATATCATTAAATATTAGCTAAATCTATATCTCATCATATCCGTTGAATGAATTAGATCGTACGGTTTAAATAAGTTCTTATTTCTTACCGCAATACACGTTCTCACTCGATCCTTTTCCTATATATATATATATATATATATATATATATATATATTGGTGATCTTGGTCTTGATATTAATTGTTGATCCACTTTTCTGTTATTCTTGAAAGCCTTAGTTCTGAATCAAACAATGCACAATATTTTCCTCCCCCGTATCGTACTATCTTACGAAAGTTTTATACACAGATGGTCGAATGAAGGCATCTGGGCCGATTGACCATCGTTATGTTATGTTTCCCTTTGATTTTGTTTCTTATTTTCATTAATTGGTTGGTTCTGGTGTCTAATATAACTAAACTTTGACATCAATCAATTGAACTTAGATGGAGGTTAGTATAAACTTATGTTTTTTCTATTTGAAATGTTCTCATGATGAACCTCTTTCACATGGTTATCAGTTAATTATTTTATATATGGAAAAAGGCGATTATTTAATTCCCTACCTAAAAGTTGCAACCCACCAAAATCAAAACTCGTAACCTAATTTTTAACGTAATTACATAATAGGTGTTTTCAACCTCATTTCTAGTTTCTCTCTTCATGTCCTTTTTTCTCCAAACCTTCTCTCAGTTTCAAATTGAGATTTAAACTTCAAATCTTGGTAAATTTTAACATTCGAGGACTCAAAATGCATCTACACCGAAAGGTTTATGTGTTTTAAGGTACAAATTTTTATCAAACGAATCAAAACCCATATGTTTTCTCTTATTAAAGTTTTCTTTTTTAGGGATTAGGTTTACATTTGAAATTCTAATTTGAAACATCTTCGTGTTGTTTTTATGAATGAATAGTTCAATCATGTTAGAAATGCATGAATTAATGTTATAACAAAACAAATTAGGAGAAAAAGCGATACAAACTTGGATTTTAGAGGCATTTAAAAGTTCAGATCTATATTTTTATCCGCTTAGTGCGTGTTATGGGACACAACATGGAAATAAAAATTCCAGGTATGTAGCCCACGTGAAAATACAGTTTCCACGCCTAGTCCTAGCGTTAGAAGTTTTCTTGACGTATAATTTATAATCCGGTTTCTACTAGATGTGTGGTGATGTACCGTAGCCCCATCAAGAGAATCAAGAGATATTTGATGCCCCAATTGAGTTAGATCATGAGAAGAGGAATGTCCAAGATGAAGATATAGAGATAGATGATCTAAGCATAGTCCAAGAACAAGAGCAAGAGCAAGGTGATCAACTTCCACTCAAAACTATCACAAGTGCTCGAGCTAAGAAACTTCCACTAGGGATTAAGAAGGGACTTATATGTCTCAGAAATCGTAGTCTAACCTTCTTTGAGCTACCCACTCTTCTCAAACTTCATCCAAATACATAATATCATTGTTATTATTTTAATGAAATTATTAGACAATACATTTTTTTTAATTGTTAAAAATAGTCAAGCTTGACATCCAAGTAGAAGTTCTTTAGCTTCTAACTAGGAGTAGTGGAAATAATTTATGTCTTTTTTTTTAATTGTTGTCTGACACCCAAGTAGAAGGAGTAATGGATGCCCCACTTATTAGTATTTTTAGCATTTTTCTTCCTAAGATTATTAGACTATAAATAGAGATTAATTTTAATTAGAAATACACACTCAGTTTAAAATAAACCCATTGTTTCTTTCATTGTTTGTGTGTTGCATCAAGTGCATGAAGCTTCTCTAGTTTTGATCATGCCTTAAAATACAAAAATATACATGAAGAAGCACGGTTATAACTAAAGAAGACAACATGGAAATAGAAGAGGCAAGCTAACAAGGGTTGCAAGGAAGTTCACTTTGAACCATAAGACTTAGTTTGGTTGCACTTGAGGAAAGAACGTTTCTCAACACTAAAATCAAGAGGAGATGATCCATTTCAAGTTCTAAAGAAAATCAATGACAATACTTACAAACTTGATTTACCTCCTTCTTATGGTGTACATAGTGTATTTAATGTGACTGACTTAGTTCCCTTTAATCTGCAGGAAAGTGATGATCTTAACGAGCTGGATTCGAGATCGAATCCCTTTCAATAGAGGAAGAATGATGTGTCCAAACCTCATTAAGAGAATCAAGAGATATTAGATGTCCCAGTTGAGTTAGATCATGAGAAGAGGCATGTCCAAGCTAAACATACAATGATAGATGATCCAAGCATAGTCCAACAAAAAGAGCAACGTGATTAACTTCCACTTGGAAAAATCTCAAGAGCTCGAGTTAAAGAACTTTAACTAGAGCTTTGATCTACTCACTATTCTAAGACTCATCCAAGTACGTAATATCATTGTTATTGTTTTTATGATATTATTAGAAAAAAAATTTATATTATTTTTATTAATTGTAAAAAATAGTCAAGCTTGACATCGAAGTAGAAGTTCTTTGACTTCTAAGTAGAAGAAGTAATGAAAATAATCTACGACTTTTTTTTTAATTATTGTCAAGCTTGACATCTAAGTAGAAGAAGTAGTGGATGCCCCACTAATTAGTATTTTTTAGCATTTTTCTTCTTATGATAACTAAACTATAAATAGAGATTAATTTTAGTTATAAAGACGCTCAATTTCGGAATAAATCCATTGTATATTCAGCTTTCCTCTTGAATGAAACGCACGCTTATTTATTTCATTGCTTGTGTGTTGCATCAAGTGCCTAAAACTTCTCTAGTGTGTTGTATCTCGAGAGTCTTAAAATCTCCTCTTCCTCCTTTGGTTTGTTATATCCATAGAAAGAAGATTATTTATCCAGCCTGCATCATTTCCATTGCCACACCATTTTCAAGATCTAATCACGCCGGATTTATCCTCAATCGAACAATCATCTTGCACAGAGTCTTTCTAAATCCTTGAAGCGTATCATGTGATCTATAATTCATTTTGTTTTCTGACGGGGTTTATATCCCGGTTCTATTTGGTATAATGTTTCATTCTTAATTTCCTGTTAACTATACTTTATAACCCAACATTTGCCAATACCGGGGTAAAAAGGTTCAAAATTTTGGGGAAAAAACACGTTTAAAGCCAACGTGGATTTGTGATTTGACGTTAGTTTTCAACGTGGGATTTTATTTTTTTACGGGAACAAGTGTTGTTAAACGTTTTTATAATTTAAGAGGGATCATAATATAATTATTCCTTTTAATTGGTTGTGACTTTTGATTTTAATAAATTGCGACTTTTTATGAGCCTGCAATTCCTTGTTGTAAATATGGACGTCTACGAAAGGTTTTTGAGCGAACTTTCCTTCCTGTTATGAATTATATATAATGTGCACTAATTTTCACCTATTTGATATGTTTAACCCATAATCGACAACTAGCTATGACGACAATCACTCCGCATCCGATGAGTGTCCGAAAACCCGCTCGGAAAAACGGGTTAAAACACACTAACATGCAGGTGAAACTCGGGTGACGGTTGTACCCGATAATGGGACGGGTCGGATACGTGTGAGCATCTCATGACCCATCACTAGACCATCTCTCGAGCCACATTCATCACCCATTTTATTATAGTAAATTTTTATATTTTAATGAAATATAAGACCTTGACGACACTACTAGTTTTAATCTCCCGTGAATTTTAAGGGAATATATTTTTTGTTACATACAAAAGTATTATTACTAAAGAAGACGAGTCAAATAGAGTATGACAACTCTAGAGTGTGACAACTCTAGAGTGTGTTCATAATCTTTTGTTATTTTTTTCACTTTTGGTTCATTCTATGTTTTGGAAGTATGTAAGATGTTTTGAATTTATAAATTTTCCAACCAGGTTGGTTGTTAAGTTTTAAATCGGATTAAATTTCACACAATTTCAATTTGTTTAATTTTTTGGTTGAATACTAGTTTAAGAAAACGGGTTAAATTTCACCCGACGAGAAACCCAATCCACCCGTTTACCCGGCGGGTACTGGTAAGGGTAAAAAAGTTACGGGTCGGTGAAGGAAGTGGTGCATCCACCCATCGCCCGACCCATTGCCATCCCTAGCTATGGCTTCGTTTGGTAGAGGTAATAATTAAGGAGATTATGATTATTGGAATTAAAAGGGAGACATAATTCACTTAATTTTGTTTGGTAAGGGAATGAAAGGAATTAGATTATGGAGATTAAGGGAATTAGATTATGAGAATTGTGTAATCCTATTCAACTTAGATTATCAGGATTATTAGGGCTAAAATATCATTTTTACCCCTCTTCTTCCTTCATCCATTTCATATACAACAATATTTAACACGTATTTTTTCGTAATTTTACCCACAATTATATTCATTTTACTAAACACTCATTTAACTTATTTTCATACTCATCTCCTTTATTTTTCATCTCAATAATTCTCTTTATCTACGTAATCTTACATTACCAAAAATACCCGTTAAATAGGGTTATTTACAACTAATGACTTGTTCAATGGTTTATTGTATAAAAAATACCCATTACATGTGTTCAGTTAACAAAATAAAATCCCCTTTTCATTACTTGCGAGAATGTGTTGACATAATAATTATCTCACATTTAAAGTTGGGATATTACAAGTCCAGTATATAAGAAGAGCGGTGACAATCCTCTTATTTTTGAGAATAATGAGTTAATAAGGCATTTTTTATATTGTTGATACTAACTAGGCCCTTAGTCATTTCACATTTATTTTTAACTTTAAAATAAAGGGTATAAAGAGAAATTTAGAGAGAAGTTAAAATAAAACCCTAGAAATAGGATTTATCTAGGTTCGGGTTCGGGTTCGGGTTCGGGTTCCGGTTCCGGTTCCGGTTCCGGTTCCGGTTCCGGTTCGGGGTTCTGGTTCGGGGTTCCGGTTCGGCTCGGGTTCCGGTTCGGTTCAGGGTTTGGATTTGGTTGGGTTTAGAGTTTTCTTTTGGGTTGGGTTTACCTTCAAATTACCAATTTGCCTTTTTATTTTATATTTATAAATAAATAAAAGGAGCCTAGTTTGTCCCTTGATAATAAAATGGACCCTCTTAGTGCTCTTCTTTGAAAAAAGGCTCACTATCCCATTTAACCCCTTATTTTTAGTAATTAATTTTAGGATGAAAGCTTATCGAATTTGTAGGCTTTTTACATCATGCACACTATCCCTGTATCCAATCTTTATGACATAGGAATTACATCACTCGATAAAAGAAATCGCAAACACATTTGATTGAAGTAAAGACTTTAGAAAAAAAAAAAAAAAGAAAAAAGAAAAAAACGTTAGATTTTATACATTATGGGAATTGCGTACAAGGGAGTTGCCTTCTTCAGAGCCATCCCAAACCCATCATCCATGTCCATCTCTTTAGGTTCCACTCCATCTTCAAGCTTCCAATCAAAAAAGTTGATCAAATTTCCCAACATTAACGGCACCATTCTCGTCGCCAACGTTATTCCAAGGCAAATCCTCCGACCACTTCCGAAAGGAAGGAGCTCGTAGTTAGTGCCCTTGACATCCATTTCGGAGTTGATGAACCTTTCTGGCTCGAAATCATTAGGGTTCTTCCATAGACTAGGATCCCTCGCTATCGCCCATACATTCACAAGCAATTGTGAGTCTGCCGGAACCATGAAGCCATGAACCTCTATCTCGGATCTTGCTTTTCTAGGAACCATTAGCGGTACTGCAGGATGCAACCTGAACGTCTCCTTGATCACAGCTTGTAAGTATGGAAGCCGAGTTAAGTCCGATTCTTTGACAAAGTTTCCTTTACCAACAACCCGGTGGAGCTCTTTCGTAGCCGCTTTCAGCTTGGTTGGTTCTCGAAGCAATTCCGCCATTGCCCACTCTATCGTGCTTGATGTTGTTTCTGTTCCTCCAATGAAAAAATCCTAAATACGTACATACATACACATATAGAAATTCAACGAACATATATAAGATATTGTTTAATCTAATAAACTAATTAATTTAGATAATAATATACCGAAAACATGTGAGGGATCTGAGAAAGCTGGAAGTCTTCGCTCTTGTCGAGACAAATCCTGAGCAAAGTGCCGAGCACGTCGACACCTTCAGGTGCACCATTTTTAATAGCAGACAACCTCTCGTCAATTATGACTCGAAATAGATCAAAAATCTTTTCAAAATTAGTGGTCATTTTTCGTCTTAAACGTTGAAGATCAAATCTTTTAAAAACTGGGTAGAAATCTGCGATATTGGGTTTGCCGGCGTCCCTTACGATCTCCCAAGTGAGCTGCTTGAACTCACGGGAAAGCTCGGAGTTTGGATCAGCGAGATCGAGGGAGAATAAGGTGTTGGAGATGAGGTTCACGTTGGCGTTAAAGACTACTTGCCCGACGTTCACCGGAACTCCATCGTCGCTGAAACAACTAACATTTGAAACAAGATCTTTTATCTTCTTGTTTCGTAATTCTTGATTTGCATCCAAACATTTGCTTGAAAACAACTGCAGTTGGTTTAAATTTTCAGTGAAACATAAAATAACCATTATTATTGCCTGGCCGAGCTTTCACAAAATGTAAAGGAATTAAATACCAAAGTGTTGCCGATTTTGCGAAGGGTGCGCCATCGATCTCCGGCGGGCATGAGCGACATGGTGTTTTCGGCTATGTGTGGACTGAAGCAATGAGGCGCCATTTTGTCGCAGAAATGTTTGTCCTTCTTCTGCATAATTTCACGAGCCATCTCCGGCGAAGAGACCACAACCGGGTTCAGAAACCCTAACCGGAGGAGCATCATCGGACCATGGATCTTCGCAAGTTCAGCAAAGGCTTTGTGTGGTTTCTTAGCGATGAGGTTGTGAATGTTTCCGATGATCGGCAAAGGAGTTGGCCCAGGTGGTCGTCTTCTTCTGGGTCTCAAGAGTTTCTCCGATACCAGCCATTGAATCGCTGCCCAAAGCACCACAAGCCACACAATTGACTTCATATCCATCATCATCATCATCTCTTTCGTCTCTCACTGGATTTCTTGATTTGAATTTGTTTTGGGGATAGAGTTTAATTTTCCAACCTGAGCTGGACATCAAATCATTATCTGCGTTAAAATTATCATATATGATTATAGTAACCTTCCATATGTTAAATGCTTAATAAATTAATAATATTCGGTGGATTGTTTTTATTAGTGCATGGATCACCATACCATCCATCATCATCTACATCATATCACTATCTGTGCTATTTTAATTACTTGTTGAATAAGAATTCCATGATGTACACCAAAATTTCACAAAATTTTATATTTATCGTGTGAAGAATATGGTAATACGTTATGGGTATGCATGCAAATGAAACTTACACACACAAACATTCGATATTTATTCTAAAATCAATTAATAATAAGAGAAATAATCTATAATTTATATGTTAGATTCAAGTATTTTATATTATTAATATCAAACACATTTCTTTACTCAACAACCATACAACGATTATATTACAACAAAGTGTCATCAACAAAAAGTTAGAGGGTCACCAATAGCAAGTTTGCCAAAAATCTTGATGACAACATATATTTTGCATATTTTGCATGAACATTGAACAACAAACATTTTTTTTATTACACCAGTGATATTTCGGTGATAATCACGTGTTACGAAATAACTAGTTTTTTAAAATAAACCGGCAATAGTTAAATGGTTAACCTCTTAAAGTTTTTTTTTTAAAAGCCAACTTAACATATTATTAAGCCATATCAAGTTCAGCCAAAGAGACTAAACCCGTAGCTAGGGAAGTTATCATAATACATAACCGTCGAATCTGGGAACAATCTGGCCATATAATGGGCTACAGTATTGCCAGATCGACGAATAAAGAAGATTGAACAAGAGGTAAAGCAGATATAAGGGCCTTAATATTTGAAACTAACACACCACCATAGGAACGTGTAATAGAAGTGGTAGGAGAATTGATCTTCAACACGCTGGAGAGTGAATCTGTTTGCATCTCGACCGGCACTCCAGGGAAACTTTGCATAAGAATGAGGCCATAGCGTAAGGCCATAAGCTCCGCTATTTCTGGCTTGAAGGCGCCTTCAAAAACTTTTAGTTTTGGTGGGACATTAAGATTCCATATTACCTTCCATATGGTTTCAGATGGTGATGGTGATGCGCTATGTTGTGCAGGGCCTAGTAGGCGCAACCAATAAGCCGATTTTACCGTGAACTCGCCATCATGCGCAGAAGTTCAAGAGTGGGCGTCAGTAAGTAACATAGTAGAGAGGGGGATGCCCAAAATAGCATAGGCCTCCTCCTTCTGAAAAGTATGAATAATTAACTGTGAATTCCATGTCAAGCCATCCGGGTTAATGAGCGTTGAAACCAGAAGATTTGGATCAACATGAATATCCGGGAGACGGGCATGTAAAGGAAAGAAACTTGGAACCCATCTGCCTGTCCATACTCGCACAACCTCTCCATTCCCAACTCGCCATCCTAACACATCTTGGAGTAGAGGAAGAGCTCCCCGAACACTAGTCCATACAAAACTCGGCTTATACCCGGTAGTAGAATAAATAATAGAGTTGCGTCTAAAATACCTCTCCTTAAACACCCTTGCCACCAATGTTTCTGGTTGAGACAGAATTCGCCATCCTTGTTTAGCCAAAAGGGAGTCATTTAAAGCTCTAAGATTCCGAAACCCCATTCCACCACTGGCTTTGGGTAAACAAAGGCGGGACCAGGAAATCCAATGGAGCTTTCGTTCTGTTCCTTTGGCACCCCACCAAAAACGAGCCAACATAGTTTGGATTTCATCAATTAGACCATCAGGCGAAAAACACTCATAACGTAGAGAGGAATAGACTGTAAGACTGATTTAATCATAACTTCTCTTCCACCTTGGGATAACAATTTTTCCTTCCACCCAAAATCTTTTTCCATACACGTTCCTTAACCCCTACAAAAACAACCTTCTTGGAGCGCCCAATAATGGTTGGCAATCCCAAATACTTAGAATGGGTATTCACCTCCCGAACATGTAAAAGAACACTGATCTCACCACGCCTCTGTTGACTAACATTGTTGCTAAAACAAATCTCCGATTTTTTCATATTAATTTTCTACCCTGATGCTTGTTCATAAACACTGAAAATATCAGTTAATACCAAGCAGTCATTGAGATTTGAATCAGCAAAAACCACACAATCATCAGCAAACATTAGGTGGGTTAATCAAGGTCCATAACGACTTACTGATACTCCACGTAGTTGTTGTCGTGATAACGCAGCCGAGAAAAGCGAGGATAGGGCTTCTGGACAGAGAATGAATAAATATGGAGAAAGTGGACAACCCTGTCTCAAACCTCGTGTGGGAATGATACTGCCTTTTACGTACCCATTATACTTAAAAGTAAAAGATACAGTGGTGAGACAACTCATTATCCGGTCTATCCACCTTATAGAGAAACCCAACTTTGACATCAAAGCACGGAGAAACGACCACTCTACCCGGTCATAGGCTTTCATCATATCCAATTTAAGACCAAAACAACGTTCTCGGAACCCCTCTTATTTTTCATCATGTGAAAAGTTTCAAAAGCCAATAGCACATTATCTGTAATTAGTCTACCAGGGACAAACGCACTTTGCAGAGGTGAAATAATGTCACCCAGAAAAGGCTTTAAACGATTAGCTAACGTTATCGATGCTATCTTGTATATAACAGAGCATAGACTAATTGGTCGAAAATCCTTAACATGCTTTGCATCCTTTATTTTCGGAATCAAAGTAACAACCGTCCGGTTCAATTCCTTTAGATCAGCCTCTCCCTGCCACCATTGCTGAACAAACTGCACAATATCACTTTGAACAATAATCCTCTACACTTTTAATCATAATAGCTCTTCATGTCTGTGAGACTATTTTTTTTCATAAAGATAGAGAGAATAATACCCGTATAATCAACTCTTATATTGTTACATAAAAACAAATAATATTAATGAACGTTACATGTATATGATCTACACGCTACTATAATACCATGCATAAGATCTATTCAATCAAAAGTCTTGCCTATTTCAAAACTCAACGTTGAGGCCATCAAGAATATATACACACCAATTCAATTAGTTGTGACACTTAATTTTTGTGTATATCATAGATTCAAGTATTCAACACCTTTGCATACTTACGCCATACATGGTGGCTAGAAATCTGCGGTGAGTTGGACTTCAGCTTCCCAAAGGGATCAATATCGATCATACAACTTATTTTTCCGACTTCGAGTAGGGAAGACCACAAGGGGAATACTAGGACGACGAGTTTGCAACCTAGAACAAGTCCATGGTTGGGACAAAGAGCCTGTAATATTCCAACTCTCAACCTCTAACGGCCAAAATGCGACTTCTCAATGCTACTTAGGCAAAACTAGTAACTGGATTTGCTACCATGTCGGGGATTTTGTGATAGGAGGTTCAGATAAGTTGACGAAGATCAAGTTCTACATGACCCAGATTAATTACACTCATACTAAATCCGGTCTTTTTTTCGACTCTCTGCTCATTTGCCCTACCGAGTTAGAACCCTAGATTGATGGACGCATGCAATGAGCAAGCATATGCGTAGTCGCTAATCAAAATGTTACTATGGATCGTACTCTTTTGAAGAGTTGTTGGATGTTAGGGTTACCCGATATAGGCCAGGTACGTAGTTATATTAGACAACAAGAGTATATCTACACATAGAAGTTGTGTTTTGGATGTATTATTCTTTGATTGTTGTATTGTAAATTGCAATGTTAATAATCTAGCTATGACCATGGTTGTACTTCAGGCCATGATGTGTTGTAGTTGATCTTTTTTTGTGTGAGTTTAAATAGCACATAATATGTAAATCCTACGTTATTTTGTTCACTGGAATTTTACATGGTATGTCGGCAAATAGGGTTTTTATACGTGTATTTGTATTCTTTTAGTTATTAGCCAGACAATAAGGATGAGTCCCGGTAGGGTGTCAATGGGTCGGGGAGTACTTTATTCATCTTCATCCCCGTTTAGTATAATGACCTCATCCCCATCCCCATACCCGTTCGGGTATTGAAATTTGTCTCCATCTCCATCCCCGTCGGATATTAATCTCCATCGGAGAATCCCCGTCACCGTTTAATTTTCCCCATTAAATTTTTTTTATTGGTTTTTTATGTAAAACTCTCCGTCTCCATCCCCGTTCCCGTTTAACTTTTAGGAGTTTGATAAAAAAAAAACAGTAACTTTTAAGTCTTAAAGGAAATTTTGTCATGCATTTGAATATTTGATCATGGTGATTTGACGTTTATGACATATTCAAAAATTTCACGAGGGTGTTATTCTCATATGATCGAAAACTAAATTAATATAGGTTATCATTAGCATGTACATAATTAGGCATATAATATACATTTTAATTGAAATGTTATCCTCGTATATTTCAAAATATATTTTATGTAAGTAGGAGCTAGTGTGATATTCTTAAGTATAAAAGTGTATATAGTTTATTAATCATTACTTCACGATTACAAGATAAATGTCCGTTTATATTATATTAATATACATTTTTAATTGAAATGTTGGTGAGACTTAATTGATTTTTAACACATCACCCATCCAATTTGTCAAAGGATAGGTGTATTGTGTATATATTAAGTTATGTTCGCTCAAGTAGGATCGAGACTAATAGTACAAACTAGTATAAACTAAAATAAATATATCTCACCAACATTTAGATTACGATATCAAGATAAAGCGTTACATTATTTTATCATTTTAATTTCACGATTTAGGATTTAGGTTGCACATCAAAAAACATATTCGAGAGAGTAAGGCACATAAAAAAAACACAACATGTAGTGTGTCGTACATTTAATCATCGTGATTTGATGTTTAAGACGTATTCAAAATATTTGCGAGGGTATTATCCTCCTATCATCCAAAACCATATTATTATAGGTTAGCATTAGCATAACTTACACATATAATTATCAAATAAATATTTAAACTTAAAATACATTTTGTGTAAGTAGGAACGAGTATGATACTATAATACAAAAGTGTATATAGTTTGAAATTTTAGTAAGAATAGACAAATTTTGAATAAACTTGAAATATTAATGTTATTCTAATATAATTACAATTTGTTTATTTATGTACCCCATGGACATTGGTACCCATCAAAGATACTCACCGGGTTACCTAAAGAGGTATCCATTGGGGATCCCATCGGGTTCGGATCGGGGAGCGGGGCGAATACCCCTATCGTCATCCACATCCCACTCCCCAAGCGGGGAATCAAAGTTTTCACCATTCTTGTCCCCATCCCCATTTAAATTCCCCATATCCGTCCTCATAATGTAACACCCCAAATCCGTAGGACTCGAGGTGCTACTGGGCTAGGATCTCACAATGGATCCTGACCCTAGCCTGACAACAAGTTCACTGAATCTTACAACAAGACACCAATAGATTAAATACAAAACATCAAATTGTTATAAAAGTATCAAAAGGTTTATACAAGTACTATTGAGTACAACAAAACATAATCATCTACATAGTCAAAAGATCCCATCCCACGAGGACGACCCAGTGTACGGAGCCCTCAGCAGATCACCCCTCTGAATCACACTGCAGCTCTCCTAACCTGCAAAGGATCTAAAACACGGTATAAAACTGTTAGCTAACCATACGCATATATAAGAAGATGCATAAGCACAATCACAAACCAATGAATAATAAACACATCACCATGCTATCACACATTTACCCGGTTTATTATCTTAATAACGTCCAGTCACTCAAGCGTATATATATATATATATATATATATATATATATATCAATATGAATATATGTGACACGAGGAATATAACCCTCGCCTCTCGGGGATGGTGCCAGCTACAGTGGGGATCCGGTCTCACCTCCCGTGTACCCTATGGGAGTGGTGCAGGTGGCCGACCCACTGAGCTAGACTGGCCTGCCCGTAGAGAACCTCCAGACTCCCTGCGGGATGAAAGGACAAGTTGTCACGGCCCTACAATGGGCAGTCACTAAACCATAGGTAGGTAATCATCACATCTCATGCTATCAAACATATAACACACACACCACTCACGCAAACATCCAATATATGGATTGTAGCTAACTAAGTCCTGTGGACTTACCTCAACCTCGGAAGTCTCAACCCAATCGGCTCCAACTCTGGAGATCAACACTGCCTAAACAAGGCATAACAACATATATCAAACTCATAACCATTACAAGGGTCACACCTAGACCCAAGGGATCCATAGGGATCATATCCTAACTCATAAACCTCAAAGCCATAACCGGCATACAGATATATCACAATCTCATCATTCTATCCTCGTACACATACCTAGCATGCTACTAACCCGCTCATACTAAGAAAGGAAAGGATCTACCCAACTCTAGGTAGACCCGGGACAAGACGCACCTGCGTGACGGAAAGACGCAGGGGCGGAACAAGCAACCCGCAGGCGCGGTAAGGCTCAGTTGCAGGCGCGGTGACCGTGGCCGTTGGCAAGCGCAGGCCCGGAAGAACGCGGGCGCTGGCGTTGGAACCGTTGACGTAGGGGCAGCATCTTCTGGTCGTGGGCGCGGTGACAAGTCACCCGCAGGGGCGGCTATGCTGAGGCGCAAGGGCGGCGACTCTGCAGAACGTAGAGTCCCGTCTTCTCTTTCACTCTTCACGTGATCAAATCTCGTCTTCTCCATTCCAAAGCCACATACAACCATATACATACACAACCCACATCAACATACGTCTATACATACATCTAATCCTAAGCTAAGCAAGATGGAATCAAAGAAAGGAAGAAAAAGAAGCAAGATCACTTACCACACTTGTGGTCCTACGCTGCAAAGAGGATCAACAACCTCCTCAGCTAACTCTCAAGCTCAGCAACAACCTCTACCATCATCATCATCATCAACCATACACAAAGCCACACCAAAACACTTCCAAACTCTAAGGAACCAAGAAAAAGATTATGGAGCAAGAAGGGATAAGCAAGGAGGACGTAAGGCTGGGAAAAGGGGTGGAAACCCTTGCTCACGAGCCAAGGGAAGAGACTTAAGAAGGAAGGAAAAGAAAGGTAAAGCACGGTCAAGAAGTCAACAAAGCCGGCTGCAGCCACAGGAAACCGCAGGGGCGGGTTTCCTGCCCGCGGGGGCGGATCATGGCTCAGCCGCAGGGGCGGCTCTACAAACCCGCGGGGGCGGCTAAGGCCAAAGTGGCTCCAAAAGATCAAGGCTCTTACACCTCACCCCCCTAAAAACAAGTTTCGTCCCGAAACTTATAAAGTCCTGAAACCACTCGGACTCAAAAGCCGAGGTATCACACTCTCTACCGGAGGAAACACATCTCCGCTCGTGGTATCAACCTATATCACTCTATAACCTCAAGCACGGGCATGGAGGAACTCATCATCTCCAGCTATAAGATCAATATACTATCCAGGGCATAGGGGAAAAACATCTCTAGCCAAAACATCATCATCTCTCAACGGCATAGAGGAAAAACATCTCTAGCCAACGCATCAACATAACCACGGGCATGAAGGAAAAACATCTCCAGCAATACTATGTCCACCAAAGTAGCATGGAGGAAAGAACCATCTCCAGCTAAACCTATCACATCACAATAGCATGGAAGAAAGAACCATCTCCAGCTATAAACAATCGCACTAGCACAACAAGATCTAATAAGATCACACATCACATCACAGCTAGTACGAAAATAAACACAGTATAGCATATAAGCACATAAGCATAACACTCACCAAGAAAGTACTAAGATCTACTCGGTGATCCTACTGGTGCATCTAACTCGGCATAGAACTCTGGATAGTTCCTCCGGATACTATCATCAGTCTCCCATGTAGCCTCATCAGGTCCTCGTCTCGACCACTGTATCCTTAGCATAGGAATGTCCTTCGAACGCAGGCGTCTCATACCTCGTTCTAGGACTGCAATCGGGTGCTCAACAAAAGTGTGGTCTGGCTCAACCATCAAATCATCATAACTCACAATATGTCTCGGATCTGGTATGTACTCCCTCGGCTGAGACACGTGAAACACAGGGTGAACACCCTCTAATCTCAGAGGCAAGGCTAATCTGTATGTTGCGCTCCCAACCCGATCCAGAATCTCGAACGGTCCGACATATCGGGGGCTCAACTTCCCCTTAATGCCAAATCGCCTAACACCTCGTGTCGGGGACACTTCAGCCACACATGGGCTCCAACTCTGAACTCTAGAGTTCTACGCCTCCTATCAACATAAGACTTCTGACGGCTCTGCGTAGTCAGCATCCGCTCTCTAATCAGTGCTACTCGAGCCACATCATCCTGAATCTGATCAGGTGCCAAATCACTAACACTACTCTTCTCATCCCAGAATAATGGGGTATGACATCTCTGTTCATACAGTGCCTCATATGGAGCCATCCCAATAGATGCATGCCAGCTGTTGTTGTATGAGAACTCAACAAGTGGGAGATGATCCGTCCACACTTGCCCCCAATCCAACACACAAGCTCACAGCCTATCCTCCAGCGTCTGAATGGTCCTCTCTGACTGACCATCTGTCTGAGGATGGAACGCAGTCGTTAAGTGCAAACTCATCCCCAAGGCAGTCTGAATCTACTACCAAAATCTCGAGGTAAATCGTCCATCTCTGTCTGAGACGATCGTCCTCGATACACCATGGAGTCTCACTATTTGCCTAGTGTACTCCTCAGCTAATCTGCTCACCGGCCACATCTCCCTAATAGGAATGAAACGTGTCGTCTTCGTCAATTTGTCCACCATAACCCAGATAGCATCAAAACTCCGGCTTAGTCTTAGCCCGGTCACAAAATTCATGGTGACGTCCTCCCACTTCCTCTGTGAAACAGGAAGTGGATGGAGCTCACCTCCAGGTCTACAATGCTCTATCTTGACCTGCTGGCAGGTCGCACACTATGCCACAAATCTGGCCACATCGGGCTTCAGCCATCCCCACCAATATAGATGTCTCAAATCCTGATACATCTTACTCGTACCTGGATGTACAGAGTAAGGTGTACAGTGAGCCTCCTATAAAATCCTTTGTCTCAGCTCTGTATTAGCATGTACACAGACGTGACCGCGGCGTCTCAAAACTCCATCTGCTCCTAGCAGGAACTGTGGTGCCTCATCCCGAGACATCTTGTCTCGTATCCTTATCAGTGTCGGGCAGGTCTCCTGCTTCTGTCGGATCTCACTCAACAAATCAGGAAGAACCTCTAAAGTACGCAGCTGGACATCCTCATCAGGGAACTGGATGTCCAACTCTAACCAGATCAGATCTCTCTACAACTGATGCTGAACTGTCAATCTCGCAATCGCCTGCTCTCGAGGAGTCTTCCTGCTCAGGGCGTCGGCGACAACGTTCGCCTTCGTTGGATGGTACAGATTCTCCATATCAAAATCCTTGATCAGCTCGAGCCACCTACGCTGGCGGTTATTTAATTCCCGCTGCGTGAAAATGTACTTCAGACTCTTATGGTCTGTGAAGATCTGACATGTAGCACCATATAGGTAATGTCTCCAGATCTTCAGTGCATGAACTACCGCTGCCAACTCCAGATCATGAGTCGGGTAGTTCTCCTCATACGTCTTCAGCTGTCGAGACGCATAAGCAATAACTTTGCCTCGCTACATCAAAACACATCCCAAGCCTAGCTTGGATGCATCACTGTAAACCACAAAATCTTCGGTACCCTCTGGCTGTGCCAAAACAGGAGCAGAAGTCAGACGTCTCTTCAGCTCCTCAAAACTCTGCGTACACTGATCAGACCAAACAAATTTGGTAGTCTTCCTCAGCAAACTCGTTAGTGGACGGGCAATCACAAAAAATCCCTCCACGAAGCGTCTGTAATAACCGGTTAGGCCAAGAAAACTACGTACTTCCTTGACGTTCGTCGGTGTAGTCCATGGTGCTACTGCCTCAATCTTCGCCGGATCAACTTTGATCCACTCGGCAGAAACAATGTGACCCAGGAATGCTACCTCTAGCATCCAGAACTCGCACTTAGAGAACTTAGCATAAAGTTCTCTATCCCGTAAAACCTGCAATACAATCCTCAGTTGTCCTGCATGCTCCTCTCTACTGCGAGAGTACACCAGAATATCGTCTATGAAGACCACCACAAACTGATCCAAGAAGTCGATGAAGATGTTGTTCATCAACTCCATAAAAAATGTTGGGGCATTCGTAAGCCCAAATGGCATCACTACAAACTCGTAGTGTCCATATCTAGTCCGGAATGTTGTCATGTGCACATCCTGCTCTCTCACCCTTAGCTGGTGATATCCTGAGCGCAGGTCAATCCTGGAGAATACAGTCGCTCCCTGAAGCTGATCTAACAAGTCATCAATGCGCGGCAATGGATACTTGTTCTTGATGGTCACCTTGTTCAGCTCTCTGTAATCAATGCATAAACCTCAGTGATCCGTCCTTCTTCTGTATGAAGAGGATAGTGCTCCCCATGGGGACACGCTAGGGCGAATAAAGCCCTTCTCAGCCAGCTCCTCAAGTTGCTTCTTCAGCTCTAACATCTCAACAGGCGCCATCCGGTATGGGGCCTTCGAGATAGGTCTCGTACCAGGCTCTAACTCAATACTGAAATCCACACTCCTCTGAGGCGGGAAAACTGGACGGCTCAACAAATAACATCTGCAAACTCACAGACCACTGAGATATTCCTCCTAGTGCTGGACTCTCCCCCTCCTTCATGGCATAACACCTGAAGGCCTCACAACCCTGTGCAATCAGTCTAGCTGCTCATATCGCATTGATAACCGTACCTGACTTTCCAAGGTCCCAAACCTCGGAAAACCTCTATCTGTCCTAGCTAACTCGTAGAGAGGATAACAGTCCTCCTACCTACATCTAAGACTGCATAATGTCTATACATTCAATCCATACCTAGTATGACTTCTTCATGCTCTAATGGCATGACAAAGAAGTCAACTAGTAACACGCGGGTCCCTATATAAATGGACAGTCACGAATCTCATGGGTACTCTGACCCTACTACCATCGGGTAACCCTATACTAAAGGGTATTCCCTCAATCATATCTAAATCTAGACGCTCAACACATGCCATTAGATATAAAAGAGTGCGTAGCCACCCATATCAAACAAGACTCTAACAGGTAAACCATGAATCAGAATGGTACCTGTAGTAGTCGTGGCAGCTGGCTCCCTCTGCACTCCTCAACTCAAAAACTCGGCCTTGTGGCCCCTCGGGGTGTTCAGTGGGTGCTCCCACCACGACCTCTGCCTCTACTCGGCCCAGGAGCAGATCCTTGAGTCGTAGGTGATCTGGGACTCTCTGTTGTCCCTGTGTCTGCTGCTGCTGAGGTGGCCTCTGCCCACCTCTCACTACACTGGCAGGAGAAGAACCCTGTTGAGATGCCGCTCCACCTGTCAATAGAAGACAACTCTGTGGCCTCGTCCACCACAAGTGAAGCAAGTCACTATCTGCCTCGTACACTCTGGTCTGATATGTCCATACTCAGCACAATTGAAACATTGTCGTACCCTATCTGTAGCCGGTGCAGATGAGGGATGACTTTGGCGACTTTGACCTCGCCCTGCACTAGCAGTCCCACTGGTCTGCCCAGTACGCTGTCTCTTCTCAGACCCTCTGGTCTGAGAAGCTCTCCTCTGACTAGCCCGCTCTCTCTCATAGTCGGCGGCTCTATCCTGGTAGTCCATCAAGGACTCACAATGAAATCCCGCCATATAGGCCCGGGTGGCATCCCTCAGTCGTCGGGAAAACAGATATACATGTGATCTGCAAAAAGTGCAGCTGGTCCTAGCAATGTCAGCTCCTCCTGAAATCTCCTAATAGCCTCAAAGACTGGTACATCCTCGAACCCAGCCTCAACAAAGTCTCGCAGTTTCTCCCTCCTCAACGTCCTGAATCTCTGATCATTGTCCACATCTGCTCATAACTGGTAACCTATACCCGTACAGACCTCCACCAGTGTTGTGTCAAATCTCTGAACAAAGTCTGCACCAACTCGATCTGCCTGTCCGCTGGACATCTAATAGACTCCAGAGCTGAGTCCACATGTCTAATCCAAAGCTCCACCTCCAACCCCACCTTCCCAGAGAAAGGGGGTAAACCCATCTAGTGAAATGCCTTCAACCAAGTGTCTGGTCTAGGCCCTCTCTGCTCCTCTGTAACTCGAGCAGTCTCAGCAACAGGTGCCGGTGACACTGGCACCTGTGTAACCCCATGGGATCTCTCAGATGATCCCTCATGTGCTGGCAGATCTGGGATAGGTCTACGTGCTCTGGCAGCCTCCTTCACTCGCCGGATATACTCGCGGAACTCTAGTCCTCCCATGGAGACATAATCCGAGTCATCTGACTAGACTCGATGTGGACCCATCTCCCAGCTATGCCGTCCCCAGTCTCAGGACGACGCTCTCAGCAACATCAGCATGAACCTCCTCTGTTGCACGTGGATCAACAGCAGGAATCCTACCCCGTCCTCTACCTAGATGAGGTCTACCCCTACCCCGTCTAACTTCCGGTAAGGCTCTAGTCTGAACCATCTGTAGAGGACGCAAAACCTAACTCAGAAGGCTATATATATGCCATATGTATAGATATATATCAAATCAATCACAACAGAATATCTATATATATCTATACTGTCGAGATCTTCAGAGGGGCGATGGCTCTCGTACACAATATCCCAAAACATTTGTACTCATTTCAAAACCAAAACCTTTTCAAAATTCAGACCCTTTCGGGTTCTGTTTATTTATCTATTCAACCTTTATCGCAGATTACTAGTGCCATTGTTGTCAACCTGGGCTCTGATACCAACTTTGTAACACCCCAAATCCGTAGGACTCGAGGTGCTATTGGGCTAGGATCTCACAATGGATCCTAACCCTAGCCTGACAACAAGTTCACTGAATCTTACAACAAGACACCAATAGATTAAATACAAAACATCAAACTGTTATAAAAGCATCAAAAGGTTTATACAAGTACCGCTAAGTACAACAAAAACATAATCATCTACATAGTCAAAAGATCTCATCCCACGAGGACGACCCAGTGTACGGAGCCCTCAGCAGATCACCCCTCTGGATCACTCTGCAGCTCTCCTAACCTACAAAGGATCTACAACACGGTATAAAACCGTTAGCTAACCATACGCATATATAAGAAGATGCATAAGCGCAATCACACACCAATGAATAATAAACACATCACCATGCTATCACACATTTACCCGGTTTATTATCTTAATAACGTCCAGTCACTCAAGCGTATATTATATATATCAATATGAATATATGTGACACGAGGAATATAACCCTCGCCTCTCGGGGATGGTGCCAGCTAGAGTGGGGATCCGGTCCCACCTCCCGTGTACCCTATGGGAGTGGTGCAGGTGGTCGGCCCCTGAGCTAGACTGGCCTGCCCGTAGAGAACCTCCAAACTCCCTGCGGGATGAAAGGACAAGTTGTCATGACCCTACAATGGGCAGTCACTAAACCATAGGTAGGTAATCATCACATCTCATGCTATCAAACATTTAACACACACACCATCACGCACACATCCAATATATGGATGGTAGCTAAGTAAGTCCTATGGACTTACCTCAACCTCGGAAGTTTCAACCCAATCGGCTCCAACTCTAGAGATCAACACTACCTAAATAAAGCATAACAGCATATATCAAACTCATAACCATTACAGGGGTCACACCTAGACCCAAAGGGATCCATAAGGATCATATCCTAACTCATAAACCTCAAAGCCATAACCGGCATACAGATATATCACAATCTCATCATTCTATCCTCGTACACATACCTAGCATGCTACTAACCCGCTCATACTAGGAAAGGAAAGGATCTACCCAACTCTAGGTAGACCAGGGACAAGACGCACCTGGGTGACGGAAAGACGCAGGGGCGGAACAAGCACCCCCGCAGGCGCGGTAAGGCTCGGTCGCAGGCGCGGTGACCGTGGCCGTTGGCAAGCGCAGGCACGGAAGAACGCGGGCCCTGGCGCGTTGGAACCGTTGTCGCAGGGGCGGCGTCTTCTGGCCGTGGGACGCGGTGACAAAGTCACCCGCAGGGGCGGCTATGCTGCGGCGCAGGAGCGGCGACTCTGCAGAACGTAGAGTCCCGTCTTCTCTTCACTCTTCACGTGATCAAATCACGTTTTCTCCATTCCAAATCCACATACAACCATATACATACACAACCCACATCAACATACATCTATACATACATCTAATCCTAAGCTAAGGAAGATGGAATCAAAGAAAGGAAGAAAAAGAAGCAAGATCACTTACCACACTTGTGGTCCTAGGCTGCAAAGAGGATCAACAACCTCCTCAGCTAACTCTCAAGCTCAACAACAACCTCTACCATCATCATCATCATCAACCATACAAAAAGCCACACCAAAACACTTCCAAACTCTAAGGAACCATGAAGAAGATCAAGGAGCAAGAAGGGATAAGCAAGGAGGACGTAAGGATGGAAAAGGAGTGGAAACCCTTGCTCACGAGCCAAGGGTAGAGAGACTTAAGAAGGAAGGAAAAGAAAGGTAAAGCACGGTCAAGGAGTCAACAAAGCCGGCTGCAGCCGCAGGAAACCGCAGGGGCGGTTTTTCTTGGCCGCAGGGGCGGATCATGGCTCAGCCGCAGGGGCGGCTCTACAAAACCCGCGGGGGGCTAAGGCCAAAGTGGCTCCAAAAGATCAAGGCTCTTACACATAACGGGTAATACCCGTGAATTTCGGGGAATCCCCATCCCATTTACACCCCTAAGTCCCGGTTGTGACGTTAAAATCTTTAGATAAAGATTCGGTGCCCTTGAAGTGGTTTGGGATGGGTTTAGAGTCGGCTATCTTTTGAACTTATAAACGAGGGTTACATCACCGGGTAGGATTTCACATGCTTTAATGTGGTGGAATAACTTGTTGAAGGAAAGAAGACGAGCTCTGGATACGGACATTACCACATGGGACCAGATGAAGGCTATCATGAGAGCCCGTTTCGTTCCACCTTTTCATGGAAGAGATCTGCGTCATTGACTGGAGAACCTGAAGCAAGGTTCTATGAGCGTAGAGGAGGTATATCCAGCCATGGAGATGGATATTGTTCGAGCTGATGTACATGAAGATGAGGAAGCTACCATGGCTCGTTATCTTAGGATATTACATCCTTATTTAGCTCATGAGATAGAGTTGTATGTTTATTCTAACTTGACAGATCTACTACATCTTGTTGTGAGAAATAAAAGGAAGCTGAAGATACGAAGTCAAGATAGACGAGCCCCTGTTGCGTGGAGAGGAATTACAACAGAGATCTCGGCCGAGATCAGGGCAGTAACGGCCGAGATTCAGCCAGCAGCTGCCAAGATTTCAGAGCTTCACCTAGTACGACAGCTACACCTACGTCGAGCAAGACTCCTACTTCGACACCGCAGGGAAGTGACTCTAACTCTTCCACCAGAGCTAGGGATATCCCTTGTTTCAAATGTCAAAGAAAAGGCCATATGGCTTGAGAATGTCCCAACAAGAGGACATTGATCATCGATTACAGAGGGTACTATGAGTCAGATTCTGACCCAGAGGAAGTAGAAGAGGAGAAGACGACTTTAATGGCTGAGAGAGACGAAGAAGAAGAAGACCAACCTGAACTTCCATTTGTTTTTGGATTATGTCTTCATTCAAGTAAGATCGTTCCTAAATCTTGCCTTGTCTTAAGTACGTTAGATATGTTCTTCTTAGATTTCTATTGTTGAGCATGATCTATACATACCTGTTGAAATTTCTAATCATGATAAGGCCGGAGATATCTAATTGCTTAGGTGTTATTACCATTGCTGAGCAAGTTGCACCCCCATCTATGTGTTTTAATGATGCCATACTACCTACTATGAATGCTGAAATTGTAGAGTATGTTGCTGAATTTAATTCACCTATGTTAGTTCCTGTTGATGTTATGTTAAGTATTGACCCACTTGCAGATTTTGTTAAGCATCCGGCTGAATTTATAACCGGGAAGGCCACGACTAGGGCTATTAGAGAGGCTAAACCTCACAGCCTGTAGAGAGAGGAAAATTCGTGTTATATTTGTCCCCCTCTTCCCTTAACTAATGTTGAATTGTTTTGATTGCTTTGTCATTAGGAGAGCCTTGAGTATCATACCTTCTTTAGATGAAGATAATCAGAGAGAGAACTTGTTCCATACACGTTGTTTGGTCCAAAGAAGAGTATGCAATATGATCATTGATAGTGGAAGTTGTAGCAACTTGGTTAACACCGAAGTTGTTAGCAAACTTCAATTGAGCACCGTTCAATGTCCACGACCCTATAAACTTGGATGGATGAATGACTGTGGAGAGATCAAGATCAATAGGCATGCCAACATCACGCTCAATATTAGAGCATATGAGGACACAATTCTATGTGACATTGCACCCATGCATGCATGTCACATCTTGCTTGGAAGACCATAGGAGTATGAAAGAGATGTCACTCACAAAGGAAAAACTAATCGCTATTGTTTTACCTTTCAGGGCAAGGATTGCATACTCAAGCCCATGACACCTACAGAGGTCACTGAGTATTATGACAAGAAAAAGAACAAAGAGGATGCCAAAAAGAAGACGTTGATAATCACCAATGCAGGACCCAATAGGAATTCGAACTTTGATCTCTTTTCATGTCCTATCTATAGCTATGTGTGCAAAGAGTTTCTATCCTCTATGTTTGAGATTGGTATGGTAGAGAGTCTCATTAAGTCACTCAGGAGTATTCACAGGTCACTTGCATACTATCATTGGAGATATTTGTCTACTTTATATCCTACATTGAGTCTTGTCACTACCTTTGAGGATCTTGATTTGAAAATAATTGCTGAAATTGATCTAGTTAACCACACAACTACCACGTATGTGTATAATGCGTACCACAGGGAGGTTTTCTCAAGCCTTCGAGATAAGACACTGAGATTAATTAATACTGATTTCATACCCAATTATGATGAAGTTGTGTCTTTTCTCTTTCTATAGGTACGGATGAATGGATCGAAGAAGAAGAGCAGACGGAACAAAAAGAAAGCACGTCCCAACAGGACTCGGTCACACACGTTCCAAAGCTAGAACGGATACTAGCTAGAAGAGGAAGTCAATTGGGAGGTTACGAAGCCTGACATAATGCAAGAAGAGTTCATCAATTGGGAGATCACGGAACCAGAAATGGTGCAGGTAGAGGACTCCAACGTAGATCCTATTGATTCGACTGAGCCAGACATATCATTGCAGCAAGGATCAAGTCCAAACTTCGTGGATTCGTGGTCGAATTCTTTTCAAGAAAGGGAGGATGATGTAGGAGCATCTAGCAGCCTAACTTTACCACCCCGGACTGAGAGACCAACGAGCGCATGATCTTATGGAGAGCTAGGAAGAGATATATCCATAAGCTCAGGAGATGGATCAAGCTTCATGGATTCCGACTTGTACATCATGGCATTCATAAATGGAGAGAAGGACATGAAGGCATGATTATATGTTTATACTGTAAGGAACGTGAAGAGCATTTTATGCACAAGAGGAAGCGCATGCATGAACCTCCTTGTACGTATGAAAGCATGATCAAGAGGAGACGATTATCTAAATAGGAAGGACGTGCTTATAAGGAGATTAGTACACGTCCTAAAGATAGAAGAGAAGAAGGCTGAGATTCTAACGACGGGCCGAGATACGAGAGATAGTTATGAGGAAGAGGTGCTTGAAGCATGGAAAGGAAGAAGTTTTTCGGGCTAATTTAAGTGGCTAAATTAGGCTCATTTAGATCTATTATTTTCAACCATATTCTAGACTCTTTTAAATAATTGGGCTTGTTTTATTTAATTGTTTTGGGCTTTTAGGTTTTTATTTCAGCCCTTGTTATGATATTATCTCTCTAAGATTTGATATTATCTTATCTCATCCTTTAGTTAGTTTGGGCTTGATATTATATTTGACCCGTAGCTTAGAATATCCCATTAGGAACCCTAACTAGACGTTCCATCAACCTATATAAGGCATGTAGGTGAGACGTTTTTCCTCAACTCATTAATCAAACACAAAATTGAATACTTTTAATATTTGCTTCTCTCTCGTGGAATCGAGAACGAATAGGTGGAATCCTATTCAAACCCTGAGCGAGTGGATTCTCGTTCGCCAAGCAACTAGGATTGTTTTGAGTTGTGTCAAGTTGGTGCCTCTCAATCATCTTTAGGCGACGTCTCGTACTTTGGGGATAATCGTTTTCCCCTTTGTGTGAGATTATAGCGGAAGGGTTTCAAAAATTCATTTCAAGTTGTGTGTTAGGGCCATAGTTTCCCTAGTGTGCTCTTGATTGCTTTAAGGGTTCGACCAGATCTATCTCTCTATCGATCCACATCACCATTGGATCATTCCTTCGTTTTATCTTCCTTTTTCATTCTCATCTCTTTTTCCACTTTTCTTTCATACAAAGTCTTGGTGTAGAAAGATCGGGCAACCTCACGGCTAACCCCGTATCAAATTACATAAAGTCGGTGTACATAAGGTCAGTGTTTGCTCCGTTCCTCTTATTAGCAAATGAATCTTAGTTTAAACTTTATCGGATTGCTAGGCTTTCACATGCACACGATCCCGGTCTCGATCTTTATTACATTGAAATCACATCACTCGATAAAAAAATTACAAACACATTTAATTGAAATTATAGATTTTAGAAGAACGTTAAGTTGTAAACTTTTTTGGAATTGCATTATAAAGGGATTGCCTTGTTTAGAGCCACGATCCCGGGTCTCCGATCTTTATTACATTGAAATCATATCACTAGATAAAAAAATTGCAAACACATTTAATTGAAATATAGATTTTAGAAGAACGTTAAGTTGTAAACTTTTTCGGAATTGCATACAAAGGGATTGCCTTGTTTAGAGCCAACCCAAAATCTTCTTCCATGTCCATATCTTTATGTTCCACTCCATCTTCAAGCTCCCAATCAAAAAAACTGATCAAATTTGCCAACATCAACGGCAATATCCTCGTCGCCAACGGGATTCCAAGGCAAATCCTCCGACCACGCCAAAAGGAAGGAGCTCATAGTTGGTACCCTTGACATCGATTTCACAGTTTGATGAACCTCTCTGGCTCAAAAATCATTAGGGTTCTTCCATCGACTAGGATCTCTCCCTATCGCCCATACATTCACCGTTACTTGGGAATCTTTCGGGAGCATGAAGCCGTGCACCTCAATCTCGGAGTTTGGTTTTCTCGGCACCAACATCGGAAGTGAAGGATGCAACCGCATCGTCTCTTTCATCACCGCTTGCAAGTATGGAAGCCGACCTAAATCTGCTTCTTGGACGAAGTTTCCTCTACCAATAACTCGGTGGAGCTCTTCTGTAGCTGCTTTGAGCGTGGTTGGGTTGTGTATCAATTCCCCATTGCCCACTCTATTGTGCTTGATGTTGTTTCCGTTCCTCCAATAAAAAAAATCCTACACATACATTTGTCGGAAATCAACAAACATAACCATATATATATATATATATATATATATATATATATATATATATATATTGAAATCAATGAACATAACACCATGTATGTATGTATGTATATAAGTAATCTACCGCAAACATGTGAGGGATTTGAGAAAGCTGCAAGTCCTCGCTCTTGTCGAGACAAATCCTGAGCAAAGTGCCGAGCACGTCGATACCATCAGGTGCACCATTTTTAATCGCACACAACCTCTCGTCAATAATGCCTCGAAATAGATCAAAAGTCTTTTCAAAATGAGAGGTCATTCGTCGTTGCAGACGTTGGAGATCGAATCTATTAAACACTGGGTAGAAATCTGCGATATTAGGTTTGCCGGCGTTTACGGCCCGTCCCTTAACGAGCTCCCAAGTGACTTGCTTGAACTCACGGGAAATCGGGGAGTTTTGATCAGCAAGATCGAGGGAGAATAAGGTGTTAGAGATGAGGTTCATGTTGGTGTCAAAGGCTACTTGCCCGACTTTCACGGGAACTCCATCTTCGCTGAAACGACTAAACACTAGAAACAAGATCTTTTTATCTTCTTCATTCGTATTTCTGTATTTGCATCCAAACTTTTGCTTGTAAACAACTGCATTTAGTTCCAATTTCAATCAGATTTAGAACCTAAACATAAAGAGTTATTGCTTCGATTACATAAAATCACCTTTAACTATTATGACTTATGAGCTAGTTTTCACAAAAGCACCCATAATACAAGAAATCACACAAAATAATAATAAATTTTTTAAAGAGAAATATTATATTCTTGTTTTTTCGAATCATTACAATAGTTTTATTTGAATGAGTTTGGAATGTTTTTTTTTATAGTGTGTACAAAGTATGATTTTTTATAATGTGTACAAAGTATGTATTTCTTTTGTAATGAGTGATCTTTTAAAATAATTCTCGAAAAAATGAAAAAAGAAAATAACTATTTTAGTTCAATGATATTTTTTAATCATCACATGAAGAATGAAAACAATCTTTCATCTTGTTACCAAATATCTTAATATTCAACCGCAATATTCAATATGTTAATAAATATAGTAATATCTATTATTTTAATGCCCAACATACTCAAGTCTAGTACAAAATATGTTAATACCCAACATAATACTTAATATGTTAACATCCAATGCATCTTAAATCCAAGTATGATATCCATTATGTCAATATTTAACCGTAATACCCAATATGTTAATATTCAAGCTTGATACTCAATATGTTAATATCCAAGTTTACTACTCAATATGTTAATGCTCAACGTATAATGAAATACCAATATGTTAATATCCAACCTTCATGTATCCAACATTCACAAACACAACCTTCACCTACCCAACCTTCATACTCAACTTCACATACCCAACTTTCACTTACCTGAATTTCACATACCCAAATTCACGTACTCAACTTCACGTACCCAACTTCACTCACTTATCCAATATTAGTTATCCAATTTTACATACCCGACCAATTTATCCATTTCGGTCCTATCTAAATGAGTTGTGGTAGGTTTATGTTCAACTCGTTTATAAACGAGTCAAGTCAAAATTTTATTTAAACTAAGAACATGCTCACATTCGGATTGTTTAAAAAATGAACAAACGTAAGCCGAATATGAATAACTAGGCTAATAAAACAATCATACAATGATTTGAGCGAGCAAAATATATGCTCGTTTAGATAGTAAAACGAGCTCAAATAAAGCTTTTTTCGTTCGAATTGAAGCCAAGTAGATCGGCTTGAACAACACCTATATTTTATATTATTATTATTGAAATACCCTTATAATGTTTAATTTTTGTAATTTACAAACTCTTTTCCATAAGTATGACACTATAACGCAAGTTTCTTTAAGAAAACAATCGAACGTAGGTTAAGAAATAATATTGATACTCCACGCTTCCACTGTCGAGTCGCATACAAAGAGAAACCCTAAGTCTAAAACAAGTTACACAACCACACTCGAGGTTCCATTCTCTACTCTCACCCGGTCTGCTCTCTGGTCGTTCACAATTAATTGTCGGTAATTTTAACATTCGGTATTCACAAGTTTAATTTGACAGTTGAACCCAAAAAAAAACTACCCACCCAATATATCAAAAGCGACTATGGTTTATGGTGAAGAGGAGCTTGGGTGGATGATGATACAGGTGAAAGGTTTTATAGTATGGGTCGGTAGACTCGGTGCGTTGATTGAAGTGATACAACTACCGACCACCCGAACAATTGACATCCCTATCTACCACACCAATTAAATTATTAATCTATTATGCTTACAAAATATTTAGATATAAAAAAAAAATTACGTTATGAACTTTAAAATAAATATAAATTAATATAACTGAAATAATAAAGCAAAAAATATACCAGAGTGTTGCCGATTTTGCGAAGGGTGCGCCATCGATCATTGGCAGGCATGAGCCACATTCCGTTCCCGGCGATGTGTGGACTGAAGCAATGAGGAGCCATTTTGTCGCACAAATATGCGTCCTTCTTCTGCAGAATTTCACGAGCCATCTCCGGCGAAGAGACGACAACCGTGTTCCGGAACCCTAACCGGAGGAGCATGACCGGGCCATGGATCTTCGCAGTTCAGCCAAGATTTTATGTGGGTTTTTGGTGATGAGATTGTTGAAGGTTTCCGATGATCGGAAAAGCAGTCGCGCCCAGGTGGAAGTCTTCTTCTGAGTCTCAAGAGCTTCTCCGATACCAGCCATTGAATTGCTGCCCACAGCACCACAAGCCACACAATTGACTTCATATTCATCACCACCATCATCATCATCATCTCTTTCGTCTCTCACTGGATTTCTTGATTTGAATTTTTTTGGGGATCGAGTTTAATTTTCCAGCCTGAACTGGTCTCTTTTGCTTCTTAGCTTGCAGGTTTCAGCTATTTATAAATTTGTAAATCCACAGAATACAAGGAGGATTATATATTATATTGAGTTGAAAGTATCATATACGATTATAATAACCTTCCATATGTTAAATGCTTAATAAATTATTGCTAGTCGGTATTGTTTTATTTATATGATTTATAAAATTATTTAGTCGGTAACAAGTTTAATTTCGGTATTTTTTTGCGGATTTTTCTTTCAAAAAAATCAATTGTGCTTTATGTAATTAGTAGTAAAATCATATTACTCGATAAAGTTGAGAAAAATGATTATTCCCCTTGAATGGTTGACAATAGTTATATGTGTTTTTTTTTTAAATAAGCACGTGATCATTGTGTTTAGATGATTTTATAGGTTTTAAGTGTTATATGAGATATATTTTTTTGATAAGGTACGAAAGTGAAAGTAAAGAATGGATGTGTTTAGATAACATGATTAACTTGATGACTAATGTGATTGGATAATAACATGAGATTTTATTATATTCATTTTTCTGATCCTTACTTTAAAATTCATTCTTTGATGATAATACATGCTTATTGTTAAATGCTTTTGTTACCTGAAGTGTCCGTTTGATTGTAGTTGTGAAATGAAAACGGAATGAAATCGGTTAAGAGAAATGAATGAAAATGGAATTGATTAGATTACCTTGACGTGTAAAAAAGAACTTCTAAACAAACATAGTTTTTGATTGATTCGGAATCATTCCGTTACCGAAAATGATTCCTAACGATATCAAACGAAACGAGCCCGAAATCTCCAAACCTATGGTTTTGTCCTCCTATTCCTTATTTTTCTTCTTTCTCTTGGTTATACAATTGAATTCACTTCCGTTACTTCATTCTTTCCGTATTTGATCTTGACCCTTACTACAATCGAATCCTCCTGTTTTTTTAACATTATACTATATGTTGCTTTCTTACGAATTGCGATGTAGCACAAGACTAAAAACCCACGCTAGCTTGTGGTCCAGGGTGTCTTATTTGATGTTTTCCTATGATTGTTGATCAACCATTTCACTATACCATCATCATCTATTCATCTTCATCCTTTTATAAGGTATTTCATTGTTTATTATATGATTAAGAGGGCGTTTATTTCATTCTTTATTATGTAATGAGTAGTATAATCATATTACTCGATAAAGTTGAGAAAAAAAAAATTTATATAGATCGAAGGTCCAAACATATTAGCATAATAAAAAAAAAATGTTTGAAACAAGAATGTGAGCGTTTGCGTTTAAGATTGAATCGAGAGTTGCGGGAGATATATCTTAATTCTAGAGTAGCATAAGGATGTTTTAAGCAATGATTAAGTTGATGAATAATATGAAGAAGTTGATGGATCCTTTGCAAAACCATTAAAGGAAATAAGAAAGTCTATTACAATGAATTGTAGAAGATGGATCCTTGCAGCTAAACATGTAAATGAAGGATGAATGATTGGCCATCATAACTAGAATAAACCTAAAATGCTTGATAATTACGGGCATTTAGGGCCACCTCGCTTTGTCTTCCAATTGTTATAGCATGAGCATTCTTGTTTGTGTCCATAAGTCCTTGATGGTACACACAAACATTTTGCCACAACACTTATTACAAAAGAACAAACATGGTTTCCT
This sequence comes from Fagopyrum tataricum, assembly GCA_002319775.1. Lineage (NCBI taxonomy): Eukaryota > Viridiplantae > Streptophyta > Magnoliopsida > Caryophyllales > Polygonaceae > Fagopyrum > Fagopyrum tataricum. Next base: position 36,066,016 of record CM008285.1, read on the forward strand.
ATGATGAGTCTTCGAGCATCTATGTCTACATGCAATTGGGCATTCTGCGACAACATAATAAAACAATGTAAGTTCAAATCAAAAGATTATTATAAAAAAAGAGCTAAGTTATAATGTAGCACTTGCAACTTACCTTTTCTAGTCAATGATCTTCCCTTCCCAGCCTAATAAGTAAATATGAAAGACAAACTAATTAGAACTTATATAATGAAGTATATATCAAGATAGTAAACGAGTATATAAAAATATATACTCGTTTAATCATACAGATGGTGTTGTCTCTAAAAAAAATGTTATCTGTTTGTGTTAACAAATGCTGTCAAGACAATGCATATAGCTTTTTCGTATTTTATTGGGAAAGTAAGTAGACTTACAATTGAAACTTCAATAATGGTCATGAAAAGGATAAGGAAGAGGAAGAAAGTAACATGAGAGTTGAAGAAGTGAGTCATAATATCCAAAGATTTTAGAAGATTTTAGGTTATGATTTAACTCCATATATATATATATATATAGTGATAGAATTGATCCTATTTGATTGGGACTCGTAATTGCTACATTTTTGGTTGAAACAATCTTCTTCCATGAAATGAGGGGTGAACTAACAAAAAGTGGAATTTGTTACAAAAATAAACGGCATATTCAATGCTTGAAAAAAAAAAAAGATATAATAGAGGGTTTTATGGTTGAATGAAGGGCTGAAAATGCCTCTACTATCGGTGTCCTTTCATTTTATGTGTTCAACTTGTTGTTTGTCTCTGTGTTGAACCAAAATCTCTCATGTTCTAATTTGCTTGTATATTATAAATCAATGCATGTTGAATCTAAGTTTATAAAAAAAGAAGAAAAAGAACTAATAAAATTTGAGTTGTAGTTTAAAAAAACTACTATAAACTGTGTTTAATCTTATAAAATTAACTTAAATATTTACATAATAATTTACACTAATTATTATTCGGCTTAAATATCTTAATTATTATATTATTAATTTAGAAAATGAAAGAATAGAGTTGTGTTTATTTTAGAGAAAAATGAGCTATAAATGCCCTTTTTGTTTTCCGGTACCAATTGGGCCTTCATTTTTCTAATTCAAAAAAGGGCTTTGGGTTGGCTGAGTGTAGTAATTTTTATTACACTAAGGGACAAAACAGGTATTTTGTAGCTTCTAGGCGGCAAAAAGGAGAAGCCGACGGGACTCTTCACTTTTCATCTTCTTCTTCGTTGTTTCCTTTGTCTTCTCCACAACTTCTCTCTTCATCGTCTTCTTTTTCGTCTTCGTCTTCGTTATTCCTTCATCTTCTCCCCAACCTCTTGCTTTCATCTCGTTTCGTCGTCTTCGTTCTTCCTTCATATTCGTTCGTTGTTCCTGTAACACCCCAAATCCGTAGGACCCGGAGTGCTACTGGGCTAGGATCTCACAATGGATCCTGACCCTAGCCTGACAACAACTTCACTGAATCTTACAACAAGGCACCAATAGATTAAAACAAAAGATAACACTGATATATATATATATATATATATATATATATATATATATATATATATATACATATCAAAAAGGATGATACATAGTACTGCTGAGTACAAAGTCAAACAGAAATCCGTACAATAATGATAAACCCCAAAATCCCACGATAACACCCAGTGTACGGAACCCTCAGTAGATCACTCCTCTGATCACTCTGCAGCTCTCCTAACCTGCAAAGGATCTACAACACAGTATAAAACCGTTAGCTAACCATACACATATATAAGAAGATGCTAGAGCACAATCACACATCAATAATATTAACACATCATCGTGATATCACACATTTACCCGGTTTATTATCTTTATAACGTTAATCACTCAAGAGTATATAAATCAATATATGAAAATACGTGACACGAGGAATGAATATAATCCTCGCCTCTGCGTGCAATAGCTAGCTGGAGTGGTATCAGCGCACTTTCCCGTATACCATATGGAGTGGTAGGTGCCCTTCCCGTATATACCAGAACTAACTAGCTTACAAAGAACTTCCCAGACTCCACTACGGGATGAAAGGTAATTTTCACAGCCACTACAATGGGCGGTCAATATAACATAGGTCGGTGACCAACATAAATCATGCTATAAAGCATATAACAAACACCACTCATGCACACATCCAATATAAGGATGGCAGCTAAGTAAGTCCTATGGACTTACCTCAATCTCAGGAGTAACTCAACCACGATCAACTCTCCGACTGGTCCACTCCAAACTGGAGGACAACACGGCCTATACAAGGCATACATATATATATCAAACTCCTATCACACAAAAGGGTCACACCTAGACCCAAGGGATCCATAAGGATCATGTCCAACTCGTAAACCTCAAAGCCGTAACCAGCATAACTATATCATACTCATCATAAACCGATACTAGCATGATACTAGTTCCCTCATACTAGGAAAGGAAAGGAGCTACCCAACTATGGGTAGTCCCGGGACAAGACGCACCTGCGTGATCAAGGGACGCAGGGGCGGAATGGATAACCCGCAAGCGCGGCAGGGAGCAGCCGCAGGCGCGGTGGCAAGGAATGCAGGCGACGTAGGCAAGGCGCTGACGCTGGCGCGGGCGCTGCGGCACGGCTTCCGTAGGGGCGTGGTTTCAAGCGCGGGGGCGGCCTCTGTGCGTAAACCCGCGGCTTCTCTTCGGCTCTTCACGTGATCAAATCACGTCTTCTCTCCATCACAATCACACACATGCCACAACATACACATTCCATCATCATCCTATGTCCAAACATCTAATCCTAAGCTAAAGAAATTGAATCCAAGAAGAAAGAAGAGAAGAGGAAGAATGAAGCTTACCACAGCTGTGGTCTTAGGCTGCAGGGAAGATCAACACAAACCAAAGTTGGCTTCCAAGCTCAGCAACACACATCACTAGTATCAACAAACACCAAGGTCACACAAAACTCTCTTCCAAACTCAAGAAACCAAGACAAGGTCAAGAGAAGGGATGAAGAAGCAAGAAGGACGTAATGGCTGGATTGAAATGTGATGAAACCCTTGCTCAGCAAGGTAAAACGGGAGAAGAAAGGAAAGGTAAAGCACGGGTCAAAGAAGTCAACAAAACCGGCTGCAGCCGCCGGAAACCGCAGGGGCGGTTCCATGAGCCGCAGGGGCGGCAATCAGGCCCGCGGGTGCGGGAAGGCCAATCTCGGCCAAGCCAAACTCGGCTAAAGACAAAGACTCGGTCCGAAAGAAAAGGGCTCTCACATCTCACCCCCCTAAAAACAAGTTTCGTCCCGAAACTTGCAAAGTCCTGAAACCACTCGGACTCAAAAGCCGAGGTAAAACTCTCTATAGCCTCAAACATAAGCATGGAGGAAATCATCAACTCCAACAGCAACTATACTATCCAGGGCCTAGAGGAAACCATCCCCGACGTTCAACCAGTGCCAGTATAGCACTCCCCGCTCCCGGAAGCTTCACTCATCCTCATCTCCGAACCAAGCTGCAGGGCCACCTTCTTTTCTTGAGCAATCAACCTGCGAGCCATCTCCGAGCCTCCTCTTCTTCCTCGGCCGGTGTCGCCTGCTGTCGAACCACCGGTGGTGCCGAGGTGGATACACCGTTTTCCTTGCTGCAGAACCGGAGGTTAGTCCGCCTTCTTCGTCTTCTCTCAATTCGGTTGCAGGTAGATACTAGTTGAATTGATAGTTGTAATGTGTGTCCACGGGGTTTCGAACTAGGGACTAAGTGGTTTGGGTTTAATTTCAATTTATGGCTCACGAGTTTCGAATATGTGACCAGGTGTAGTTCTATTTTGGTTTCTTGTATTTGGTAGGGCTCGAACTCAGGATGTGTTGGCTAAGGACCAGTTTCTGGATTTGAGAGTTATGCAATCAACTTTGGGACTAGGTTGCGATATCTTAAAGTTATCGGTTACCGTTTGAATTTTTGATATGTGGTAGATGAATATATGTATTTAAGGTATAAAATTTTGGAATCGATCCAACATTTAGATTATGATCTATGAGATCGTAAAGTAGGGTATCTAGTGTAGTTTTGGAATTTGGAGGATTTTTTTGACCAAGTACATAATCATGTAGCCAACTTTAGATTTTTGTGTAGATCTTGTGGATAAATTTTTGTGGTGTTTGATCATCCTAGCTAGTAGTAGACATGGTATAGTACGTTTAAGATTTTTCTCTAAATTTTTGGATTTAGTAGAAGTGTTTTATCGTAGGCCAAAGTAGGGCACTTGATCGATTTCTAAAAGAAGTGTAAGGTACGAATTCTAACTTAGGATATAAGTGTGAATATATCTCAAACTCGTTATGGGTATTTTAAGGTTGTGAGATGTTGTTGGACAATAGTGAGGGTCTTAAACCCGTTTTGGGCACTTTTTGGAATTTTAGGAAAATTAGGGCGTATTAGTTTAGGATTTCTTATTCTTTCTTTACAAGAATCTCATAGATAGTGTAGAAACCATCTAGAAGCTTTATAATTGATAAAATGATGTTGTTAAGATGTTTTCCGTCTTGATCAGGTTGTTGAGATCGTTTACTTGCGGATTGAGATTTTAGCATTAGTCGGATAATGGATCAGTTCAGGTAAGTATTACGGACTTGCTTAAATAATGATACATATATGGGTGTGTATTATTGTAGTGTGTGTGATGAATGTTTATAATTATAACTTGAGTATGGCAACGTTACGGTATAAGTAGACCCAAGTTTTGAGAATGAGTCGTGGCATCACTACCCAACGCTGTCATGTGACTGGTAGGCTCTCTACGACCAGCCCATACCGGTAACGGTGAGATGCATTGGATCCACTCCGGTTGGTTTACGGGGACAAAGGCAAAGGTCGATGGGACCTTCGTGCCACACAATAAGTTGAACTAATAGAAGTGAATCACCTAATGAAATATAATAATACGATTGAGTGTGAGCATGCTATGTGTTTAAATTTTGTATTACGTGTGTATGTGCTACTTAATATTAATCTATATATTGACTTGTTAGCTAACGGTGTATACCTTCGTTGATAGATCTTGCAGGGTAGGCAGCTGTTGAGGGATCCGGAGAGAGGTGATCATCCGGGTTTTCGTATGAGTCTGTTTGGGTTGGATATTCTTTTAGTGACGAGAATCGCTTCTATTTCCTTAAGATTCTGTCACGTTTTGTTTGATGATTGATTGTCGTTCCTTTCTTTGATGACATTTTACATAATAAAAGGTTTTATTCGGTTTCTTTATTTGTGCCTTGTTGTAAAATCCGGTAAAGTTGTTATCAAACTAGGGTCGAGACCCATTGTGAGGTCCTAACCCGAAGCATTCGAGTTCACAGAATCCGGGGGTTACAAAAAACTGCATAAGGTGCGGACACTAAACTAGTTTGATTTAAAATTAAATTTTTAATGTTTACTATTTTTAAGAAAAATAAATCGATATTGATAATAGATATGAAAAGCGAAAATTTTAAAAAGATTGTTCATGATTGAAAGTGAAAGTTTATAAGTAATGAAAAATTATATAATTTTACAGAATAATTACTTTTTACATAAAATTGTTTACGTAAATGAAAATTTTAAATTTTAAACTATTTTTAATATATAAACTTTTATTTTGTAGTTATGCTCAATTACTACTAAAAAAAATAATGAGATAAATGGGTCGATAATGCGATAATGCGATAATGCACTAATTTTAGTTTCGGTACAAGGTGTACCCAAATTTTATACATTTTACCAAGTATGCACGTATAAATTGGGATTTTAGGTTTTTCTATCTCTTCCTCGCTTTCTTCTCGTTCTCTCTTGCCGATGACGATTCACACCAGAAAGCAAGATGTCGTAAAACCTAGCAGAGTGGGGTCGTTCTTCGTTCTTCTTTCCATCTTCCTTCTCGTCTAGATCGGTGTCGAGAAGTCTGCGACGATGGCCAACCTTCCAGGCAGTGGTAACGGCGAAATCCGCCGCTTCTGGGAAAACCTATTGTCGCCGGAAATCGCAACCACGTCGGAGAAGCCCCAAACCTTCGATTTATGGTTCACCCAAAATCAAAAAGAGTCCCCCCCCCCTCCCCCAAATTTCATGGAATCTAATCACGATTTCGTTAAGCTTGAGCAAAATCCCCGATTCAACCTAATCCTAAAGTAAGTAAAGTCCTCTCTTTGGAAATTTTTGATTAGTTTTAAAAATTTTCGGGACATAGTTGCAAATAAAATTCTCTCTTTGGTCTCTGTTGATGAATTGCAGACAGTTGCCTTCAATGTCCTTGTTATTGAGTTCTATTGTACTTAATATGCTGCAATTATCCTTGACTTAATCAACTAGTCTATATATTAATCCATCAAGCATATCTACAATAAGATGTTTTTGCTATACTTTGGAACTAATTGTATTTGTGCACTTAGACATGATATTTGATAGGTTTTGGAATTGAATATTGAAGGCTGATTTTATGCTTATGAACATAGAAGCAATTTAGCGTTCTCCACTTAGAGCTTGAGCCTATCCCTTCCTGGTTCTCATGTAGTCTGTAGGGATCCAGTGCTTGACTAGAATGCACTGTTGAAATATTCTACATATATAAAGAAGTTTAGGGCTCATTTCATATAAGATTATTCTCATCCCATCTCTTTTCCAGCTAAGCCACTCATTCTATAGACTTTGGTTCTTGATCGAATAGAAAAAGGTAAGGTTTCTACAAATTCTTGATGAGGATTTTGATTTTCAGGATTTGAAGTTTGACTTGTCATTTGGTAAGGTAGTTGTCATGAGAGAATTTAAAGGGAGATATGAAATTATGCATTGACCACTATGGATATGCACATTGCAAGGTAAATGAACAATCACTGCCACTCTTTCAAAAGATGTCACAAGTGAAATCAATGGCTTTGTCTTCCTCAGGGAAGTGAAATAAGTAGAGCACCATGTAGGTTGAAATGTGACTAGAGCTAGCATTTAAAACTTTTTGAACGATTTGAATGAATGTTTTACCTGTTTCATTGTCTGTGTAAATTGAAACATGAGAAAATGCTATATGCCTTAAAGAGGGGTAAACTAGCATGTGCAGAATTGCAAATTTTAAAACGAAAACAAGTTATTGTTTATGACAAATATGGCCCATGTTTTTATCTTATTTCCATTGGTGTGTACATTTGAATCTTTGATTGAGGGTACTAATTTGGTTTTTGGCCATTTGAAATGAATGCAGGTGATTCAGTAGCATATGGATCTTCAATAGATCCTCTATTCGTTCTCAGCATCTTCTGTGCTCGTACTCTATACAGTCTGAGCCTTCATTAACTGCCCACCTACAGATATGAAAACTTGTTTCAATCATCCGGACATTACATGATAGCTTCATTGCTACTAGATTAAGTTTTCTTGTGATTTGCTCAAAGATGACAAGCAGTATAGCATTATTACTCTCAGATCGGACTTCAAGAGAAGTGGCTTCTTGGGTCGATCATCCTTACATCTTTCACAATCTCGACAATTTCAGCGGTCAAGTGTCTTCTTTTAGTGGGAAGTGTAGCACACTCAGAAATTCACTAAATGGTACACTTGCTGGACCGACTAAATCTCAAACATCTAGTTCAATGGCTGCAACCCGCGTATGTAACTCTTGATATGCCTTATCTTCGTTGGTATTGTGTATGTCTATGTTAAAATTTCGTATCTCTAACTCTTAACTTTGTATGATATTTCAGCCCATTCCGAGGGTTCTGGAGCAGATCAAAGTGCAGGTATTGTAGCTGTTGTAAAGCAAGACAAGAATTCAAAAAAGAGAACCGTTTTTGATATTTTGGATATGCTGCCATCACTTCAAGGCCAAGACATTGACAGCTCACTTTACAAGAGAAGGAAATCATCTAAATGTGATCGAGAATCTACATGCCATGCACTTGTTTCATTAGCACGTATGTAGGCCTGGAAGATACAGTTACAATGATCTTATGGCTGAAGCAAATAAAGTAAATGCACCATCTATTACATATGCGGCAGTGCTACTTAATGTTTTCAGACATTGTTCACTTTGTATTAATATGATTACATCAAACATTACTCAGTAGTATAATTTCTAATTTTCTATCTTGGGTAATGAAGTATTTGCACGTTTGTAACCAATGATGAAATGAAGTATTTGCAGCTCAAATTTGGATTTTTTAAAAATGTTTTTAAAGATATTATTGTAAGCTCGAACCTGCCAAAGACATGAACAAGGCTAAAGTCAATTGTGGAAGAAGCTTAATTTAAAAGTAAAAATAACCTTAGATGTATAATGTTGGGTAACATAAGTGAATTTGGATGTAGAACGTTGGTATTAAAATCGGGTAACAACGAAGTTGGGTAACATAAGTGAATTTGGATGTAGAACATTGGGTATTAAAATCGGGTAACAACGAAGTTGGGTAACATAAGTGAATTTAGATGTAGAACGTTGGATATTAAAATCGAGTTAACAACGAAGTTGGGTAACAAAGTTGGGTAACAGAGTATAACGTTGAATAACAGGGTTGGGTAACAGGGTAACGTTGGGTCCCTTCACAAATAGAAAATACTTCACAAATAGAAAGTGCATAGTTAGTGTTTCTATAAAATTTTGCCTATACACTTTGTTTCCTTAATAAAAAAAAACACCCTTACCATTCTCACCCTAAAACAATAAAGTTTTTTTTTCCTTCTAAGATATTTTTACACACTCTTTATTCTAGAGGTTATTAAAATTTTAATTTTAATGTTGTAAGTTAATTTACTGATTTATCATATAATTAAATTTTTACAGATTATTATTCAATACATAGTGTATACAAAAATAATAATACAAAGTATAGACACAAAAACTTGTTTCTTAAAAATGTTTGTTTTTGTGAGAAATCGTTTATAAAAATAGTCTTTATTCATGTAGTTATTATTTGGAAATAGAGGGTTTTTAAGGGCTCATAAACAAATTACAAAAGATACCTGCAACATCTGACGGCGTCCATTCAACACGTTACGGCGGCACCGATTTCAGATCACACGAGCATTACTGATGGAAATATGACTTGTTCATGGCTTCATGAATCATGCACGCACGAGCCATACAAAAGAGTCTTCTGAAATTGTAACGGATGTAGGCTGCTTCTGCGAGCTGTTTCCCATCTCTGTGTTTCAGTTTTCTATATATAAACCATCTTCTTCTCTACCATTCTTCGCAAGGTCAAGCACAAATCCAAAGTAGCCATGGAGAGTTGGACTTGCGGCATAGATTTCGTGGCAGTTCTCGAAGTGATCTCTCCATGAAAATCCTTCAATCCCTTGACGAATCATCTGATCTTCTCCATGTCGCTGCCGTTTCTACCTCCGCGCTTGGTCAGCCCCCTTTCCTCAATTGTATCTTATTTCATTCTTTCGAATGTTGTTGAATTGTGTTTCTGTAGCTTTAGTGGCGATGTTTAGATATACATAAACCCTAAGTTGAGTGAATTTCAATTTTGACTATGCTAGTATCAAAAGGATAAATCTTTGTTTGAATGATTTGGTTTCTGATGTCAAATTCAGATTTAAGTGAGAAGAAAAAGATTACCCAAGTGATTTCTGCACTGAATTGGACTTACTGTTAGGTATGTAACTTATCTGATTGGTTGATGCTTGATCGTAACTCATAAGCTAAATTGGGAGATAGAACAGTTCTGGGTCAAGCTAAAACCCTATAACTCAGGATCAAAGAAACATCAAATTAATCCACGAAAAAATATCGAATAAGTTCATACAGAGAATGATATGATTGAAGAATTGTATGTTTTCCTTCACTTTGAATTTGAAGTTCATATCTTCATTTTTTGGACAAATAAATTAATGAAATGAATGTATTGGCAACTTTATGTTAACTTTTGAATTCATTGTTTGGATTCAGTGAAGGAGGGTGACCTTTGCAAGAAGCTTTGCCTGCGGATGTTTCCTCAACTGTCTGCTTGCAGCATTTTTACAGAACCACACCCTTGGTCCTGTAATAGAGGTGGTGAGCACGGAACTTTCTCGGCCTTAGCTCATAGCCTCTCTTATTCTAAACAAAAAAGATTGGTGGCAAAGGCCCATAAGTGCTTCAAGCACCGATAATTTCTACGAAGGGATTGGAAACACTATGCTACCAGGATCTTCCGATGTAGTTAACGGGAGACCTTTCTACTGGTCAAGTAAAGGAAATAGTAACCCTGAAGTTCCCGAGAGTTTAGTGTATAAGTTAGTCTCGCAATTGTGTGTTGTTACTGAAATCCATGTCCAGCCACATGAAGGTTCCCAGTCTGACTCTGATCCCGCATTGCGTAGTTGCAGAATTCTTTGATTTTGGTGTAAATTATGATTTTGTGTGTGTCAGGTTATAATGAGGTTGAATTTGGATGCCCTGTTTATTCAGCCAAGGAGGTGAGGTTCAGCTTTGGCCATGCCCATCCCTTTAGTCTTCAGCCTGACAAATTTGTATGGACATATACATCGCCAGTGTTTCCCATGATTCAGGTGCAATGAACTTCAGCTCATCCATGATTCTTGATTTTTCGTAAAAAAAAAAAAATCTTTTTAATGGCTATGAATGTGGATTTGCCATCTAAATGTGCCCTTGCAGCATTACTGTTTTTATTTATTTGATGATGGAATAGATGAAAATGAAATAATCGGTATGTATCATAATCTGATTGAGTGAGTGATTTTTTACTTGAATGGAAACAGAGAAGTGGCCTCCAGAGGTTCGTGCTACCTGAACCCGTCCTCTGCATAGGAGGGATTTTGCAGATTGAGCTCTTGGAAGGATGATAAGGCATCCACTCGATGACTTATATTATGTTTGGTAATCTTAATACAGCTTAGCTCCCTTTACAATTTTAGCATTGAATCTTTCATAAATGTGGAACTCGTAGTTGTTATATTGTTGCATTTCAACTACATTGATTAACTTATCCATGAAATGAGTATTTGGGAGAAATGCTATTACGAAGAGCTGAAGAATGAGAAACAGTGATGAAATCGCGTTTAGCAATCTGGAAAGACAACTGTTTTGAGAATTAAGGTCATTTACCGTATTCGGAATGCATATAGTTGTCTTGTGTGATTTATGTCATTTTTGATTTAATGTATCAAAAGCACATACATTTGAGTGTGTTGTTCTTACTTTTTGCACATTGATGTAGTGTTTCGCATGTTCAAGCATTAGGGAAGGTCCTAAGTCCAAAGTTTTCTGTTGCAATAACTGATAATTCGGGAAGGTTCATCTGCGCTCCACCATACGCGTGGGATTCAGAGAAATTCATACGGTCGATATTAGTCACGACTTGACGAGGGCAACAACAGCTTGGTTGGAATTGTTCAGTAGCACAGCTAACACCAGTTCTGGCTCAAGTGCTCCAAGCTGCTGTTATTGCTTTCTGGCGATTGGTAAATGCTCCATTTCAGCGTTCTATCAATATCATCAGATCTCTTATTCACAATGTCATGAATCACAGATTTTATGTTTGTTTGATTGCTGGTTTCTATCGATGTTTATGGCTACACTAAATTATTGTGTTGTTCCTTGAGGAAATGTGGTTGATGTTTTATTTAAAACTTACAAGGTGAAATTCGTGTAAATTTGATTAAAAATATACATCTATTATTGAACCTGACTTATTGCACAGTAGAACTAGAGCCGGCAAAAACAGACCCGGCTTCGTGTAGGAACTTAATATTGAAGATCGCAAAGGGAAGTTTAGAACTAATACGATTGTACGAATACTACAATGCGTATGCAAGCCTACGATACGTTTGAGTGGAGTACTCGGAGGGAGAGAATTTTCGGAACTGGAGGTGATCTTTGTGATCGGTGTGTTTAAGAATGAGTGAAGGCCTCCTTTTATAGAAGCCTGGTGGGAGTTATCAAACTGAGACTCATTCTCGCATGAAAAGTTAATACAAATCTATTGGAGATATCATCCGTTGAGTGGATCAGACGTGGGAGAAGAGTGGGATCAGCCTGGCTCGTTTGACTGCTTCAAACCGAATTGGCGACCGAGCTTGGGCAACACAAAAACAAGATGATAGGTGGTTTGACTGCTTCAAACCGAATTGGCGACCGAGCTTGGGCCAACCCAAAAACAAGATGATAGGTGGTCAGTCCAACATTTAAGCCTGAAAGCCATCCCCAAACTGGCAAACCGCAAATGGCGCACACCTCGCCTCGGCGGCATGAATGCGTGTCTAGCAAACGGTGTGTCTTTTCATATACTTCATTAACCGTATAATACATATATCTCTCTCTATATATATATGGTGTTCTATAGTCTCTCCACTTTCGATCTAGGACAATATTCTCTACAATTAAATACATGATGTACATTTAATACACTTATCACTGAACATTAATTTTTCATTCATTAGTACGTCATTTTATACATATCTATACCAAATTGTAGTATTATGAAAAACGAAGCTAATACTCTCGTTTTTCGGCGTTGGTTTTGGCTAGATCCCACCTGAAATGTGCCCGAAAATCTCTTTGGCACAAGTTCTTTAAAAAATTATTTCAACAATCCCCACGTGAATAGAACTTAATTCTAAACCATGTATTTGGTTTTGATAAAAAAAAACGGAATCAAATTTAGAGAGTATAGTCGAAGAATCATTGGATATGGGTTGGAAGTGTTTTTCAGCCATAAGCCAGTCGTAGTGAATAGTCATTGGATTTACTCGATCAAATGGTGAACATGATGTCTTGAACCACCGGACTTTGATGTAAACAGAGACAATAACTGTCGCATAGTTTCATCTTCGCCGTGGAATTATGTGGTCTTTGTTGTGTTCATTTTGGCTTGGAATGAGTGAAGTCGCAGAAAATTAGTCTTTCAAAGATTCTCCTTGACATGGTCGCATATCAACTCATAAGGTGATTTACCATAACAAAAAAAGTATCTTTCATACCCCACCTATATTTCAAGTATATGAAATCATTAAAAGCTAAAGCTTGATCTCAATACCTTATCAAACAACACTAGTATTATCGAGGAATTGGGTTGAGAGATAGGTCCCAGTTCGCACTTAGATTCCGTTCAATTTGTTTTCCCTTTGAACTTAAATTGTGGGATCTCCATGATGTATGTGGGGTTGAACGCGAAGCATCTTCTTTAGTAAATAATTGTGAACCCATTCTTTTTTATTATTTAGCAACTTGGTCTTGTGACAAACCCTTAGTAAATGGATCCGCTAGGTTGTTGATTTGACACAATCTATCACAATCGCATTTGTCGAAAGTAGTATTTAATGGACTTATGTCGTCATTTAATGTGACGATACTTTTCATTGTACATACAACTTTGTGCCTGAGCTATAGCGATTGACTATCATAATGTACACGTCTTGTTGGCATATGTTTGTTTCCTAGTGGAATATCTCCCAAGAAATTTTGAAGTCATTCAGCTTTCTTAACTACTTTGTCTAAAGCAATGAACTCATATTTCATTGTGGATTTGGTCAAAGTGATTGTTTGGAAGATTTCCAAGACATTGTTGTTCCTATTAGTGTAAACTAGTTCATTGCCCGCACCTTGTGCGGTTTTTATTTTTAAAAAATTATATTATAATGTTCATGTATTATGTATTGAATATTTATCTAAAAAAACATAATTGTACTAAGAATATGAATTTTCTTATAAAATTAATGGAAAGATTTTTAACAAATAAAATGTTATTAAAAATATTATACTTGAACATAACCAAATGCCCAAAAAATATATGATTTTTTTAAATATTTAGTTTAACCCACAAAACAGTAGGTCAGCAACCCACATAAAAGATATTGATTCGTTATCAAAGAAAGTTATACATCAACTTAGCCAAAAAGCCAATAAATGTATATTTGTTTAATCTTTAAATCATCTATTTATATTCAACTACCCAATAAAGTAGATCGAACGACCCACAAAACGGTAGGTCAATGTCCCATATAACTGATATTAATCCTTTATTAATAAAATTTTTACTTGAATTTAGCCAAAATGCCAAGAAATGTATGTTTTGTTTAATCTTCAAACTCTCTATTTAACAAGTTCTCAAACTGTCATTCTTACTTATAATCGACGTTGGACAGCAAAATCGCTAAAAATATTAATGACCTACAAAATAGTAAGTCAACGACCTACAAAACGGTAGATCAATGACCCATATAAATGATATTAATCCGTTACTAATAAAAATTATACTTGAATATAGCCAAAAATGCAAGAAATATATGTTTTATTTAATCTTCAAACCGTCTATTTATACAAATTCGAGTGTTTCGATGTGTTATTCCATAATCGATGTGGGATAACAATGAAAATATTTAACGGCCCATAAAACAGTAGATCAGCGACCCACAAAGCAGTAGGTCAATGACTCATATAAATGGTATTAATCTTTTATGAATAAAAATTATGCTTGAACTTAGCAAAATGTCAAAAATGTATGATTTGTTTGATCTTCAAACCCTCTATTTAATTATCCATATAAGTTCTCAAACTGTCATTCTTACTTATAATCGATAGAGGTAGCAAAATCGTTGAAAACAATAGGTCAACGACCCATATAACGAAATATCCGTTATGAATAAAAAATTATACTTGAACTTAGCCCAAAGGCATATAACTCTAGCATACTTGTGATATTTGTGAATTGCCTTTTAAGATCTATTATTGCATGTTATGGTGATCCGGATTCTGAAATGTTTTACCTTTATTAAATTGTCTGAATTTCACCCTCCTTCAATTTGATTTCGAGCATCCAATCTTTACTCCTCCCTTCTCTCTCTATCTATAAACTGATTTACGAGCTAGTCGGAACAAACCTCAAAGACCCGTCGGACGACCTACCCCTACTTAAGTTTAGGTTTTGCTCCGATCTTGTCTATGGACATTAAAAGAATATCTTTACTGTCTTCCTCAACAATTACATCGACTTCTAACAATACCATGATTTCAAATCAATTGGCTTTTTAGAAAATCTTGGATTAAACTAATAAAAGGAATAAGAACCATGTCATAGTATAATTTCTATGTATCACGTATTGAATATTAAATACCATATACCAGTAGATGAACGACTCACATAACAGTATACCAATGGCTTACATAACAATACATCAACGACCCACATAGTAAATATGTCAACGATCACATGCAAGCAAGTCAGCGACCCATATTATACTTGATCTTAGCCAAAATATCAAGAAATGTGTGAATTGGCTAATCTTCAAACCTTCGATATATGTAGATTCTCAAATTGTCAGCCTTTCTTGATAACCAATATGGGACAATCTAGCAAAATCTATAAAAAGATTATTTTGTGGATTTCATTGTGATATTTTTTGATGAGAAATTTTGTTTGGTACCCTCGAGGTTTTGGCTTTTTCAGTGGTGCCCACTAAATTTCACATTGTAGTTGTTGCACTAAGGATTTTGACCTTTTCTGTTCTAGGCTCATTCTTGTCAAAAAATTTTATTTATTTATTTTTCCATCAGTAATTACAAATAAATGAAAATAAAAGACATTAGGAAACCGGGGAACAACAAGTGATGCTCTCCATCCGGAAACCCCCTGTTCACACCTATATTAAATCTAAGTATAAATCTAGTTAATGGAGTTCAATTCGAGGATTGAAAAACGCGATATTGGGTGCGATAAGTAAGGAGACAATCAATTTCAGTGACAACTTTGGAAAGCACGACTACGACACATATTGTAAGTAGTTTGAGTAGTGAGACTGGCTGTAACACCCCGAATCCGTAGGACTCGAGGCGCTACTAGGCTAGGATCTCCACAATGGATCCTGACCCTAGCCTGACAACAAGTTCACTAGATCTTACAACAAGGCACAGATAGATTAAATCCAAAACATAAAACTGATATATATATCAAAAGGTAATACAAAAGTACCGCTGAGTACAAAAGTAAACATAAACTGTACATATGAAAAGTTTTATCCCACCAAACGACCCCAGTGTACGTAGCCCTCAACGGATCACCCTCTTTGGATCACTCTGCAGCTCTCCTAACCTGCAAAGGATCTACAACACGGTATAAAACCGTTAGTTAACCATACACATATATATAGACACGCATAAGCACAGACATACGTTAGAAATAATAAACACCTCATCATGCTATCACACATTTACTTGGTTAATTATCTTTATAAGGTCCAACATTCAAATCGTATAAATAAGTGTATATAAACATATGTGACACGAGGAATATAATCCTCGCCTCTGATCGCTATTAGCCAGCTGGTGTGGCTCCGGCAATCCTCCCCGTATACCCTATGGGGGAGTGATGAAGGGGTCTATCCCGTATAGCAGATCTGGCCTAACTACAGAGAACCTCCCAGACTCCCAGCGGGATGAAATGGGAAAGGTTATCACGGCCCTACAATGGGCAATCAATATATCATAGGTCAGTAATAATCAATAACACATGCTATCAAGCATATACCACACACCACTCATGCAATACATCCAATATAAGGATGGTAGCTAAGTAAGTCCTATGGACTTATCTCAACCTCAAAAGTAGTCTCAACTACGATCAACTCTCAACCTGGTCCACTCCAGTCTGGAGGACAACACTGCCTAGTAACAAGGCATAACAATATATCAAACTCATATGCATCAAAGGGGTCACACCTAGACCCAAGCGATCCATAAGGATCGTATCCAACTTATAAACCTCAAAGCTCTAACCGGCATAAACCATATCATGATCATCCTCATTCTATCCTCATACACATACCTAGCATGCCACTAAACCGCTCATACTAGGAAAGGAAAGGATCATACTGCTCTAAGTAGATCCTGCACAAAACGCACCTGCGGAACGGAAAGACGCAGGGGCGGAACAAGGCAAACCGCGGGCGCGGCAAGGCTCGGCCGCAGGCGCGGTGACAGGGCCGCAGGCAAGCACAGGCGCTGGACAGTGGCCGCGGGGCGGCAGATTCCGGCACGGGTGCGGTGACAAGGCTCCCGCAGGGGCGGCTTCGCTGGACCGCGGGCGGCGACAATGCAGAGAGTGATCCCGCGGTTCCTCTTCGGCTCTTCACGTGATCAAATCACGTCTTCTCTCATCCAAAACCAAGCACATACATATACATACATAAACCAACATCAATATACCTCAACATGCATCTAGTCATAAGATAGGAAGAGGAAACAAAGAAGAAAGAAAAGAAGAAGAAGCAAGAACCTTACCACACTTGTGGTCCTAGGCTGCAAGGAAGATCAACAAGCTCCACAGGTAGCTCTCAAGCTTATCACAACATCCAACATCATCAACATCATCATCCTCACAACAAACACTTCTAAACTCAAAGGAAGAACAATATCAAGATCAAGGAGAGAAGAATAAGAAGCAAGAAGGACGTAAGGGCTGGAAAGGAATGAAGAACACTTGCTCAGCAAGCCAAAGCAAAGGAAATAGGTTAAGGAAGTGAAAGAGTAAAGCACGGGTCAAAGGTCAATAAAACCAGCTGCAGCCGCAGGAAACCACAGGGGCGGTTCCCTGAGCCGTAGGGGCGGAACAACAGACGAGCCACAGGGGCGGCCTCACGGACCCGCGGGGCGGCTAAGGCCAAAACTGGCTCCAAAGACTAAGGCTCTTACATTGACGAACTCATTAGTCATGGGTGTTTATGCGATGAGACCGAGAGATTGTTAATGGTGGATCCGAATTTTCATTGGGCTCAAGGAAAAGCAGGTTAGGATCGGGTTCATGTTGTTGTTTCAAAGGAAAATTGGTGGATATTTGTTGGATTTATAATGGATTCAATGGCCTAGATGCAACAAATTCCTGGCTTTCTAAATCTCTATCCCGCATTTCATGAATGGCTCAAGGCTATACTTTGGAATGATTACGGGTCAAATCTGGATGAAAATCAACCCGAATCCGATTCTAGTAGAGCATAACACGGATCTAGTTAACCTAGTAGCTTGGAAAAGAGTTTTGGACATTTATTTTTAATTATATACGGAAAAGTAAATTAAAAATTAATCTTTTGGACAGGGTATAAACCGGAAAAGGGTAAATCCCTAAGGGCACCAACCGGAAAAGCCAAAATCTAGAGGAACTCAAACGACATTTCTCTTTTTTATTAGAGTTGATGTGGCATGTTGATTGTTTATTAATTATAATAAGAATTTTCTTAAAAATAGTTTTGTAGCAAATCTGTTAATATCTTATGACAAGTCTGTAAATAAATCGAAAAAATCGTATATGACATGCCTTAGGAGATGACATGTGTGCGACTTGTAGTTTGTTTTAGTAGCGTATATGTAGTTATAGAAGATTAAAAAATGTTTCTATATTTTCTTCTTTCTCCAATAACAAATTTTAAAGAAAAGAAAACCAAGAATATTTATGACCAAAAATATTTCTAATTTAAGTTATAAACGGGATTGGTATTAGTTCAGATAGAAACAAACAAATCATGCGCACACGCACATGCACACATGAACATTGAGAATTTGAGAGTGTGCGTGGGAGACTCCATTTGTTGAGATGAGGGATGAAGGATTAATGCGACATGCATTCAAGTAGGGAAAAAGCCCGGACGGATGCATACACATTATGTCCGAGGAAAAATAATACCCGAAAAAATAAAAATAAAAATCTCGGGTGCGAACGCAATGCGGATATTGCGCGTGCACTAATTGTTACGTAATATTTCGTCTCACCCAAATGACATCATTCATTATAAATAAGAATTAATAAATTTCAGATTACTAATCATACTTATATTTTCTTCTTTATCTATTACAAAATTTCAATTAATTAATTATAATAATATTAAATAAGAACAATATAATAAACAAAATTCTTACTTACAATGTGCATAGAAATTTATCACTAGGCTCTATTATTGTATAACTTTTAATGTTTTAATTTCATTAGTAGATTTCATCTCCACCCAATCCGGACATCTCATATCTATCATGAACATACCCATAAAAACTACATGAACTGAACCAAAAGTGCAAAAATATGTATGATTTGTTTAATATTCATATACAAGTTTTCAATCGTTGTGGATAGTAAAATCGCTAAAAATGTTCAACGATCCAAAAAACAGTAGGTCAACGACCCACAAAACGATAGATCAACGACCTATAGCCAAAATGCCATTTAGGATAAAACAATCACTGAAAATATTTAACAACAGACCCATATAACGGATATTAATCCGTTATATATAAAAATTATACTTAAACTTAGTCAAAAGTAAACAAAAATGCATACTAGAACTTAGCCAAAAGGCCAAAAAAATGTATGATTTGTTTAATTTTCAAATCCAGACTATCAGCCTTACTTATAATCGATGTGGGATAGCAAAATCAGAGAAAACAAAAATAGAAGGTCAACGACCCACAGAACAGTAGAATATTAACCCCTATTTATAAAAAAATTATACTTGAACTTAGCCAAAATGTCAAGAAATATACGATTTGTTTAATCTTCAAACCCTCTATTTATACATATTCTCAGTCTATCAATCTTACATATAATCGATGTGGAATAAAAAAATTTGAAAATATTTAACGACCCAAAAAAATAGGTCAATGACCGTATAACGATATTAATCCATTATGAATAAAAATTATACTTGAAGATAACCAAAAGGCATAAAAATATATTATTTTTTTAATCATAAAACCTATTTCGACCCACAAAACAGTAGGTCAACGACCTACAAAACGGATACTAATATTTTCTTATCAAAAAATTATACTTGAACTTAACCAAAACCAAGAAATATAGGATTTTTTAATCTTCAAACCCTCTATTTAAACAAGTTCTCAAACTATCAGTCTTACTTATAATCGACGTGAATATCAAAATCGTTGGTCAACGACCCATATAACGGAGTTATGAATAAAAATGGGATAGAAAAATAAAAATAATTAACAAAACTCACAAAATAGTGGTCGTTGACCCACAAAATAGTAGGTCATATAATGGATATTAATCCGTTATGAATAAAAATTATACTTGGTTAACCCTTGTCAAACTATCATATGCGTAAAAATAAAATTTAACCACCCACAAACAGTAGTTCAACGACCCACAAAACAGTAGGTCAATGATCCACATAAAGGATATTAATCCGTTATTAATAAAAATATATACTTCAACTTAGCTAAAAGGCCAAGAAATGTGTGATTTGTTTAATCTTCAAACTCTCTATTTATACATGTTTCAAACTATCTCCCTTAGTTATAATCGATGTGCATAACAACATTCAAGAAAAGTAAACGTAAAATCTTTCTAAAAAATTCTATAATTTTAAATTAAAAGATTTGATAGCTAAAAATAATTTTTTCAAATCAACAAATACCAATATAAATTTTTAGGTAGAAGTTTACTCTAGATACAAGCTGATTCGAGATCATGTTGGTTAACTTTACGAATTTTTTTTTATTTTTGGCTTATTAAAAAAGATTTTATGAATTAATTAGTTATTTAGAAAAAAAAGATTTAATTCTACAAAATTTGTGAGGTGTCACGTCAGTTTTAGTGTCGTCTGTTTTAGTATAGGTATATAGATAATTACTAGTGAGTTGTAAAAATTAAACTGGTATTTTTTTTATTATCGCAAATAATATTTTGATATAAAAGTAAGAAATTATAATTAAATAATAGCAAGATATATAAATAAAAGATTTTAACATTATCAAAATTGCATCGTTTCCTATATATATAGTTTTGAAATAAATAAAAATAACCATTAGAACTAAAAATGTGAAAATTTTCTAGTTTCTCATCAAAAAATATGATTTAAGTATATTATACAATATAACTAATATCTAAAATTTAGCTATAATAATACAAAGTACAGTATTTTGAATTAATATAAGATTATTAAAGGTTGTAATTAAGAAGTATGCAAGTTAAATTTGGAAATAATATGTGAGAATCAAAATTATCCAAATTAAGGAGTATTTAACTTAATATGGTGACGCCAAGTAACAAAATTCGAGATGGCTTTGGATTTAAACCTTGTCTTGAATAAGACAAGGTTTGCTGACAAATTACATTTGTCGAAAGAAAACACAAAAATTCTCTTAAAATTACCAAAGTCACATTTTCAGTCGAATAACAAAAGGAAAAGATGCATGTTCATTTGTTGAGAGTACTACTTTTGATTCATCATGTACAAAAGACTAAAAAAATATTCAAATCTTGTAAATAACCTTTAAGCCTTCCAACCATACCCTGTCAATGTAATCATCAAGATTGTTACTGAAGCAGTCGTTTGTCAGTTCCTGAACCATCTCATCAGCCAAGTGCATGTTATTCTGCGAAGATGTTGCCGCTCCTCACATCTTTGGGCTGAATCCGTTGGTCGTGCCTCGTGCAGCTGAAGAATCGTTGTTCGAGTTTTGTTTTGAAGCTTCCACACTTGTTCAGCATCGGCCCACCAGCCACCATCACCCATGTTGTCTCCGGACACATTGCTTGGTGGGCCCGGGACAGGGGATCCCATTGTGTTGTTTCCGAAACAACCTAAATTGTTCTACCTAGAGTGCGTTTTTTTGTTTGACATGTTATGGAGTAGATGTTGGATCATCTGTTGTTGTAACGACTGGCTCGTTGCTGAAGGTTAGACTGGTTTGACATCTGGGAGCTTCGTTGTTGATGTTGCTTGTGTTGTTGGTCCATTGGCTTGAGAACCCGTCAACGGTCCACCCTGCAAATTCCGAAAGACAACCGGGAAGTTGCCTTGAAAAGACAAGGATGGACTTGCACTCAACTATGAGTTATTCATGGACAAGGACGACGCCTCCTGATTGTTTATTGAACTCTTCCTGAGCATGTTTGGTAGATGGTTAGCACTAGGGTTGCTACACGTAGCCCGTTTAGGCCAGCCCGATCCGCCATGCCTGATGGATTATTATTTTTACACACATTGCTATTGACACCCGGTTACATCGGCATCTGCTTGTTGTTATTCCTATTAGTGGACAAAAACTGCTACATGTTTGTCAGTTGCTCTATTTCCTGCATCTTTTGCAGCTGTAGCTTGGATTGGGAGGAAGTGTGTCGAGGATGATTTCTTTAATGCCTCTGTAACAAAGGACACGATCGAGTAAATTTCTGCTAAACAAAAAAAAAAAAAAAAAGAATAATAGAAGAGCAAGCAAATTACCAATTGGTCTAGCTTTACTCGTATCACAAAAGTCCATCAAATCCTTCATGGTATTGACTACTTCGGATACAGGTTTTGTTTATAAAAATATTATATAATATAACTTTATGTATTATATATTGAATATTAATATTATATATAGTAAAGCAACTACTCATGTATATCAACGACTAGCAGTATGTCAACGATCACGTACGAGTAGGTTAATAGCACACATATTAAATATTAATCCGATATAAATAAATATTATATTCGATCTAATGCAAAATATCAAGAAATGTACGAATTATCTAATCTTCCAACCTTCAATGTATAGATGTTATCAAATGTCGGTCTTTCTTAATAACCGATTTGGGACAATCTAGCAAAATACATGAAAAGTTTATTTTGTTGCTTTCATTGTGATATTTCTTATGGGAAATTTCATTTAGTGTCTACTAAGTTTTACATTTTCGGTTGGTGTCTTAAGAATTTTGAGTTTTTCTAGTCTATGCCCATTCTTGTCAAAAACATTAGTTTTTTAATTTATTTTTCTGTGAGTAATTATAAATAAATGAAAATAAAATACATTAGGAAAATAGGGGAGATTCTACATCCGGACACCCCTATTTGCAACTTTGTTAAATCTAAGTTAAATCCATTAAGTGAAGTTCGAGAATTGAAAGACACGGTCTTGGGTGCGATAAGTAAGAAGACAAACAATTTCAGTGACAACGTTGGGAAAAGTACGATTATTATACGCATTGTAAGTAAATCGAGTAGTGAGACCAACAAACTCAATAGCCATGGGAGTTTATGCGATGAAAGCGGGAGATTGTTAATGGTGGATCCGAATTTCTAATGGCTCAAGGAAAAGCAAGGAAGGATGGAGTTCATGTTGTTTCGAAGGAAAACGGGTGGGTATTTGTTGGGATTTATGATGGATTCAATGGCCTAGATGCAACATAATTCTAGCTTTCTAATCTCTATCCGCAATTTATGAAGAGCTCAAGGATATACTTTGGAATGATTATGGGTCAAATCCGGACCAAAGCTTACCCGAACCCAATTCTAGTAGAAGCGGTACACGAAGCTAATTGACCTAGTAGCCTGGAGAAGAGTTCTAGACATTTATTTATTAATTATTAACAGAAAAGTAAATTAAAAATAATTTTTTTTGACAAGAATGGGCATAGACCAGAAAAAGACAAAGCACTAAGGGCACCAACCGGAAATGTGAAACTTAGTGGACACCAACCGAAAAAGGCAAAACCTCGAGTACACCAAACGAAAATTGTCTTTTTTATTAGAGTTGATGTGTCATGCTGACCATTTTTTAATTATAATAAAAAAATTAAAGTAATTTTTGGAAAATCTATTACTATATTATGGCAAATCTGTAAATAAATCAAAAAATCATATGTGGCATGCCTTGGAGACGACACGTGTGCAAAATATAGTTTGTTTTAGTAGTATGTATAGATATAGATTTCAAATTTTGCTATATTTTCTTCTTCTCCAATAACAAATTATAAATAAAAGAAAACTAAGGATATTTATGACCTAAAAAAGTCCTAATTTAAGTTATAGACGGGGTTGTTTTTTGATCAAAGGGTAACAAAGGGAAACAGACAAAGCATGCCACACACACATGTACATTGGGAGTGTGCATGAGAGCCTCCATTTGTCGAGATGAGGGGTGAAGGACTAATGCGGAATGCGTTCCAGTAGGATAAAATCCAGAGGACGCACGCATTGCGTGCGGGAAAAAAAACCTAAACTATCGGGTGCTGGTGCAATGCGGATACTACAAGTGCATTGATTGTTTCATAATATTCCGTCTGACCGAATGACACTACTCGTTATAAATAAGAATATAAATTTCGGATTACTAATCATACTATATTTTCTTTAGCAATAACAAAATTTTAATTAATAAAATATAATAATATTAAATAAGAACAATATATTAATTACAATTCTTAATTTCCATGTACATAGAAATTTATCACGTACTTTATTATTGTAAAACTTTAATGTTTTAATTTCATTAATAGATTCCATCCTCACCCAATCCGGACATCTGGTATCTCTCCTGAACACGCTGCAAATCGTCTGTTCTAACATTAAACAATCTGGTAAAAAATCAACAGTGTCAGTGATTGAAAAGCAAAAGTCCAGAGCTTCTCAGAGCTTGAAACTAAACTATCATTCTTATATTGATATTATTAAATAAAATAAGACAAGGTTTGCTGACAAATTACACTTGCCCAAAAAAACACAAAATCCTCCTAAAATTACCAAAGTCAACCAATTCTGTACACAAACTAAAAAAATATTCAAATCCTGTATGTAACCTTCAAGCCTTCCAATCATACCCCGCCAATGTATCATCAAGATTGTTACTGAAGTAGTCGTTGTCAGTAAAGTTGTTTGTCAGTTCCTGAACCATCTCATCAGGCAAGTGCATGTTATTCTGCGCCGCTGCCACATCAGCCGCTGCCACATCAGCCGCTCCTGACATATTCGGGCTAAATCCGTTGGCAGTACCTACCGCAACTGAAGAATCGCTGTTCGAGTTTGTCTTGAAGATTCCACGGTTGTTCATAATCAGCCTACCACCATCAGCCATGGTGTCTCCGGACACATTGCTTGGGGCTCGGGACAGGGAATCCCATTGTGTTGTTTCTGAAACCACCTAAATTTTGCGTTTTGTTGTTGGACATGTTATCGAGTATATGCTGGATCATCTGTTGTTGGCTAGGCTGGTTTGACATGGAGCTTTGTTGTTGCTGATGGCCAATTGGGCTCGAGAACCCGCCAACGGGCCCACCCTGCAAATATGACGCCTCCTGATGGTTTACTGAATTCTGCCTGAGCATGTTTTGGTAGTTGGTTAGCGCTAGGGCTGCAGCAGCTGGCCCGTTTAGCCCAGTCCGACCCGCTATGCCTGGTGGGTTATTATTGTTACCCACATTGTTATTAACACCCGGTTGCATCGGCATCATGTTGTTATTCCTATTAGTGGGCAAGCCCTGCTGCATGTTTGCCCGTTGCTCCATTTCCTGCATCTTTTGCAACTGTAGCTTGTGTCGAGGATAATTCTTTAATGCCTCTGTAACAAAGTACACAATCGAGTAAATTTCTGCTAAACAAAAAAAAAGGAATAACAGAAGAGCAAGCAAATTACCAATTGGTCCAGCTTTACTGTTATCACAAAAGTCCATCAAATCCTTCATGGAATTGACTACTTCAGAAATCTGTTACAGAGTTACGTTGTGTATCAGCAAATTTTAACAGCAGGACGGATATCAACATGATTTTCCAAACAATGACAGTGTTCGTTGACAATAATACCTGCATGCTTCTCATGTATCGTTTAGAGAAACCTAAGTCGTTTAATGACTGCAACTCCAAGCTCTTTGCAAGCTGACGCCCAGCTGTCACCACCCTTTACATCACTCAAGGCCAAAATTTAGATTCATGATCGTCTTAAAATCCTAATCAAATTGAGTAAAAGAAAAGGCACATTGTTTTCACTACTTGTTATATGAATGCTGCAACATCCAAAAACAATGATACAAATCATACAATGTACTTTTAATAAACAAATGACACAGAACATATTGTTATCGAAGGATGACATACATGTTGCTGTTTGATTGTAAATCTTGGTTTGATAGTCCTTCGGATCCACTTTCGTCAATTGTGCTTTGACATTTTTGTGCTACTTGTAGGAATTGATTAACCTGCGAGGAACACATTATCAAACCAAATCAGAATACGTGCAACCTTGCTTATTTAAGAGGGAATGTTTCAGATATAATTAGCAACATAGGATACTAGTTTGTATGTCCATTTACAAGACTATTACCATTCTGTTGATCATTAGCAGGATAGCACCATGAGTTTGGTTGTTTGTTAACAAGATCAAGCAAAATTATAAAATATTAACGACCAAACTGAAGTAAGAACTAGCATGTTGTAATCAAGTTAGGTATGCAGAATAAGATAATTTAATAACATTAAATTAGCATATACCATCATTGTAAACCATTAGCCATCGAGCAAAAATGAGGATGAGAGTAGATATTCAGACAAAACAGAGAGAGAACAAATATAAAAAAAATATATAAAAAAGGCATCAAATATGAACAGCGAATGAACAAAACAAACTACAACAATCATCATCCAGCCATCATAAATGAGAATAACAATGAACACTCATTACCTGTGATGCCACTATTCTTCGAGGGAGTAGTTCTTCATGGCGCCGGGCACAAAATTCCCATGATAAAATCTGAGATTAGCACGTTAATCAATTTTCAAGCTCATTAAGACTACTGCAAAAATAAAGGTACTTAGGAATACAAGCAAAAACCTTCAGATCTTGAGCAAATATGATTCTGAGATGGCCTTCCCGGACAATACGAACTTGATCATATACACTCTCTTGAATAGCTTTTTCATACTGCAACACCATTATTCCAGAGATTCTACGTTCAAGAGGCATGTCGAGATACAAAAGCTCATCAATCATACCACTGCTGAATTTGATTTCATTGAGCCGTGGAGTACTTCATATGTTGCCTCTGTAAAGAAAGGGGAAAAATAAACAAGGGTTACGACGTCATGGATGTTATATGGTTAGAAAACAATTATCTTCAGTATCTTTAACTATGAGGATAGCACCTAGGGATGTCTACAATTCTATTGTTAGCTACATAAGCCAAGAACGAACAAAAAAAAAATCAGACCCATTCTACACCCCTGAGACATAGGTTTCTCCATATCATTTGGCATTCCTTCCAATATCATTACTAGTTGAGCTACAATATTCTTCTGCATTACTTGGCACAAGCTGTCTTCCCTAGACTTGTGTGCAATTACTAATTCAGCTAAATACTCTTCTGCATTACAAGCTTTCTTGCCTACTATCAGGAAGCTCTTCTTGTCGTATTGACCACAATAAAAGGATATGATGTAATTGTTTTTAAAAATAAATGTTTACATTCTAGAAAAATATTTGCAGCATCAATTTCTCATCTCTGTCTCATAATGATAAGTGGTATGAAAAAGAAATGTTCTGTGGGGCTATTACTTTAATATGACAAGTGAAGTTCAATTTTTAAACATACTCCAAACAAAGCCAATTTTCAGTTATAAAGTTATATTGATTTTAAACTCTCTGCAGTACTCCTTTTTCATCATGAAAACTGATGCACAAATCCAGACAATGACATGTATGATAACTAGAGCATCTATAAATTAGCATAAAGGTAGCAACTTTTGACGAAAATCCAGCTTACTTACCAAATCCCCTCCCAGATTTAGAGCCACAAATATCACAATGCCATGCATCCTGAAAAAACAGGAAATTAAACAATAAGACACGAATGGTTGAATACCCAGACCTCAGGCTTGGGTCATAGACATATCATTAGAGCTGAATATAGAGCATAGAAAAGCAAAGAGCCTAACCGCTGTTGCCTGAGGGAAAACACCAAAGGCATGGTGCACAACATTCTCATATTGTGATAGGCACCATCTTTTCTTTGCACGAGGAGCATAATACTGCTTGACAAAACTCCTCCAATAACTAATAGTGTTCTCCTGATACATGGCAAAGGGAAAATTATTGCACAATTTCCAGGTTTAATGGCAACATATGAACACTTCAGAAAGAAGAGCCTTTACTTACAGCTGGCTTTCGCCTATGAAAAAGGTACTGCATTAGGCGACGAGCACAGATGCCCCCGGTATCATGGGGATTTTTCATCAAAGCCATATGCTGCATATTCTGCTGCTGAATTTGTTGTCGAGTTGCGCTTGTTGTTGTTGTTGCTGTTGTAGCTGTGCACGTTGCATAACCTGAAGATTCTGCTGGTGTTGTCTTAGCCTCTGTTGCTGCATTAAAGCCTGGAACTGTGGATTATGGCTCTGCAATTGCATTTGATCTCCCTGAAATAGGTGCTGCATAACCTGTTGTTGCGCAATGTCATCCTGTTTAGTATCCAACCTTGGTTTCTTCTGAACCTGTGATAGACTAGAAGGATCCTGGCTGACAGTATTCAGGATTCTTGCACCCATTGGCATCTGTACTTGTCCGGTTTGCGAGACGGGCAATGACGTCTCCCTCGAACCTCCTTGCTGAAAATGATGGTGCTGGGAATTGGGATCGTGGTGGAGAGTTGAGGAACCGTCTACAATGGATGAACCGAAACACTAATGTTATTGGATGTAAATGACAGGGGTGAGGTAGGTAGGCGCATATAAGATTCTGTGTTGAAACTAGCATTTCTTTGGAGCTGAGGGCCACCTGAGAATGCTGAGTTGGCATCAGTCACCAATGAACTAGCCCCAAGGCTGTTTGCAGAGTCGACACATTGTTCAGAACTGTTTGATTGATCTCACCTGAAACTGGACTGAAATTATAGCGCCCTATTCCAGGAATTGAGTTGGTGGAATTCCCAAAGGATGAACTCAGGTGAGTATTAATAACATTTTGCGGCTGTCCATCTCCTTGCGAAAAAATACCAGAACTTGTCGAGGACTGTGTTAATCCACATTCACCCTAGAAGGTGCCATATTGGACACCACGGCCTGGTGGTTGGAATCAAAATACCTCTCCAAAGCCAGACTTGTTTTTCCCTTCACTGCCCGCAAATTAAAAAGTTCACAAGCAGCATTACAAACACTAAGAAGGACAAACCCATATGAAATTCACATACAGAGAATTTGGATACACAACGTAAAACAGACAATCTTATCACCGGAATCAAGAAATTACCAAATTGAGAAAGATCTAGGTTATTCAACTTGCTAGGGTGTGTAAAAGCTACTTTTTTTTTTGTCCCTTAGCGATTTGTTTCTGCTAATTTCCTAGAATCAAACCCGAACCGAAAAGCCAAATTACAGATACAGCAGTAGAATAAGTAAAGAAGAAATCTTTACGGAAATTGTCAAGCATCTCTGCACTAAAAAACTCAATTTTAAATGCCAAACTTACCCTAATTGAAAAACCCTATCCGAAGTTCTAACACTACCAAAAGCCCGACTAGAAGATCAAATCACAGTAGGAATTATCGAAATCCGCAAAGCTTGTCATGACCAGAACCCTAAAAACCCGTCTTTCTCCATGCACATTACAAGCTAGTCGCCTTTGCATCCCAGCCGAAGATAAAAGAGGGATAAACTACACAGATAACCCAAGAAGAGTCCAAGGAAACTAATTAACCTAAAATTGGCAGCTTTAGTGCTAAAGATCAAAGACCAGACACCTATGTTGAAACCTAGAAAGTAAAACAAAACTACAATACACGATATACAAATTCAGACAAGAACCAACTAAACTGATCACTGCAAATCATAGAGAAGCGAATCTGTGAGGAGCAGAGAGATAGCGGAGTACCTCAAAACGACGGTCACAGAAGAGAAAAACGACGGACCAAAGTGTAGACCTTGGAAAAAGGGAGAGAAGAAAGAGAATAGGTTGGGAACTAGGATTTCTTAATTCTTATACCCACAAACTGGGTAAATATTACTAAATAGCATCTAACCGCCTCTTTACCAATAAATTCCTATTAAATCGCCCGTAACTTTACTTTTTGGGCCGATTGATAGCTGTAATATTAAAGATATACTTCTGTAGCCCAACATACAGAATGTCTGTCTTTTAACATTACAGCTATTTATTTAGGTAATAGTAATTTCAGATTTATTTTTAATTTTAAAATTAAGGTTATAAATCTAAATTCTATGAATGCGATTTATTTAGGTTTGGGTTCCGGGTTCAGGTTCCGATTCCGATTTTGAGTTTTGGTTTTTATTTTTCATGTTCCGAATTTTGTTTTTCGGTTTCTAGTTCGGATTTGAGGTTTGGGCTTGAGTAAATTGAAATTATCAATTAGTTTTTTCAATTAATCTTTATAAATAAATAAGTGAGGTCTAGTTTGTTGCCACATACTTAACGTTACAAAAAACAATAAAAGCCCTACTTAACAAACTCTCCAACAAATACTTTATGCTAATGGTACATATATGTTTTTTTTATTTTGTAATTATATCTTTTTAATTATTATATTAGAAAATTTTAATTGTACTATTATAGTTCATATTGCGAATTTTATTAATTAAGTTTAGGTTATTAGACATCCTAAAAAAAATAGAGATTTATAAACGCCTCTTAATTTTCTTACATAAAATTTAAGATTTATATAGTTATTTTTAACCTAATTCGACACGATTGTTCATAACCAAAGGTACTTGTTTACTTATAATACCTTTCTAAGACTATTATAGGAAGACAATGCATGAACATTGTTGTTTTGGTATATACATTGATTATTAGTTATTATAAACATGGGTTTGTAGTTACTATGTCTTTTGGCGTTAATGAATTCCTAGTAGCGTCCTATTGTATAACGGTACGTGCACCCTAATTTTAGGTTGGTATGATTTTCTAGTGTTAAACCTATTATTGATCGATTGTTTGTGTAGCTTTATTAATTTACTAGTTCTCCATTTTTTTCCCCATTGATTCTAGAGCTCAGAAACACAACAATGAAATTTTGATGCACTTCTAAAATGACACAAACTTTGAATCAAATCGATAACCTATATTATTTGACAACACAAATGATCTCATAAGAAGGGTGTTGTGTACCAACTTGAAGAGCATTTAACTACTCGTCAAGTATTTGTAAGAATTGTCTATTTTTGTCACCATTTATACTAATATTTATTAAATCTTGGATGATAAGTATTTTCTTATACAACTTTGATACTATAGGTCATTGTTAGATTTGCAAAAATAGTGTCGTTGATAATATATTTGAATCTTATGCTCCCATCTAAAACAATTCTCATCAATGAAAATACATTTAATTGGTATGCATCTAAACTTTCAATCTTTGTCTACATGATAGAAATCATGTAATTGTTGAAAAGCATGTGTTAGTGTCATGGGCCGAGTTATTCTTCGACTCAGACCGCACGGCTCTTAGCTATATTGTCGCCCCCGACAAGCTAAGATTAGTCTTACTCCTCGACTATAAGAGCCTTAGTCTTTTAGGAGCCGTTTTGACTTAGCCGCCCCAGCGGGTTCCCGCGGCCCAGGGAACCGCCCTCGCGGTTTCTTGCGGCTGCAACCGGTTTTATTGACCGGTTGACCGTGTTTTACCTTTCTTCCTTACTGCTTTCTTTCCTTGCTGAGCAAGGGTTTCTTCTTCACTCATTTCATCAACTTCCCTCACGTTCTTCTTCCCTTCCTTACCCTTCTTGATCTTGCTTGAGAGTTCTTGGAGTTTGATAGAGTTTTGGTGTGGCTTTGTGTTGTTAGATGTTGTGTGCATGTTTGCTGAGCTTCAGATGCCAGTTGAGAGTGTTCTGTACTTTCCTTGGGTGATCACAACAGTAGAGGTGAGCTTCTTGCTTCTCCTTCCTTCCTTCCTTTCTTTCTTGTTCTTCCTCCTTAGCTTAGGATTAGATGAATTGAATGTAGATTGATGTTGGAATGTGTATGTATATGTATGTGTGTGGTTTTGGATGAGATAAGACGGGATTTGATCACGTGAAGAGCTGAAGAGGGATCGCGGATCATGTTCTGCACCGTCGCTGCCCCGCGTCCCATTTTTGTTAATCTTAGCTTTATCTTCCGGAAGATTAAATTTTCTTGGTTTTGGCAAAAAATAATTTCTCTTTCTTAGGTGGAATATAAGAATACCCACAATATCAACCAATGTGGGTACTGTTAGAATACAAGGATCTTACAGAAATTAGCAAATATGAAAGTGGCTTTTGATCCCCTGATTGCAGAATTTTGAAGGGCTAGTTGAAGAACACTTCTATCAGAGATCCCAGCACATCCTCTTGGCTTGTAAGGCCTACAAGGAGGAAGGCACTCCGGTTGGTTCATTCGGACACAAAAAGACTAGAGATTCCCGCCACGAGAAGGAAAACTCTATGGGCTTCAAGATCATGTTGGATAAACCTAGAAGCCGCCGCTCCTGCGGAAGCCATGCCACATCGCCTGCTCCATGCCTGCGTTGCATGCGGCCTTTGTCACTGTGCCTGCGGCTGAGCCTTGCCGCGCCTGCGGGTTGCCTGTTCCGCCCTGCGTCTCTCTTGTCACGCAGGTGCGTCTTGTCCCGGGTCTACCTAGAGTTAGGTAGATCCTTTCCTTTCCTAGTATGAGCGGGTTTAGTAGCATTCTAGGTACGTGTATGAGGTTAGAATGATGATGAGTATGATATAGTTTATGCCAGTTATGGCTTTGAGGTTTATGAGTTAGGATATGATCCTTATGGATCCCTTGGGTCTAGGTGTGACCCCTTGATGGATATGAGTGTGATATATGGTTATGCCTTGTTTTTAGGCAGTGTTGTCCTCCAGCTTGGAGTGGACCGTGTTGAGGGTTGATCGTGGTTGAGACTACTTCAGAGGTTGAGGTAAGTCCATAGGACTTACTTAGCTACCATCCTTATATTGGATGTATGCACGAGTGGTGTTTGTTATATGTTTAATATCATGCGATATGGTTCATTACCGACCTATGTTATATTGACCGCCCATTGTAGTGGTTGTGAAAACTTACCTTTCATCCTGTAGTGGAGTTTGGGAGTTCTCTGTAAGCTAGTTAGATCTGGTATACGGGAAGGGCACTGACCACTCCTTATGGTATAAGGGAAGGTGCGCTGATACCACTCCAGCTAGCTATTGCACGCAGAAGCGAGGTTTATATACATACCTCGTGTCACATATTTTCATATGCAGATCTATATACTATTTGAGTGATTGACGTTATAAAGATAATAAACCGGGTAAATGTGTGAAAGCATATTGATGTGTTATGATTACTGATGTGTGTTTGTGCTCTAGCATCTTCTTATATATGTGTATGGTTAGCTAACGGTTTTATACCGTGTTGTAGATCCTTTGCAGGTTAGGAGAACTGCAAAGAGTGATCCAAAGGGGTGATCTGCTGAGGGCTCTGTACACTGGGGCGATATCGTGGGATATGGGATATTTATGTTGTACGGATTTTATTTTATATTTTGACTTTGTACTCAGCAGTTACTCTGTATTACCTTTTGATATGTATATATATATATATATATATATATATATATATATATATATACTATATATATATCAGTTTTATGTTTTGTTTTAATCTATATGTGCCTTGTTGTAAGATTCAGTGAACTTGTTGTCAGGCTAGGGTCAGGATCCATTGTGAGATGCTAGCCTAGTAGCACCTCGAGTCCTACGGATTTTGGGTGTTACAAAGTTGGTATCAGAGCCCAGGTTGACAACAATGACACTTGTAATCTGCGATAAAGGTCGAATAGATAAATAAACAGAACCCGAAAAGGGGTCTGAATTTCAAAAGGTTTTGGTTTTGAATGAGTACAAATGTTTTGGGATACCGTGTACGTGAGTCATCGCCCTTCTGAAGATCTCGACAGTATAGATATATATAGATATTCTGTTGTGATTGATTTGATATATATCTATACATATGACATATATATAGCCTTCTAAGTTAGGTTTACGTCTTCTGCAGATGGTTCAGACTAGAACCTTACCTGCAGCTAGACGAGGTAGAGGTAGACCCCCTCTAGGTAGAGGACGAGGTAGGACTCTTGTTGGTGGTTCACAGGCAGCGGGAGAGATTCACGAGAAGGTTGCTGAGAGTGTCGTTCCTGAGACTGGGAACGGTGCAGCTGAGAGACAGGGGTCACAGAGAGCCTAGTCTGGTGAGTCTGATCGTGTCTCCATGGGGGGATTAGAGTTTCGTGCTTATATCAGACGAGTAGAGGAGGTTGCCAGAGCCGGTAGACGTGCCCAGATTTACAAGCACAGGAGGGACCATCTGAGAGATCCCACAGAGTGATACAGGTGCCAGTTGTACATACACATGCTGCTGAGATTCCTCAGGTTCAAGAGGAGCATCGAGGGGCCTAGACCAGATACTTGGTTGAAGGAATTCCACCAGATGGGTGTACCCTCTTTCACTAGGAAGGTGGGGTTAGAGGTTGAGCTCTGTATTGGGCATGTGGACTCAGCTCTGGAGTCCATTAGATGTCTAGTGGACAGACAGATCGAGCAGGTGCAGACTTTATTCCGGGACTTGGCACAGCACTGGTGGAGATCAGTACGGGGTCAGGTTACCAGTTATGAGCATATGAGGACTATGATCAGAGAGCGTTTTTGCCCTGCCTCATTGAGGAGGGAGAAACTGCGGGATTTTGTGGAGGCTGGGTTTGAGGATGTACCAGTCTCCGAGGCTATCAAGAGGTTCTAGGAGGAGCTGGCATTGCTGGGTCCAGCTGCACCTCCTGCAGATCAGCATGTATACTTGTTTTCCCGACGACTGAAGGATACTACCCGAACTTACATGGCAGGGTTTCACTGTGAGACCTTGGTTGATTATCAGGACCGGGCTTCTGATTATGAGAGAGAGAGAGAGAGAGCTGGTCAGAGGAGAGCATCTCAGATCGGAGGGTCTGAGAAGAGGCAGCGTATAGGGCAGACCAGTGGTACGGGTGGTGCTGCTAGTGTTTGGCGAGGTCAGAGACGCCAGAGTCACCCCTCATCTGCACCAGTTGCAGATAAGGAACGTCAGTGTTTTAACTGTGGTGATCCAGGACATATGAGGCCCGAGTACACGAGGTCATTAGTGACTTGCTACACCTGTGGTAGGCAGGGTCACAGAGTTGTTTACTGCCGCCAGGGCGGAGCTTCATCTCAGCAGGGTTCTTCCCTGCCAGTGTAGCGGGAGGTGGGCAAGGCCACCTCAGCAGCCGCAGACACAGGGACAACAGAGAGTCCCAGATCGCCCTACGACTCAAGGATCTGCTCCTGGGCCGAGTAGAGGCAGAGGTGTGGTGGGAGCACCACTAATATTAGAGGACCACAGGGTCGAGTTTTTGAGCTGAGGAGTGCAGAGGATCCAGCTGCACCGACTGCTACAGGTACCATTCTGATTCATGGTTTACCTATTAGAGTCTTATTTGATACTAGAGCTACACATTCTTTATTTATGATGCATGTGTGGATCGTTTGAGTCTAGATACGACTGAGGGGTACCCTTTAGTATAGGGTTACCTGATGGTAGTAGGGTCAGAGGTACCCGTGAGATTCGTGACTGTCCCATTTTGTAGGGACCCATGTTTTGCTTGTGGACTTCTTTGTCATGCCATTAGTGCATGAAGAAGTCATTTTAGGTATGGATTGGATGGATAGGCATCAGGCAGTCTTAGATGTAGGTAGGAGGACTATTACCCTCTCTACCGAGTTAGGACAGATAGAGGTTTTCCGAGGCTGGGACCTTGGAAAATCAGGTATGGTTATCAGTGCGATACGGGCAGCTAGACTGATTGCACAGGGTTGTGAGCCTTTTGGTGTTATACCATGAAGGAGGGGGAGAGTCCAGCATTAGAGGATATCCCAGTTGTATGTGATTTTGCAGATGTATTTGCTGAGCCATCCAGTTTGCCGCCTCAGAGGAGTGTGGATTTCAGTATTGAGTTATAGCCTGGTACGAGACCTATCTCGAAGGCCCCATACCGGATGGCACCTGTCGAGATGTTGGAGCTGAAGAAGCAACTTGAGGAGTTGGCTGAGAAGGGCTTCATTCGCCCTAGCGTGTCCCCATGGGGAGCACCTGCCCTCTTCGTACGGAAGAAGGACGGATCGTTGAGGTTGTGTATAGATTACAGAGAGCTGAACAAGGTGACCATCAAGAACAAGTATCCACTGCCTCGTATTGATGACTTGTTGGATCAGCTTCAGGGAGTGACTGTGTTCTCCAAGATTGATTTGCGTTCAAGATATCACCAGCTGAGGGTGAGAGAGCAGATGTGCATAGGACAACATTCGGACCAGATATGGCCACTACGAGTTTGTAGTGATGCCATTTGGGCTTATGAATGCCCAACAGTTTTAATGGAGTTGATGAACAACATCTTCATCGACTTCCTGGATCAGTTTGTGGTGTATTCATAGATGATATTCTGGTATACTCTCGCAGTAGAAAGGAGCATGCAGGACAGTTAAGGACTATATTGCAGGTTTTACGGGATAGAAAACTTTATGCTAAGTTCTCTAAGTGTGAGTTCTGGATGCCAGAGGTAGCATTCCTGGGTCATGTGTTTCAGCTGAAGGGATCAAGGTGGATCCAACGAAGATAGAGGCTGTAGCAGCTTGGACTATACCGACGAACGTCAAGGAAGTATGTAGCTTCCTTGGCCTAGCCGGTTATTACAGACGCTTTGTGGAGGGATTTTTTGTGATTGCCCGTCCACTGACGAGTTTACTGAGGAATACTACCAGATTTGTATGGTCTGATCAGTTATGCAGAGTTTTGAGGAACTGAAGAGACGTCTGACTTCTGATCCTGTTTTGGCACAGCCAGAGGGTACAAAGATTTTGTGGTTTACATTGATGCATCCAAGCTAGGCTTGGGATGTGTATTGATGCAGCGGGCAGAGTGATAGCATATGCGTCTCGATAGCTGAAGACGTATGAGGAGAACTACCCGACTCATGATCTGGAGTTGGCAGCGGTAGTTCATGCACTGAAGATCTGGAGACATTACCTGTATGGTGCTACATGTCAGATCTTCACAAACCATAAGAGTCTGAAGTACATTTTCACGCAGCGGGAATTGAATAACCGACGCGTAGGTGGCTCGAGCTGATCAAGACTTTGATTTAGAGATTCTGTATCATCCAGGGAAGGCGAACGTTGTCGCCGATGCCCTGAGCAGGAAGACGCCTCGAGAGCAGGCGATTGCGAGATTGACAGTTCAGCATCAGTTACAAAGAGACCTGATCTGGTTAGAGTTGGACATCCAGTTTCCTGATGAGGATGCCCAACTGCGTACATTAGAGGTTCTTCTTGATCTGTTGGGTGAGATCCAACAAAAGCAGGAGACCTGCCCGACACTATGAGGATACGAGATAGGATGTCTCGGGATGAGGCACCACAGTTCCTGCTAGGAGCAGATGGAGTTTTGAGATGCCGCGGTCACGTGTGTACCTACTGATACAGAGCTGAGACAGAGGATTTTACAGGAGGCTCACCGTACACCTTACTCTGTACATTCAAGTACGAGTAAGATGTATCAGGATTTGAGACGTTTATATTGGTGGGGAGGGTTGAAGCCCGATGTGGCGAGATTTGTGGCACAGTGTGCGACCTGCGAGTAGGTCAAGATAGAGCATTGCAACCTGGAGGTGAGCTCCATCCACTTCCTGTTCCACAGAGGAAGTGGGAGGACGTCACCATGGATTTTTGTTACTGGCTGAGACCGGAGGAGCTTTGATGCCATTTGGGTTATAGTGGACCGACTTGACGAAGACGACACGTTTTATCCCTATAAGGGAAACGTGGCCACTGAGCAGATTAACTGAGGAGTACACTAGGCAGATAGTGAGACTCCATGGTGTACCGAGGACGATCGTCTCAGACAGAGATGAACGATTTACCTCAAGATTTTGACAGCAAATTCAGACTGCTTTTGGGACGAGTTTGCACTTTACTACTGCGTTCCATCCTCAGACAGATGGTCAGTCAGAGAGGACCATTCAGACACTGGAGGATATGCTGCGAGCTTGTGTGTTGGATTGGGGACAAGTGTGAACGGATCATCTCCAACTTGTTGAGTTCTCATACAACAACAGCTGGCATGCATCTATTGGGATGGCCATATAAGGCATTGTATGGACAGAGATGTCGTACTCTATTATGCTGGGATGAGAAGAGTAGTGTTAGGGGTTGACACCTGATCAGATTCAGGATGATGTGGCTCGAGTAGCACTGATTAGAGAGCGGATGCTGACTGCGCAGAGCCGTCAGAAGTCTTATGATGATAGGAGGCGTAGACTTCTAGAGTTCAGAGTGGGAGCCCATGTGTGGCTGAGAGTGTCCCCGACACGAGGTGTTAGACGTTTTGGCATTAAGGGGAAGTTGAGTCCCGATATGTCGG
This sequence comes from Fagopyrum tataricum, assembly GCA_002319775.1. Classification (NCBI taxonomy): domain Eukaryota; kingdom Viridiplantae; phylum Streptophyta; class Magnoliopsida; order Caryophyllales; family Polygonaceae; genus Fagopyrum; species Fagopyrum tataricum. Next base: position 36,104,159 of record CM008285.1, read on the forward strand.
ACCGTTCAAGATTCTGGATCGGGTTGGGAGCGCAGCATATAGATTAGCCTTGCCTCCGAGATTAGAGGTGTTCACCCTATATTTCACGTGTCTCAGCTGAGGGAGTACATACCAGATCCAAGACACATCATGAGTTATGATGATTTGGTGGTCGAGCCAGACCACACTTTGTTGAGCACCCTATTGCAGTTCTAGAATGAGGTATGAGACGCCTGCGTTCGAAGGACATTCCTATGTCGAGGATACAGTGGTCGAGACGAGGACCTGATGAGGCTACATGGAGACTGAGGATAGTACCCTATCCAGAGTTTTTATGCTGAGTTAGATGCACTAGTGGGATCACGAGTAGATCTTAGTACTATCTTGGTGAGTATTATGTGCTTCTATGCTTATATGTTATGATGTGTTTATTTCATAATAGCTTTGATATGATATATGATCTTAGTAGATCTTGTTGTGCTAGTATGATTATTGTTTATAGATGGAGATGGCTCTTTCCTCCATGCTTTTGTAATACGTTTAGGATTCAGCTGGAGATGTTATTCCTCCATGCTATTTTGATGGAATAGTGTTACTTGAGATGTTTTTCCTCCATGCCTTTCTGTTATGAGTATGATACGGCTAGAGATGTGATTCCTCTATGCCTTGTGACGTGTTTATGGTTTGGCTAGAGATGGTTTTCCTCTAGGCCCTGGATAGTGTTTTGTTGCTGGAGTTGATGAATTCCTCCATGCTTATGTTTGAGGATATAGAGAGTTTTACCTCGGCTTTTGAGTCCGAGTGGTTTCAGGACTTTGCAAGTTTCGGGACGAAACTTGTTTTTAGGGGGGTGAAATGTAAGAGCCTTAGTTTTTCGGACCGAGATCGGACTTTAGCCGAGTTTGGCTTTGGCCGAGTTTAGCCTTTCCTTACCGCGGCATGACTGCCGCCCCTGCGGGTTGTCTATTCGCCCTGCGTCCCCTTGATCACGCAGGTGCGTCTTGTCCCGGGACTACTTTTAGTTGGGTAGCTCCTTTCCTTTCCTAGTATGAGGGAACTAGTACCATGCTAGGTATCGGTTTATGATGAGTATGATATAGTTATGCCGGTTACGGCTTTGAGGTTTACGAGTTGGACATGATCCTTATGGATCCCTTGGGTCTAGGTGTGACCCTTCGTGTGATAGGTTTGATTATATATATATATATATATATATATATATATATATATATATATATATATATATATATATATATATGTATGCCTTGTATACGCCTTGTTGTCCTCCAGTTTGGAGTGGACCTGAGTGAGAGCTGATCGTAGTGATACTACTTCTAAGATTGAGGTAAGTCCATAGGACTTACTTAGCTACTATCCTTATATTGGATGTATGCTTGAGTGGTGATTGTTATATGCTTGTAGCATGCGATATGGTTCATTACCGACCTATGTTATATTGACCGCCCATTGTAGTGGTTGTGACAACTTACCTTTCATCCCGTAGTGGAGTCTGGGAAGTTTCTGTAAGCTAGTTAGACCTGGTATACGGGAAGGGCACCTACCACTCCATATGGTATACGGGAAAGTGCGCTGATACCACTCCAGTTAGCTATTGCACGCACAGGCGACGGTTATATATACATTCCTCGTGTCACATATATTTCATATACATCTATTTATACGATTGAGTGTTTGGACTTATTAAAGATAATAAACCGGGTAAATGTGTGAAAGCATGATGATGTGTTATGATTCTTGATATGTGTTTGTGCTCTAGCATCTTCTTATATATGTGTATGATTAGCTAACGGTTTTATACCGTGTTGTATAATCCTTTGCGGGTTAGGAGAGGCTGTAGAGTGATCCAGAGGGGTGATCTGCTGAGGGTTCGTACATTGGGCGATATCGTGGATTTTGGGTTATTATGTTGTACGGATTTCTGTTTGACTTTGTACTCAGCAGTACTTTGTATCATCTTTTTTATATGTATATATATATATCAGTTTTATGTCTTGTTTTAATCTATTGGTGTCTTGTTGTAACGTCTCCAGCTACATTATGTCCATCAAAATAGCATGGAGGAATAACATCTCCAGCTGAATCCTAAACGTATCACAATAGCATGGAGGAAAGAGCCATCCAGCTATAAACAAGAATCATACTAGCACAACAAGATCTAATAAGATCATATATCACATCAAAGCTAGTATGAAAATAAACACATCATAACACATAAGCATATAAGCATATAATACTCACCAAGGTAGTACTAAAATCTACTCGGATTTCTACTAGTGCATCTAACTTAGCATAGAACTCTGGATAGTTCTTCTGGATACTATCCTCAGTCTCCCATGTAGCCTCATCAGGTCCTCGTCTCGACCGCTGTATCCTCAGCATAGGAATGTCCTTCGAACGCAGGCGTCTCATACCTCTTTTCTAAGACTGCAATAGGGTGCTCAACAAAGGTGTGGTCCGGCTCAACCACTAAATCATCATAACTCACGATGTGTCTCGGATCTGGTATGTATTCCCTCAGCTGAGACACGTGAAATACAGGGTCAACACCCTCTAATCTCGGAGGCAAGGCTAATTTGTAAGTTGCGCTCCAACCCGATCCAAAATCTTGAACGGTCCGACATATCGGGGGCTCAACTTCCCCTTAATGCCAAAACGTCTAAAACCTCGTGTCGGGGACACTCTCATCCACACATGGGCTCTAACTCTGAACTCTAGAGGTCTACGCCTCCTGTCAGCATAAGACTTCTGACGGCCTGCCGCAGTCAACATCCGCTCTCTAATCAGTGCTACTCGAGCCACATCATCCTGAATATGATCAGGTGTCAAACACTAATACTGCTCTGCTCATCCCAGCATAACGGGGTATGACATCTCTGTCCATACAGTGCCTCATATGGGCCATCCCAATAGATGCATGCCAACAGCTGTTGTATGAGAACTAAATAAGTGGGAGATTATCTGTCTACACTTGCCCCCAATCCACAAGCAAGCTCGCAACATATCCTTTAGGGTCTGAATGGTCCTCTCTGACTGACTATCTGTCTGAGGATGGAACGCAGTCGTGAAGTGCAAACTCGTCCCCCGGGCAGTCTGAATCTGCTGCCAAAACCTCGAGGTAAATCGTCCATCTCTGTGTGAGACAATTGTCCTCGGTACACCCATGGAGTCTCACTATCTGCCTAGTGTACTCCTCAGCCAATCTGCTCACTGCCCACGTCTCCTGATAGGAATAAAACGTGCCGTCTTCGTCAGTCAGTCTACTATGACCCAGATAGCATCAAAACTCCGGCTCGAATTCAGCCCGGTAACAAAATCCATGGTGACGTCCTCCACTTCCTCTGTGGAACAGGAAGTGGATGGAGCTCACCCTCCAGGTCTGCAATGCTCTATCTTGACCTGCTGGCAGGTCGCACACTAAGCCACAAATCTGGCTACATCGGGCTTCAACCCTCCCCACCAGTATGAACGTCTCAAATCCTGATACATCTTACTCGTACCTGGATGTACCGAGTAAGGAGTGCAATGAGCCTCCTGTAAAATCCTCTGACGTAAATCTACATCAGCAGGTACACAGACGCGACCGCGGCGTCTCAAAACTCCATCTACTCCCAGCAGAAACTGGGTGGCCTCATCCCGGGACATCCTCTCTCTGATCCTCCTCAAGGTCGGGCAGGTCTCCTGTTTCTGTTGAATCTCGCTCAACAGATCAGGTAGAAGCTCTAAAGTACTCAGTCGGGCATCCTCATCAAGAAACTGGATGTCCAACTCTAACCAGATCAGGTCTCTCTGTAGCTGAGACTGTATTGTCAATCTCGCAATCGCCTACTCTCGAGGCGTCTTCCTGCTCAGGCGTCGGCGACAACGTTCGCCTTCCCCGGATGGTACAGAATCTCCAGATCAAAATCCTTGATCAGCTCGAGCCATCTACGCTGGCGGTTATTCAATTCCGCTGCGTGAAAATGTACTTCAAACTCTTATGGTTTGTGAAGGTCTGACATGTAGCACCATACAAGTAATGTCTCCGGATCTTCAGTGCATGAACTACCGCTTCCAACTCCAGATCATGAATCGGGTAGTTCTCCTCATATGTCTTCAACTGTCGAGACGCGCATAAGCAATCACTCTGCCCCTGCATCAAAACACATCCCAAGCCTAGCTTGGATGCATCACTGTAAGCCACAAAATCCTCAGTACCCTTTGTTGTGCCAAAATAGGAGCAGAAGTCAGACGTCTCTTCAGCTCCTCAAACTCTGCATACACTGATCAGACAACACAAATCTGGTAGTCTTCCTCAGCAAACTCGTCAGTGGACGGGCAATCACAGAAAATCCCTCAACAAAGCGTTTGTAATAACCGGCTAGGCCAAAGGAAGCTACGTACTTCCTTGACGTTCGTCGGTGTAGTCCATGCTGCTACTGCCTCAATCTTCGCCGGATCAACCTTGATCCCCTCAGCTGATACTACATGACCTAGGAATGCTACCTCTAGCATCCAGAACTCAACACTTAGAGAACTTAGCATAAAGTTCTCTATCCCGCAAAATCTGCAATACAGTCCTCAGATGTCCTGCATGTTTCTCTCTACTGCAAGAGTATACCAGAATGTCATCTATAAAGACCACCACAAACTGATCTAGGAATTCGATGAAGATACTTTTCATCACTCCATAAAGACGGTTGAGGCATTCGTAAGCCCAAATGACATCACTACAAACTCGTAGTGGCCATATTTGGTCCGGAATGCTGTCCTGTGCACATCCTGCTCTCTCACCCTCAGCTGGTGATATCCTGAACGCAAATAAATCTTGGAGAACACAGTCGCTCCTTGTAAACTGATCTAACAAATCATCAATACGAGGTAGTGGATACTTGTTCTTGATGGTCACCTTGTTCAGCTCTCTGTAATCTATACCTAACCTCAGTGATCCGTCCTTCTTCCGTACGAAGAGGACAGGTGCTCCCCATGGGGACACACTAGGAGAATGAAGCCCTTCTTATCCAACTCCTCGAGTTGCTTCTTCAGCTCCAGCATCGGGACAGGCGACATCCGGTATGGGCCTTCGAGATCGGTCTAGTACCAGGCTCTAACTCAATCCCAAAATCCACACTCCTCTGAGGCGGCAAACTGGAAAGCTCAGCAAAAACATCTGTGAACTCACAAACAACTAGGATGTCTCTACAGTTGGACTCTCCCCCTCCTTCATGGCATAACACCAGAAGGCATCATAACCCTGTCAATCAGTCTCGCTGCACGTATAGCACTAATAACCATGCCTGTCTTCCCAAGGACCCAACCCGGAAAACCTCTATCTGGCCTAACTCGGTAGAGAGGGTAACAGTCCTCCTACCTACATCTAAAACTACAGAGTGTCTATCCATCCAGTCCATACTAGAATGACTTCTTCATGCTCTAATGGCATGACAAAAGAAGTCAACTAGTAACACACGGGTCCCTACAGAAATGGGACAACCGTGAATCTCACGGGTACCTCTGACCCTACCACCATCGGTAACCCTATAATAAAGGGCATTCCTTCAACTGTATCTAACCAAGAGACGCTCTACACAGGCATCAAAAATAAAAGAGTGCGTAGCACCAGTATCAAATAAAACTCTACCAGGTAAACCATGAATCAGAATGGTACCTGTAGCAGTAGGTGCAGCTAGCTCCTCTACACTCCTCAACTCAAAAACACGGCCCTATGGGTCTCTGGTATCAGTGGTGCTCCCACCACGACCTCTGCCTCTACTCAGCCCAGGAGCAGATCCTGAGTCGTAGGGCGATTTGGGACCCTCTGTTGTCCCTGAATCTGCTGCTGTTGAGGTGGCCTCTGCCCACCTCCTGCTGCATTGGCAGGGGAAGAACCCTACTGAGATAAAGCTCCGCCCTGGCGGCAGTAAACAACTTTGTGACCTTGCCTACCACAGGTGTAGCAAGTCACTAGTGGCCTCGTGCACTCGGGCCTCATATGTCCTGGATCACCACAGTTAAAACACTGATGTCCCTTATCTACAAACCGGTGTAGATGAGGGCTGACTCTGGCGTCTCTGACCACGCCCACCACTAGCAGCACGCCGCCAGTACCACTGGTCTGCCCTGTACCTGCTCTTCTCAGACCCTCCGGTCTGAGAAGCTCTCCTCTGACTCGCCCGCTCTCGCTCATAGTCGGCGGCTCTATCCTGGTAGTACATCAAGGACTCACAATGAAATCCCTCCATATAGGTCCGGGTAGTATCCCTCAGTCGTCGGAAAAAGAGATAAACGTGCTTATCTGCAGAAGGTGCAACTAGTTATGGGCTGCAAACCTAAACCGTCGGTTTAGGTTGGCAAACCGGTGGTTTAGGTTTGGCCTTCCGGGGTCCTTCAAACCGGCAAACCCGCGGTTTGCCGTTTTAGCACGGCTTATAAAAAAAATAAAATAAAATAAAATTAAAGACAAAGTATTTATGTTAAAAAAAAATTAATATTATATAAAAATAAAAAATTACTATAAAAAAAATTAGTATATAAAAAGTAATTAAAATTTTATACCAATTAAATAAAAGAAACATAAATTCAATTTAACAAAAAAAACTCGGAAAAATTAAAGGGCTTGAACCGGTTTCCGGTTGCCTACGTATCCTCTCGGTATTAAGAGGAAAGCCCACGTAGTTCTCTTACCTTGACTTACTTTTTTTCGGACTTCCGAGTTTTTTTTAATCCCGCTTACCTTTCGATGTCGGACTCGGAAGTAGTGCTGGCGTCTTCGGAGTTGGAATCCGATTTGGAGTCGTACACCGGTGCATTCCTTTGTTTCCACTTAGCCGCCTTATCCAATCATGAATACAAACTTGCATCTCCAACTTCTCGGCTTCAATTGAGTTCGGTTGTGACCGAGAATGTTCCCGCCTCGGCTAAATGCTTGCTCCACCGCAACCGTTGATGCGGGCACGGGCCATGATTTGTTGTACAATTTTAACTAAGGTTGGATATTTGGGAGCTAATCTCTTCCACATCTCTTCCACCAATCCAAAATATCAAATTCAACATTATCATCAAAATTAAAACAAGTGTTAAGATAATCTTGATATTCCGCATTTGAAGATGAATGTCTAGGTGTTTTTGTTCTTCTAGCAAAAACTTGTTGTGCAAGTGAAAGAGAAGAAGATGAACTAGTAGAAAGGGAGATGGACTAGGTGCGGTAGAAGAAGAGCTAGCACTAGATTGAAATGTACTAAGTAATTTTCCAATTTAGTATTAACTTCTTGCACAATGTTAGGAATATTATAGTCTTCTTGTGTTAAGTTTACACACAAACAATCATAATAAATAGTCAATAAATCGGAAAGACCATCTAGTTTAAGTCTAGGATCAAAAACGGCGGTTACAAGATAAATCATGGGAATGTTTTTTTATAATATTTAAGCCATTTTTCTTTCAAATCAAGCATACATTGTACAAGGCAAGGTATGTTAAAACATTTTACAAAAGCTTCGGAAACATTAACGGCAATTTCTAAAAAATCTATGAGATGTTGGAGTGTAAACACAACTCATGGTATTAGTTGCATCATTAAAAGTTTTTAAAAAACATTACAAATATGGGCACAAGTCTCCCAAACATTTTCATCATCTAAAATTGACCAAGGAACATGAATTGAAGCAAATTCTTGTAACAAAACTTATAACGTACGGCTTCACAAAGTAGTTTGTAAGTCGAGTTCCAACATCTTTTGAAAAAGCAATAGGATTAACATTTTTGTTTAAACATAAATTTCTCTATTTTCTTCTTAAATCGGAGTCATGCCAAATATGATCAATAACAAGTTTGATTGGGGTTAGCATATCTCCTAAAACCTTAAGTCCATCTTGAACACATAAGTTTAAAATATGACATGCACATATTTGATGAGTATAAGGAGTTTTTATATATTGTCTCGCATCCTCAAACAAATGGTTTACGGCGGCGGTATTGCGGATGCATTATCAAAAGAATATGAAAAATTTGATGTTGTAAATTATATTCTTGTAAAACCGTTTAATCATGCTTGCAATGCCTAGTGCATTATGTCTTTGATTAAAATGCCGAAAACCAATAACATATTTATGCAAAAACATAGCGTTATCAATAAAATGTAAAGTAATGCCCATGTAAAAATGTTGTTGTGATTGTGTACTCCAAATATCACTACAAATTGAAACTTGATGTTCAAAACTAGCCAAATTCGATAATATTTTTTTCTTTCTTTTTTAAGTAAGATTTAGTAACTAATTTTGAAACGATTTCCTAGAAGTTGGTTTAAAAAAGAAGGTTGAAGATATCTAGTGTTATATTCCCTAACTTCTTCATATTCGGAATAAGAAAACGGTAATGAATGTGAACAAATAACATCGGTCAATCCTAAACTTTCTTCACTATGATTATATATAAATAAAGGAGAATGAGAGGTAGAAGATGCAAACCCGTGGGACAATTGTGTTTGTCCCCGTGAAATCCCGAGCTTCTCCGGATGGACGTTTGCCATGTGAGTTTGCAACGTCCCGTAGCGCCCTTCACCTTCCACTTGTACACCTTCGAACAATAGTTGCATGCCACTTGACAATACTCGTTCACTGCTCCCCCTTGTGTAATGCTTCGTAAATATTTCGGATGTAAGCATTTTCGGAGGGGGGAGACTTCTTCGTGGAACTTCGGTAACATCGGGATTGTCGGGCATTTGTGTTTCGCTCTCTTGGGTGCTAGGAAAGTATTGAGAAGAGGGAATTTGATCACTTGGGTTTGCCATTACGAGAATTCGAGATATCGAGAATACGAGGAATCGAGAATTCGAGAATAAGATTAGGAGAGTAGAGAAGATGAGTTGTAGATTGTGTGATTTGTAGAAGAAGAGAGAATGGGTATTTATAGGAAATTAGGATAAATTGTTGGGGGGGGGGGTTATAAATGTGGGGGTTATTAATTATTTTTTGGCCGAGTTTAGCCTTTCCGCACCGCGGGGCATGACTGCGGCCCCTGCGGGTTTCCGCCCGCGGCTCAGGGAACCGCTCCCCGCGGCTCAGGAACCGCCCCTGCGGTTTCCGGCGGCTGCAGCCGGTTTTGTTGACTTCTTTGACCGCTTTACCTTTCAGCCTTACTTCTTCCGTTTTACCTTGCTGAGCAAGGGTTCCATTTCATTCCTTTCACAACCTTCCTACGTCCTCTTTGCTTCTTCATCCTTTTCCCTGATCGTGCTTGAGAATCTCTTGGAGTTTGCTTGAGTTTGGTGTGTCTTTTTGTTGTTGGATGTTGTGTGCATGTTAGCTGAGCTTCAGAGGCCAGCTGAGAGTTTTGTTCTGTACTTCCTTGGATGATCACAGCTGTGGAGGTGAGCTCCTTGCTCCTCCTTCCCTTCTTTCTTTCTTGTTTTTCTTCCTTAGCTTAGGATTAGATGGATTGATCATATATTAATGTTGGAATGTGTATGTATATGTATGTGTGTGAATTTGGATGAGAGAAGACGTGATTTGATCACGTGAAGAGTCGAAGAGAAGCCGCGAGATCGCTTCCTGCATCGTCACCGCACCCGCGCTTGGAAGTCGCCGCCCCTGCGGAAGCCGTGCCGCAGCACCCGCGCCTTCCTGCGTTCCTTGTCACAGCGCTTGCGGCTGCTCCCTGCCGCGCCTGCGGGTTGTCTATTCCGCCTCTGCGTCCCTTGATCACGCAGGTGCGTCTTGTCCCAGGACTACCTTAGTTGGGTAGCTCCTTTCCTTTCCTAGTATGAGGGACTTAGTACCATGCTAGGTATCGGATGTTGATGAGTATGATATAGATATGCCGGTTCCGACTTTGAGGTTTACGAGTTGGACATGATCCCTATGGATCCCTTGGTCTAGGTGTGACCCCTTTGTGTGATAGGAGTTTGATATATATATATATATATATATATATATATATGTATGCCTTGTATAGGCCTTGTTGTCCTCCAGTTTGGAGTGGACTGAGTGAGAGCTAATCGTAGTGATACTACTACTGAGGTTGAGGTAAGTCCATAGACTTACTTAGCTACCGTCCTTATATTGGATGTATGCTTGAGTGGTGTTTGTTATATGCTTTATAGCATGCGATATGGTTCATTACCGACCTATGTTATATTGACCGCCATTGTAGTGGTTGTGACAACTTACCTTTCATCCCGTAGTGGAGTCTGGGAAGTTCTCTATAAGCTAGTTAGTTCTGGTATACGGGAAGGGGCACTACCACTCCTCATGGTATACGGGAAGGTGCGTTGATACCACTCCTGCTAGCTAGTGCACGCAGATGCGAGGATTATATTCATTCCTCGTGTCACATATTTTCATATACCGATTTATATACTCTTGAGTGCTTAACGTTATAAAGATAAAAACCGGGTAAATATGTAATATCATGATGATATGTTAATATTATGGATATGTGTTTGTGCTCTAGAATCTTCTTATATATGTGTATGGTTTGCTAACGGTTTTATACCGTGTTGTAGATCCTTTGCAGGTTAGGAGAGCTGCAGAGTGATCCAGAGGGGTGATCTGCTGAGGCTCCGTACACGGTCGATATCGTGGGATATGGGTTTTTTATGTTGTACGGTTTATGTTTTGATTTTGTACTCAGCGGTACTTGTATCACCTTTTGATATGTATGTGTGTGTATATATATATATATATATATATATATATATATATATATATATATATATATATATATATCAGTTTTATGTTTTGTTTTAATCTATTGGTGCCTTGTTGTAAGATTCAGTGAACTTGTTGTCAGGCTAGGGTCAGGATCCATTGTGAGATCCTAGCCCAGTAGCACCTCGAGTCCTACGGATTTGGGGTGCTACAAAGTTGGTATAAGAGCCAGGTGACAACAATGACACTAGTAATCTGCAATAATGTTCGAATAGATAAATAACAGAACCCGAAAGGGTCTGACTTTTCAAAAGGTTTTGGTTTTGAAATGAGTACAAATGTTTTGGGATATCGTGTATGTGAGTCATCGCCCCTCTGAAGATCTCGACAGTATAGATATATATAGATATTCTGTTGTGATTGATTTGATATATATCTATACATATGGCATATATATAGCCTTCTAAGTTAGGTTTACGTCTTCTATAGATGGTTCAGACTAGAGCCTTACCTGCAGCTAGACGAGGTAGAGGTAGACCCCCTCTAGGTAGAGGACGGGGTAGGACTCCTGCTAACGGTTCACATGCAGCGGGAGAGATACATGAGGAGGTTGTTGAGAGCGTCGTTCCTGAGACTGGGAACGGGGCAGCTGAGAGACAGGGGACACAAAGAGCCCCATTTTGGTGAGTCTGGTCGTGTCTCCATGGGGGATCAGAGTTCCGAGCTTATATCAGGCGAGTAGGGAGGCTGCTAGAGCCGGTAGACGTGCCCCAAATTTACAGGCACAAGAGGGACCATCTGAGAGGTCCACGGGGTTACACAGTTGCTGGCTGTACAGGCACAGGCTGCTGAGATTCCTCAGGTTCGGGAGGACCATAGAGGGCCTAGACCAGATACCTGGTTGAAGGCTTCCATTAGATGGGTGTACCCCCTTTCTCTGGAAGGTGGGGTTAGAGGTGTGAGCTCTGGATTGGGCATGTGGACTCAGCTTTGGTGTCATTAGATGTCCAGTAGACAGACAGATCGAGCTGGTTCAGACTTTATTCGGGATTGGCACAAACACTGGTGGAGGTCTTCGGGGTCAGGTTAACAATTATCATCAGATGAGGACCCTGATTAAGAGAGCGTTTCTGTCCTGCCTCACTAAAAGAGGAGAAACTGCGGGATTTTGTGGAGGCTGGGTTTGAGGATGTACCAGTCTCCGAGGCTATCAGGAGATTTTAGGAGGAGCTGACATTACTAGGACCAGCTGCACTTCTGCAGATCAACATGTCTATCTCTTTTCCCGATACTGAGGGATACTACTCGACCTATATGGCGGGTTTCCACTGTGAGTCTCTGATGGATTATCAGGACAGAGCTTCCGACTATGAGAGGGAGCGAGCTGGACAGAGGAGAGCTTCTCATACCGGAGGGTCTGAGAAGAGGCAGCGTACAGGGCAGACCAGTGGTACTGGTGGTGCTGCTAGTGGTTGGCGTGGTCAGAGACGCCAGAGTCAACCCTCATATGCACCAGTTGCAGATAAGGACGTCAGTGTTTTAACTGTGGTGATCCAGGACATATGAGGCCCGAGTGCACGAGGCCACTAGTGACTTGCTACACCTGTGGTAGGCAAGGTCACAGAGCTGTTTATTGCCACCAGGGCGGAGCTTCATCTCAACAGGGTTCTTCCCCTGCCAGTGTAGCGGGAGGTGGGCAGAGGCCACCTCAGCAACAGTAGAAACAGGGACAGAAGAGTCCCAGATCGCCCTACGACTCAAGGATCTGCTCTTGGGCCAGTAGAGGCAGAGGTCGTGGTGGGGGCACACACTGATACCAGAGGCCCACAGGGCCGAGTTTTTGAGTTGAGGAGTGCAGAGGAGCCAGCTGCACCGACTGCTACAGGTACCATTCTGATTCATGGTTTACCTGTTAGAGTTTTATTTGATACTGGTGCTACGCATTCTTTTATTTCTGATGCCTGTGTAGAGCGTCTGAGTTTAGATACAGTTGGGATGCCCTTTATTATAGGGTTACCCGATGGTGGTAGGGTCAGAGGTACCCGTGAGATTCATAGTTGTCCCATTTCTGTAGGGACTCGTGTATTACTAGTTGACTTCTTTGTCATGCCATTAGAGCATGAAGAAGTCATTCTAGGTATGGACTGGATGGATAGACACTCTGCAGTTTTAGATGTAGGTAGGAGACTGTTACCCTCTCTACCGAGTTAGGCCAGATAGAGGTTTTCCGGGGTTGGGACCTTGGAGAACAGGCATGGTTATTAGTGCTATACGGGCAGCGAGACTGATTGCACAGGGTTGTGATGCCTTTGGTGTTATGCCATGAAGGAGGGGGAGAGTCCAGCTGTAGAGGATCCCAGTTGTTTGTGATTTTACTGATGTTTTTGCTGAGCCGTCCAGTTTGCGCCTCAGAGGAGTGTGGATTTCAGTATTGAGTTAGAGCCTGGTACGAGACCTATCTCGAAGCCCCATACCGGATGGCCCTGTCGAGATGGTGGAGCTGAAGAAGCACTTGAGGAGCTGGTGAGAAGGGCTTTATTCCCCTAGTGTGTCCCATGGGGAGCACATGTCCTCTTGTATGGAAGAAGGACGGATCACTGAGTTATGCATTGATTACAAAGAGCTGAACAAGGTGACCATCAAGAACAAGTATCCACTGCCTCGTATTGATGATTTGTTAGATCAGCTACAGGGAGCGACTGTGTTCTCCCAGGATTGACTGCGTTCAGATATCACCAACTGAGGGTGAGAGAGCAGGATGTGCACAGGACAACATTCCGGACCAGATATGGCCACTACGAGTTTGTAGTGATGCCATTTGGGCTTACGAATGCCCAGCCGTCTTTATGGAGTTGATGAACAGTATCTTCATCGACTTCCTGGATCAGTTTGTGGTGGTCTTTCATAGATGACATTCTGGTATACTCTCGCAGTAGAGAGGAGCATGCAGGACATTGAGGACTGTATTGCAGGTTTTGCGGGATAGAGAACTTTATGCTAAGTTCTCTAAGTGTGAGTTCTGGATGCCAGAGGTAGCATTCCTGGGTCATGTGGTTCAGCTGAAGGGATCAAGGTGATCCGAAGATAGAAGTTGTAGCAGCTTAATACACCGACGAAACGTCAAGGAAGTACGTAGCTTCGGCCTAGCCGGTTATTACAGACGCTTTGTGGAGGGATTTTCTGTGATTGCCCGTCCACTGACGAGTTACTGAGGAAGACTACCAGATTTGTGTGGTCTGATCAGTGTATGCAGAGTTTTGAGGAGCTGAAGAGACGTTTGACTTCTGCTCCTATTTTGGCACAGCCAGAGGGTACTGAGGATTTTGTGGTTTACAGTGATGCATCCAAGCTAGGCTTGGGATGTGTTTTGATGCAGAGAGGCAGGGTGATTGCATATGCGTCTAGACAGCTGAAGACGTATGAGGAGAACTACCCGACTCATGATCTGGAGTTGGCAGCGTAGTTCATGCACTGAAGATCTGGAGACATTACCTGTATGGTGCTACATGTCAGATCTTCACAGACCATAAGAGTCTGAAGTACATTTTCACGCAGCGGGAATTGAATAACCGCCAACGTAGGTGGCTCGAGCTGATCAAGGACTTTGATTTAGAGATTATGTACCATCCAGGGAAGGCGAACGTTGTCGCCGACGCCCTGAGCAGGAAGACGCCTCGAGAGCAGGCGATTGCGAGGCTGACAGTTCAGCATCAGTACAGAGAGACTTGATCTTGGTTAGAGTTGGACATCCAGTTTCCTGATGAGGATGCCCAACTGCGTACATTAGAGGTTCTTCCTGATCTGTTGGGTGAGATCCAACAAAAGTAGGAGACCTGCCCGACACTACTGAGGATACGAGATAGGATGTCTCGGGATGAGGCACCACAGTTCCTGCTAGGAGCAGATGGAGTTTTTGAGACGCCGCGGTCAGCGTTTGTACCTGCTGATACAGAGCTGAGACAGAGGATTTTACAGGAGGCTCATGTACACCTTACTCTGTACATCTAGGTACGAGTAAGATGTATCAGGATTTGAGACGTCTATATGGTGGGGAGGGTTGAAAGCCGATGCCAGATTTGTGGCATAGTGTGCGACCTGCCAGTAGGTCAAGATAGAGCATTGTAGACCTGAAGGTGAGCACCATCCACTTCCGTTCCCACAAAAGGAAGTGGGAGGACGTCACCATGGATTTTGTGACTGGGTTGTGGCCGAGCCGGAGTTTTGATGCTATCCGGGTTATTGTGGACAGATTGACGAAGACGACACGTTTCATTCCTTTTAGGGAGACGTGGCCAGTGAGCAGATTAGCTGAGGAGTACACTAGGCAGATAGTGAGACTCCATGGTGTACCGAGGACGATCGTCTCAGACAAGAGATGGACGATTTACCTCGAGGTTTGGCATCAGATTCAGACTGCCCTGGGGACGAGTTTGTACTTTACGACTGCGTTCCATCCTCAGATAGATGGTCAGTCAGAGAGGACCATTCAGACGCTGGAGGATATGTTGCGAGCTTGTGTGTTGGATTGGGGACAAGTGTGGACGGATCATCTCCCACTTGTTGAGTTCTCATACAACAAAAGTTGGCATGCATCTATTGGGATGCCCATATGAGGCACTGTATGGACAGAGATGTCGTACCCATTTATTTGGGATGGGCAGAGCAATGTTAGTGGTTTGGCACCTGATCAGATTCAGGATGATGTGGTTCGAGTAACACTGATTAGAGAGCGGATGCTGACTGCGCAGAGCCGTCATAAGTCTTATGATGATAGGAGGCGTAGACTTCTAGAGTTCAGAGTGGGAGCCCATGTGTGGTTGAGAGTGTCCCCGACACGAGGTGTTAGACGTTTTGGCATTAAGGGGAAGCTGAGTCCCGATATGTCGGACCGTTCAAGATTTTGGAACGGGTTGGGAGCGCAGCATATAGATTAGCCTTGCCTCCGAGATTAGAGGGTGTTCACCCTGTATTTCATGTGTCTCAGCTGAGGGAGTACATACTAGATCCGAGACACATCGTGAGTTATGATGATTTAGTGGTTGAGCCGGACCACCTTTGTTGAGCACCCTATTGCAATCCTAGAACGAGGTATGAGACGCCTGCGTTCGAAGGACATTCCTATGCTGAGGATACAGTGGTCAAGACGAGGACCTGATGAGGCTACATGGGAGACTGAGGATAGTATCCAGAGTTCTATGCTAAGTTAGATGCACTAGTAGGATCACCGAGTAGATTTTAGTACTATCTTGGTGAGTATTATATGCTTATATGCTTATGTGTTATGATGTGTTTTATTTTCATACTAGCTTTGATGTGATTATATGATCTTATTAGATCTTGTTGTGCTAGTATGATTCTTGTTTATAGCTGGAGATGGCTCTTTCCTCCATGCTATTGTGATACGTTTTAGGATTCAGCTGGAGATTTTATTCCTCATGCTATTTTGATGGACATAGTGTTGCTGGAGATGTTCTTCCTCCATGCCTTTCTGTTATGAGTATGATACGGCTAGAGATGTGATTCCTCTATGGCTTGTGATATGTTTATGGTTTGGCTAGAGATGGTTTTCCTCTATGGCCTTGGATAGTGTTTTGTTGCTGGAGTTGATGATTTCCTCTATGCTTATGTTTGAGGTTATAGAGAGAGTTGTACCTCGGCTTGTGAGTCCGGGTGGTTTGAGGATTTTACAAGTTTCGGGACGAAACTTGTTTTTAGGGGGGTGAGGTGTAAGAGCCTTAGTCTTTCGGACCGAGATTGGACTTTAGCCGAGTTTGGCTTTGGCCGAGATTGGCCTTGCCGCACCGGGCATGTTTGCCGCCCTTGCGGGTTTCCGCTCCCGCGGCCCAGGGAACGCGCCCGCAGTTTCTTGGCGGCTGCAGCCGGATTTGTTGACCTTTTGACCCGGGCTTTACCCTTTTCCCTTAGTTCTTACCTTGCTGAGCAAGGGTTTCACTTCACTTCTTTTCCCACTCCAGCCCTTGCACGTCCTCCTTGCTTCTCCTTCCTCCATCTTGATCTTGTGTTGTTTCTCTTTGGTTTTGGAAGAGAGTTGATGTGGCTTTGATGATGATGATGCTAGTGATGTGTGTTGTTGTGCTTGGAAGCCAGTAAGGTTGTTGATGATCAGTTCCTTAGCTAACCACAACTGTGGTAAGCTTCTTGCTCCTTGTTCTTCTTCTCTTTTCTTTGATTCTTCCTTCCTTAGGTTAGGATTGGTTGTATTGGTCATAGAGTGATGTTGGTTTGTGTATGTATATGTATGGGTGTGAATCTGGAATGAAGAAGACGTGATTTGATCACGTGAAGAGCTACAGCAGAGTCGCAGGATCACGTTCTGCACCGTCGCCGCCCCTGCGGAAGTCTTGCGCGCAGCGCCCGCGCCTTGCCTGTGTTGCCTGCGTCCCTTGTCACCGCGCCTGCGGCTGCTCCCTGTCGTGCCTGCGGGTTGTCTATTCCGCCCTGCGTTCCTTGATCACGCAGGTGCGTCTTGTCCCGGGACTACTATAGTTGGGTAGTTCCTTTCCTTTCCTTGTATGAGGGAATTATTATCATACTAGGTATCGGATGATGATGAGTATGATATAGATATGCCGGTTACGGCTTGAGGTTTATGAGTTGGATATGATCCTTATGGATCCCTTGGGTCTAGGTGTGACCCCTTTGTGTGATAGGAGTTTGATATATATATATGTATGCCTTGTATAGGCGTGTTGTCCTCCAGTTTGGAGTGGACCTGAGTGAGAGCTGATCGTAGTGATACTACTGCTGAGGTTGAGGTAAGTCCATCGGACTTACTTAGCTACCGTCCTTATATTGGATGTATGCTTGAGTGGTGTTTGTTATATGCTTTATAGCATGCGATATGGTTCATTACCGACCTATGTTATATTGACCGCCCATTGTAGTGGCTGTGACAACTTACCTTTCATCCCGTAGTGGACTCTGGGAAGTTCTCTGTAAGCTAGTTAGTTCTGGTATACAGGAAGGGCACTGACCACTCCTCATGGTATACGGGAAAGGTGCGTTGATACCACTCCAGCTAGCTATTGCACGCAGAGGCGAGGATTATATTCATTCCTCGTGTCACATATTTTTCATATACCGATTTGTATACTCTTGAGTGCTTAACGTTATAAAGATAATAAACCGGGGTAAAGTGTGATATCATGATGATGTGTTAATATTATGGATATGTGTTTGTGCTCTAGCATCTTCTTATATATGTGTATGGTTAGCTTACGGTTTTATACCGTGTTGTAGATCCTTTGCAGGTTAGGAGAGCTCTAGAGTGATCCAGAGGGGTGATCCGCTGAGGGCTCCGTACACAGGGTCGATATCGTGGGATTGTGGGTTTTTATGTTGTACGGTTATGTACTTTGATTTTGTACTCAGCGGTTACTCTGTATCACCTTTTTGATATGTATATATATATATATATATATATATATATATATATATATATATATAATATAGTTTTATGTTTTGTTTTAATCTATTGGTGCTTTGTTGTAAGATTCAGTGAACTTGTTGTCAGGCTAGGGTCAGGATCCATTGTGAGAATCCTAGCCCAGTAGCACCTCGAGTCCTACGGATTTGGGGTGCTACAAGGTTATCCTCCAAACTTACTTTGGTTTTGATGAGTCGGAGTTTTCTCGTCAAGGAGAGCTTGGTCAATTGGTGTCTGGAGAATTTACATTGGAATTCCTTTTTTACTTCAAAAATATTGGCCTCAGATGAGAGGATAGTTCCTGTTTTGGTTGTTAGCTCTTTTAGTTGTTTTCGCGTTTCTCCTTACAGTAGCAATGCGGTGAAAATATTTGGAGTTAGAGTCCATATTTTTTAGATGCGTATTTTTTGATCTTTGTCTCCAATATCTTTGGTGCAAAGATCCAAAGATAGAAGTCTGTGTTGTTTGGTTAGGAGAACTCTTTGGGTTGTTTCAAGGTTTTGGTTCAGGTATTGTTATGGTTGTTTGGATTTTCTTGTAATTTCAGCTCCACATCCTTCAGTTGTTTGAAGATATTGCCGAAATTAGATTTACTTCACTATATTGCCTTTGTTTCAAAAGTTGTGTTTTCTTTGTATGGTTAAACATTTCATTTCGGGTAAAGTTGGAGCGCCAAGATTGTTTTACAATATTTTCAAATGATTTGCTTTTAGTCCACATCATTTTGAATTTAAACGGGTGTGGGGTAAATATTTCCAATCCCGATAACTCCAAAGATATTTGGCAGTGGTCCGAGATGGTGAATGCATGGTTTTTTGTTTTTAAATTTGGGTACCATTTAGTAATTTGGTTATGAACAAGTACTCTGTCTAATTTTTCGAAGAGGTTATTCGGACCATCACGTCTTTTCCTCCATGTAAAGTTGTTACCTATAGTTTGGGTGTCTTTCAACTAGACCTTTGTAGCTTTTTTCACGTGGTGAGTTACGTTTTCTTGCTTCCCTCACTCGGAGGGCTTTATCTTGAGCCGACCTCCAGCCTTGTGGGGCAGTTCGTCCTTGTTTTGAAAAGAGAGAAGCTAGGAACTTGTTCCGCTATCATAACTTTATTCTTCACTTGTAAATTTATTAATTTACTAGTTCTTCATTTTTTACCATTGTTTCTAGAGCTTTGAAACTCAAAAATGAAAATTTAATGAGCCTCTAAAATAACAAAACTTTTAATCACACCCATAGTTGACAATGCAAAGGATCTATAAGACGGGTGTTTTGTACCAATATTGGATAGTGTTTAACTACTTATCAAGTATTTGTAAGAATTTTCTATTTTGGTCACCACTTATACTAACATATTATTAAATCTTAGATGATAAGTATTTTCCTTATGTAATTCTAGTACTATAGGTCATCGTTAGATTTGTGAAAACGGTGTCCTTGTTAACAGAGATTTCAATCATATGCTCTAACTTAAACAACTCTCTTCATTGAAAAAACATTTCATTGGTATGCTTCTAATTATCCAATAATTTTCTACATGATTGAATTCGGATAATCGTTAAAATCTTGTTTTATGTGAGGAGATTAATGGCTTGAGGGTGATGTTCATATATATGAATGTTGATAAAGTGTTAATATCACCTTTGAGAAATTTAAAGATGTTTTTTTAAAGATATGGTTCTACCTCAAAGACAACGAGTTACAAATTTGATGAAAGTGGTATGATTATTTTTCAAATCAAAATTTTGTTTATTTCCGAAAATATTTGAGCTATTATTACAATTGTCTTACTTTTTCCTTACATTCACACTACTTTCTTTTCATTACCGTTATAATGATTTCCTTCGTTTTTCCTTTGAGATAGTTTTATTAAATAGCGCTTATTATTATTGTTTGGTAGCTTATGTTTACATTATTATCTAAATTTGGTATAAAGTTTCGAATAAATAAAATAAATTCTTAATCAAAGTATGTTTGAATGAATTTGTTTTGGTTTGTACGCTCATACACTCTTAGTTAGGTTTTATTCTTTGTAAATATACATGTATAACTTACATAGCCAAAAATAATGACCATTGGATATATGATGAAAGTTAAGACCCCCTTAGTAAATCCTAATGAAGAATGAGGATTTATTGAGGACAAATGTGATGGTATTTCGATAAAACATGTTTCCTTGATATTGTTGACTTGCTATGTGTAGATGTGTGTTGGTCATATTCGATTTGTGCTTGAGGAGATCGTCTAAGGTATGGTTGACCGGTGTAAAAGAAACATGGTATATAAATCAATTATGCAACTAAAGTGTCCCTGGGTGAATACTTAACCAACTTAGTTGCCACTTATTTTCCTTGGTTAGACATGTATACTTTGATACACTTGGTTTTGTTCAATGTGTGATTTTATGAACACCATGCATGTTTTATTTGTAATTTTACATGGGTTGATTTTGTGAAGGATGGCAACCCGAGATTCTTGAGGGAGTTGTCATCTAGGATGAGGATTGCGGTACACATCGATGAAGGTTTGTTTGCTTCAAACTCTCTTTACAACTAAAAGTGCTTGTATGCATACATAATCGGACTTTAATGCTTAAGTTATTTTGGTCAAGGTTTGGATTTGACAAAGATCTAACAATTTATTTGGATTAGCGTGTTTTTACACCCTCGTAATTATCCATCGCTTGAGCATTTAGTGTAGTTTTAGCATGATTTTTATAGTATATTTCAATCTACTTGTACTTTTAATAAAAAATATAACCATTCTAGCCCATTTAAAGCATAAATTGTAACACCCCAAATCCGTAGGACTCGAGGTGCTACTGGGCTAGGATCTCACAATGGATCCTGACCCTAGCCTGACAACAAGTTCACTGAATCTTACAACAAGGCACTGCTAGATTAAATACAAAACGTAAAACTGATATATAAATCTCAAAAGGTAGTACATAAGTACCGCTGAGTACAAAAGAAACATATATCCATACATCAAATATTCCATATCCCACGATAACAATCCCAGTGTACGGAGCCTCAGCGGATCACCCCTCTGGATCACTCTGCAGCTCTCCTAACCTGCAAAGGGGTCTACAACACGGTATAAAAACGTTAGCTAACCATACACATATATATAGAGATGC
The DNA here is from genome assembly GCA_002319775.1 of Fagopyrum tataricum. Taxonomy (NCBI): domain Eukaryota; kingdom Viridiplantae; phylum Streptophyta; class Magnoliopsida; order Caryophyllales; family Polygonaceae; genus Fagopyrum; species Fagopyrum tataricum. The sequence continues at coordinate 36,125,362 of CM008285.1, forward strand.
AAGAGCACAAACACACATTAGGAAACATAACACATCATCATGCTTTCATACATTTACCCGGTTCATTATCTTTAATAAGTCCAATCACTCAATCGTATAATAAATATATCTGAATATGTATATGTGACACGAGGAATATAACCCTCGCCTCTCGGTGCTACTGCCAGCTGGAGTGGTCAACCAGGACTACTCCTCTGTGTACCCTGAGGGAGTAGAGACAGGCGCCCGTTCCGTGTACCAGATCTGGAAACTCCGCAGAGAACTCCCAGTCTCCTAGTGGGATGACGGGGCTAGGTTGTCACGGCCCTACAGTGGGCACGTACTAAACCATAGGTAGGTAATAACCACATCACATGCTATCAAGCATAAAACACATACACCACTCATGCATACATCCAATATAAGGATGGCAGCTAAGTAAGTCTATGGACTTACCTCAACCTCTGAAGTCTCAACTCAACCAAAACGGCTCCAACTCTGGATATCAACACTGCCTAAACAAGGCATAACAACATATATCAAACATACCCATCATAGGGGTCACACTAGACCCAAGGGATCCATAAGGATCATAACCTAACTCATAAACCTCAAAGCCATAACTGGCATAAACGATAACGTACTCATCATCATTCTAACCTCATACACATACCTAGCATGCTACTAACCCGCTCATACTAGGAAAGGAAAGGATCTACCTAACTCTAGGTAGATCCGGGACAAGACGCACCTGCGTGACAAAGAGACGCAGGGGCGGAGCAAGCAATCCGCAGGCGCGGCAAGACTCAGCCGCAGGCGCAGTGACAGCGGCCGCAGCAACGCAGGCACGGCGCAGGAGCTGGACAATGGCCGCGGGGGCGGTGGCTTCTGGCCCGGGTGCGTTGACAAGGTACCCGCAGGGGCGCTTTGCTGGACCGCGGGGCGACGACATTACAGAAGATGATCCCGCGGTTCTTCTTTCACTCTTCACGTGATCAATTCACGTCTTCTTTCATCCAAAGTTACACATATACATATAAATACATAAACCAACATAAATCTATATCCAATCATCTAATCCTAAGCTAAGGAAGATGGAATCAAAGAAAGGAAGAAGAGAAAGAGAAGATCACTCACCACACCTGTGGTCCTAGGCTGCAGGGAAGATCAACACTCACAACAGCTGGCTTCCAAGCTCAGCCATACCAACCACTAGCATCAACATCAACATCCACCACAACAACTCTCTTACAAACTCAAGGGAAAACCAAGCACAAGATCAAGAAGGAGAAGGAGAAGCAAGAAGGACGTGAGCAACTAAGGAAAAGAAGTGAAGAGAAACCCTTGATCAGCCAAGGGAAAGAATAAAGAAGAAGAAAGGGTAAAGCACGGGTCAAGAAGTCAACAAAAACGGCTGCAGCCACAGGAAACCACAGGGGCGGAAACCCGCAGGGGTGGCAGACATGCCCGCGGGTGCGGTAAGGCCAATCTCGGCCAAAGCCAATCTCGGATAAGGACAAAACTCGGTCCGAAAGACTAAGGCTCTTACATAAACGGAGTATCTTTTGAAAAAAATGCAATCATCCTCTTCAAGACTGAATCGATTGAGAGTTGAAGAAATAAAGAAGTGTTTGGAAGAATGCAAGAAATCAAGTCGGCCAAAGATGTTGACTGATGGACATGTAAGGAGCACATGACCGCTTATTCCAGATGTTGTGTTTTTGAACCAAGTAGGTTCTATCCAATGCACTTGATTGAGTCGAGCGTTGGAGTTTTTGTCGTATTTTGGAAGATCTATCCTTCTTTCTTTATCCTCCTATAGATATATTTTGTTAGAAGATATGCTTTGATTTTTTAGATATGTTTTTAGGATTAGCCTGAAGATTATAAATAAGGTCATCCTGTCATTAGATTGTTAGAAGTACCATAGGGGCATCCTAGTTTGAAGTCCCTACAATGGTAACGATTTAAGTACTTAAGTAATTAACATGTATATTTATATTGAAATCTGAAATTACCAACAAGTAAAGAGATCAAAACCACTCTCTTCCTAGCTATGATAGGTCGGACTTCGAAGATGTTAATTGATTACTTATTTTAGATTACACATAGTACCTCGACTACCCTCTTGTCAATCAAGATAACCTAGCTCAATACAAATCCAGTAAGTTCTCCATCACTAGCTCTTGTAAAAAGCTTTTATCCCCTAACCTTTGACTCTTCTCCATTAACGAGCTCATCAAATGCTTCTATTTCTCGAGTTCTTCTACTATCGGATTTTAATGAGGGTTGAAACATGAGACTCATATCTCACAAATAATTTACAAGACCTTATTGTTGTAAGGGGGTTGGGATCAAACTCAGGGTAGACGATGAATAATTTGACTGATTTAATAATAAAACAAGAAAATAAATAACGAAACATAAATAAATAATGAAAAAACAAGGGTTAGTCGATCGATTGTCATTGGTCAGTCGATCTTATGGCACAAGATACAAACAAATAATAGAATAAGAAAACCTAAGAAAGAGGAAGAGAAACACAAACTGATCGACTGATAGGGTGTTGGTCGTCGATCATTGCAGAAAGCTCGTAACATAACATAATAGTAAGGCAGAGGAAAAGTTTGTTTCGTTGAGTGATTCAATATTAAGGACTTCGAAAGTAGCATGGAAAGAAGATAGTATCAACGATTCATAAAAATAGTTGCAGGACCAAATCGTCACCATATACATATATAGATCTCAATAGATAAATCAAGGGAAAATGTAAATCATGTTATGTTAGGGACAATTCAGCTCGGCTCTCGTAAAGGTATGAGTGAATCGAACACATTTTTTTCATCAACACCTGGAAGAACATAGAGTAAAGGAAGATTACATAGCTAAATTTCGCACTTTTGTGTAGAATAATCCAAAACTACCATAACACTCATACATAAACATGCAATGAATATATATATACACTTCAAGACGTCAATATGGATAAGGAGTTGTATCTTTTAAACTTAAGGACTTTGTATCTTTTAAACTGAAGGATTTCACCGGTCTTTGTATCTTTTAAACTGAAGGACTTCTAGTGAAGGTTTCCTAGATCTTTTTCGGGTTTCTAAGTGAAAATGAATTTTCCTATACTCGCCGAACCACTGGATTGAGAGCTACATGAGTTGGCAAGCACGGTCTTGGTTGTCTATGTCTAAGACTACTTTAGATGATTACTTGTTTTATCTTTTATCAATATTCACTACAACATATATGCATCAATAGTCTATGTAAGAGCCTTAGTCTTTTGGGAGCCGTTTTGACCTTAGCCGCCCCGCGCGGCTTGTGAGACGCCCCAGCGGGTTTCCGCTCCGCGGCCCAGGGAACCTCCCCGCGGTTTCTTGCGGCTGCAGCCGGTTTTGTTGACTCTTTGACTAGTGATTTACCCTTTCTTTCTCTTATTCCTTAAGTCTTTTCCTTGGCTCGTGATCAAGGGTTTCCACTCCTTTTCCAGCCTTCATACGTTCTCCTTCTTGCTTCTCCTTTCTTGATCTTGATCTTGTTCCTCCTTAGAGTTTTGGAAGTGTTTTGTTGTGTGGATGATGATGTTGATGAGATTGAGGTGTGTTGCTAAGCTTGAAAGCCAGTGAGGTTGGTTGTTGATCTTCCTTGCAGCCTAGGACCACAAGTGTGGTAAGTCTTCTTCTTCTTCTTCTTTCTTCTTCTTCTTCTTCTTCTCTTCTTCCTCGATTCCATCTTCCTTATCTAGGATTAGATGAATTGAATGTAGATTGATGTTGGAATGTGTATGTATATGTATGTGTGTGACTTTGGAATGGAGAAAACGTGATTTGATCACGTGAAGAGCCGAAGAGGAATCGCGGGGTCACTTTCTGCACTGTCGCCGCCCCCGCGCCTGGAAGCCGCCGCCCCTCCGGAAGCTGTGTCACAGCGCCTGCGTCGTGCCTGCGTTGCATGCGGCCACTGTCACGCGGCCTGCGGCTGAGCCTTGGCCGCGCCTGCGGGTTGACTTGCTCCGCCCCTGCGTCTCTCTTGTCACGCATGTGCGTCTTGTCCCGGGTCTACCTAGAGTTGGGTAGATCCTTTCCTTTCCTAGTATGAGCGGGTTAGTAGCATGCTAGGTACGTGTATGAGGTTAGAATGTTGATGAGTACGTTATCGTTTATACCAGTTATGGCTTTGAGGTTTATGAGTTAGGATACAAATCCTTATGGATCCCTTGGGTCTAGGTGTGACCCTTTGATGGATATGAGTTGATATATTGTTATGCCTTGTTATTAGGCAGTGTTGTCCTCTAGATTGGAGTGGACCGTGTTTGAGATCGTGGTTGAGACTACTACTGAGGTTGAGGTAAGTCCATAGGACTTACTTAGCTTCCATCCTTATATTGGATGTATGCATGAGTGGTGTTTGTTATAGGCTTTATAGCATGCGATATGGTTTATTACCGACCTATGATATATTGACCGCCCATTGTAGTGGCTGTGACAACTTACCTTTCATCCGTAGTGGAGTCTAGGAAGTTCTATGTAGTCTAGTTAGATCTGGTATACGGGAAGGGCACTGACCACTCCAGCTAGCTATTTCACTCAGATGCGAGGATTATATACATTCCTCTTGTCACATATTTTCATATGTAGATCTATATACTATTTGAGTAAATGACGTTATAAAGATAATAAACCGGGTAAATGTGTGAAAGCATGATGATGTGTTATGATTTCTGATGTGTGTTTGTGCTCTTGCATCTCTATATATATATGTGTATGGTTAGCTAACGGTTTTATACCGTGTTGTAGATCCTTTGCAGGTTAGGAGAGCTGCAGAGTGATCTAGAGGGGTGATCCGTTGAGGGCTCCGTACACTGGGGCGATATCGTGGTATATGGGATATTTTATGTTGTACGATATATATTTTGATTTTGTACTCAACGGTTACTCTGTATTACCTTTTTATATGTATATATATATATATATATTGTCAAGCTAGGGTCAGGATCCATTGTGAGATCCTAGCCCAGTAGCACCTCGAGTCCTACGGATTTGGGGTGTTACGGATATATATTTTGATTTTGTACTCAGCGGTTACTCTGTATTACCTTTTGATATATATATATATATATATATATATATATATATATATATATATAATATATATATATATATATATATATATATATATATATATATATCAGTTTTATGTTTTGTTTTAATCTATTTGTGTCTTGTTGTAAGATTCAGTGAACTTGTTGTCAAGCTAGGGTTAGGATCCATTATGAGATCCTAGCCCAGTAGCACCTCGAGTCCTACGGATTTGGGGGTGTTACAAAGTTGGTATCAGAGCACAAGTTGACAACAATGGCACTTGTAATCTGCGATAAAGGTCGAATAGATAAATAAACATAACCCGGAAGGGGTCAGACTTTTCAAAAGGTTTTGGTTTTGAAATGAGTACAAATGTTTTGGGATACCGTGTACGTGAGTCATCGCCCCTCTGAAGATCTCGACAGTATAGACATATATATAGATATTCTGTTGTGATTGATTTGATATATATCTATACATATGGCATATATATAGCCTTCTAAGTTAGGTTTACGTCTTCTGCAGATAGTTCAGACTAGAGCCTTACCTGCAGCTAGACGAGGTAAAGTTAGACCCCCTCTAGGTAGAGGACGGGGTAGGGACTCCTACTGGCGGCTCACAGCAGCGGGAGAGATTCACGAGGAGGTTGCTGAGAGTGCCGTTCCTGAGACTGAGAGAACGGTGAAGCTGAGAGACAGGGGTCACAAAGAGCCCAGTCTGGTGATTCTGATCGTGTCTCCATGGGGGATCAGAGTTCCGTGCTTATATCAGACAGTAGAGGAGGTCAGAGCGGTAGACGAGCCCCCCCCAGAGATTTACAGGCAACAAGAGGGACCATCTAAGAGATCCACGGAGTGACTCAGGTGCCAGTTGTACAGGCACATGCTGCTGAGATTCCTCAGGTTCGGGAGGAGTATAGAGGGGCCTAGACTAGATACCTGGTTAAAGGCATTCCACCACCAGATGGGTGTACCCCCTTTCACTGGGAAGGTGGGGTTAGAGGGTGAGCTCTGGATTGGACATGTGACTCAGCTCTGGAGTCCATTAGATGTCCAGTGGACAGAAAGATCGAGATGGTACATACTTTATTCTGGGACTTGGCACAAACACTGGTGGAGATCAGTACGGGGTCAGGTTACCATTTATGAGCACTTGAGGACTATAATTAGAGAGTGTTTCTGCCTGCCTCACTGAGGGAGGAGGGAGAAACTACGGGATTTTGTGGAGGCTGGGTTTGAGATGTACCAGTCTCCGAGGCTATCAGGAGGTTCCAGGAGGAGCTGGCATTGTTGGGTCCAGCTACACCTCCTCTGCAGATCAGCAAGTATATTTGTTCTCCTGAAGACTGAGGGATGCTACCCGTTCTTACATGGCAGGGTTTCACTGTGAGACCTTGGTTGATTATCAGGACCGGGGCTTTTGATTATGAGAGAGAGAGAGCTGGACAGAGGAGAGCTTTCTCAGACGGAGGGTCTGAGAAGAGACACCGTACTGGCAGACGTGGTACTGCTAGTGGTTTGGCGGGGTCAGAGACGCCAGAGTCATCCCTCATCTGCATCAGTTGCAGATAAGGGACGTCAGTGTTAATACTGTGGTGATCCAGGACATATGAGGCCCGACTGCACGAGGCCACTAGTGACTTGCTACACCTGTGGTAGGCAGGGTCACAAAGCTGTTTACTGCTGACAGGCGGAGTTTCATCTCAGCAGGGTTCTTCCCCTGCTAGTGTAGCGGGAGGTGGGCAGAGAGGCAGCCACCACAGACACACAAGACAACAGAGGGTCCAGATCGCCCTCCGACTCAAGGATCTGCTGCCTGGCCGAGTAAGAGGCAGAGGCCGTGGTGGGAGCACCACTAATACTAGAGGACCACAGGGGTCGATTTTTTGAGCATGCAGAGGAGCCAGCTGCACCCGACTACTACAGGTACCCATTCTGATTCATGGTTTACCTGTTAGAGTCTTATTTGATACTGGTGCTACGCATTCTTTTATATCTGATGCTGTGTGTAGAGCGTTTGAGTTTAGATACGGTTGAGGGGATGCCCTTTATTATAGGGTTACCCGATGGTGGTAGGGTCAGAGGTACCTGTGAGATTCATGGTTATCCCATTTCTTTAGGGACTCGTGTGTTACTAGTTGACTTCTTTGTCATGCCATTAGAGCATGAAGAAGTCATTCTAGGTATGGATTGGATGGATAGACATTCTGCAGTCCTAGATGTAGGTAGGAGGACTGTTATCCCTCTCTACCGAGTTAGGTCAGATAGAGGTTTTCCGGAGTTGGGGACCCTTGGAAAGACAGGCACGATTATCAGTGCGATACGGGCAGCTAGACTGATTGTACAGGGTTGTGAGGCCTTCTGGTGTTATGCCATGAAGGAGGAGGAGAGTCCAGCATTAGAGGATATTCCAGTGGTTTGTGAGTTTACGGATGTGTTTGCTGAGCCGTCCGTTTGCCGCCTCAGAGGAGTGTGGACTTCAGTATATTGAGTTAGAGCCTGGTACGAGACCGATCTCGAAGGCCCATACCGGATGGCGCCTATCGAGATGTTGGAGCTGAAGAAGCAACTTGAGGAGCTGGCTGAGAAGGGCTTCATTCGCCCTAGCGTGTCCCCATGGGGAGCACCTGTCCTCTTCGTACGGAAGAAGGACGGATCGTTGAGGTAGTGTATAGATTACAGAGAGGTGAACAAGGTGACCATCAAGAAACAAGTATCCACTGCCTCGAATTGATGATTTGTTAGATCAGCTTCAGGGAGCGACTATGTTTTCTAGGATTGACCTGCGTTCAGGGTATCACCAGCTGAGGGTGAGAGAACATGATGTGCACAGGACAGCATTCCGGACCAGATATGGCCACTACGAGTTAGTAGTGATGCCATTTGGATTTACGAATGCCCCAGCAGTCTTTATGGAGTTGATGAACAGCATCTTCATCGACTTCCTGGATCAGTTTGTGGTGGTCTTCATAGATGACATTTCGGTGTACTCTCGCAGTAGAGAGGAGCATGCAGGACAGGCTGAGGACTGTATTGCAGGTTTTACGGCCAAAGAACTTTATGCTAAGTTCTCTAAGTGTGAGTTCTGGATGCCAGAGGTAGCATTCCTGGGTCATGTGGTATCAGCTGAAGGGATCAAGGTGGTTCCGGCAAGATTGAGGCAGTAGCAGCTGGGACTACACGACGAACGTCAAGGAAGTACGTAGCTTCCTTGGCCTAGCCGGTTATCAGCTGAAGGGATCAAGGTGGTTCCGGCAAAGATTGAGGCAGTAGGCAGCCTGGTATCAGCTGAAGGGATCAAGGCGGATTACCTCGAGGTTCTGGCAGCAGATTCAGACTGCCCTGGGGACGAGTTTGCACTTCACGACTGCAGTCCATCCTCAGACAGATGGTCAGTCAGAGGGGACCATTCAGACACTGGAGGATATGCTGGCGAGCTTGTGTGTTAGATTGGGGACAAGTGTGGATGGATCATCTCCCACTTGTTGAGGTTCTCATACAACAACAGTTGGCATGCATCTATTGGGATGGCCCCATATGAGGCACTGTATGGGCAGATATTTCGTACTCCATTATGCTAGGATGAGCAGAGTAGTGTTAGTGGTTTGACACCTGATCAGATTCAGGATGATGTGGCTCGAGTAGCACTGATTGGAGAGCGGATGCTGACTCCGTAGAGCCGTCAGAAGTCATATGCTGATAGGAGGCGTAGACCTCTAGAGTTCAGAGTAGGTGCCCATGTGTGGCTGAGAGTGTCTCCGATACGAGGTGTTAGACCGTTTTGACATTAAGGGGAAGTTAAGCCCCCGATATGTCGGACCGTTCGAGATTCTGGATCGGGTGGGGAGCGCAGCATACAGATTAGCCTTGCCTCCGAGATTAGAGGGTGTTCACCTGTATTTCACGTGTCTCAGCTAAGGGAGTACATACTAGATCCGAGACACATTGTGAGTTATGATGATTTGGTGGTTGAGCCGGACCACACCTTTGTTAAGCACCCTATTGCAGTCCTAGAACGAGGTATGAGACGCCTGCGTTCGAAGGACATTCCTATGTTGAGGATACAGTGGTCGAGACGAGGACCTGATGAGGCTACATGGGAGACTGAGGATAGTATCCAGAGGAACTATCCAGAGTTATATGCCGAGATAGGTGCACCAGTAGGATCACCGAGTTGATCTTATTACTATCTTTGGTGAGTATTAATGTGCTTATATTTTTTTTGGTAATGGTAAATTCGGAGACCACCCGGTTCGATCGGCTTAGCCGCTCTACGTCCGGATCGGGTAGAAAGTCGTGGCCCATTGCTGGGGATACCCTCCCAATATCAATTTTTCCATACATGCCGTCAGGAGGATTCAAGCTCGAATTTCCAAGCTAAACACTTAAGGAGCCTAGGCACCACATCCACTAGACCAACTGAGTGTTATGTGCTTATATGCTTATATGCTATGATGTGTTTATTTTCATACTATCTTTGATGTGATATATGATCTTATTAGATCTTGTTGTGCTAGTATGATTATTGTTTATAACTGGAGATGGCTCTTTCCTCCATGCTATTGTGATACGCTTAGGGTTTAGCTAGAGATGGTTATTCCTCCATGCTTTTTTGATGGATATAGTGTTGCTGGAGATGTTTTTCCTCCATGTCTTTCTGTTATGAGTATGATACGGATAGAGATGTGATTCCTCTATGCCTTGTGATGTGTTTTATGGTTTGGCTAGAGATGGTTTTCCTCTATGTCTTGGATAGTGTTTTTGTTGGCTGGAGTTGATGATTTCCTCCCATGCTTGTGTTTGAGGTTATAGAGAGTTATACCTCGGCTTGTGAGTCCGAGTGGTTTGAGGATTTTACAAGTTTCGGGACGAAACTTGTTTTTATGGGGGGTGAGGTGTAAGAGCCTTAGTCTTTTGGGAGCCGTTTTGACCTTAGCCGCCCCGCGGGCTTTTGTTGACTCTTTGACTTGTGCTTTACCCTTTCTTTCTCTTCTTCCTTAAGTCTTCTCCTTGGCTTGTGATCAAGGGTTTCCACTCCTTTTCCAGCCTTCCTACGTTCTCCTTCTTGCTTCTCCCTTTCTTGATCTTGATCTTGTTCCTCCTTAGAGTTTTTGGAAGTGTTTTGTTGTGTGGATGATGATGTTGATGAGCTTGAGGTGTTGTTTGAGCTTGGAAGCCAGTGAGGTTGGTTGTTGATCTCCTTGCAGCCTAGGACCACAAGTGTGGTAAGTCTTCTTCTTCTTCTTCTTCTCTTCTTCATTGATTCCATCTTCCTTAGCTTAGGATTAGATGAATTTTGGAATGTAGATGATTTTGTGTGTATGTATAAGTATGTGTGTCACTTTGAAATGGAGAAAGACGTGATTTGATCACGTGAAGAGCCGAAGAGGAATCGCTGGGGTCACTTTCTACACTGTCGCCGCCGCCGCCCTGCGGAAGGTGTGTCACAGCGCCTGCCCGTGCCTGCGTTGCATGCGGCCACTGTACCACGCCTGCGGCTGAGCCTTGTCGCGCCTGCGGGTTGCCTTGCTCCGCCCCTGTGTCTCTCTTGTCACGCAGGTGCGTCTTGTCCCGGGTCTACCTAGAGTTGAGTAGATCCTTTCATTTCCTAGTATGAGCGGGTTAGTAGCATGCTAGGTACGTGTATGAGGTTAGAATGTTTGATGAGTACGTTATCGTTTATGTCAGTTATGGCTTTTGGGGTTTATGAGTTAGGATACGATCCTTATGGATCCCTTGGGTTTAGGTGTGACCCTTTGATGGATATGAGTCGATATATTGTTATGCCTTGTTATTAGGCAGTGTTGTCCTCTAGATTGGAGTGGACCGTGTTTGAGATCGTGGTTGAGACTACTACTGAGGTTGATGTAAGTCCATAGGACTTACATAGGTGTCATCCTTATATTGGATGTATGCATGAGTGGTGTTTGTTATATGCTTTATAGCATGCGATATGGTTTATTACCGACCTATGATATATTGACCGCCCATTGTAGTGGTTGTGACAACTTACCTTTCATCCCGTAGTGGAGTCTGGGAAGTTCTCTGTAGTCTAGTTAGATCTGGTATATGGGAAGGGCACTGACCACTCCTTATGGTATACAGGAAGGACACTGACCACTCCAGCTAGCTATTGCACTCAGAGCTGAGGATTATATACATTCCTCGTGTCACATATTTTCATATGCAGATCTATATACTATTTGAGTGATTGACGTTATAAAGATAATAAACCTGGTAAATGTGTGAAAGCATGATGATGTGTTATGATTTCTGATGTGTGTTTGTGCTCTTGCATCTCTATATATATGTGTATGGTTAGCTAACGGTTTTATACCGTGTTGTAGATCCTTTGCAGGTTAGGAGAGCTGCAGAGTGATCTAGAGGGGTGATCCGCTGAGGGCTCCGTACACTTGGCGATATCGTGGTATATGGGATATTTATGTTGTACGGATATATATTTTTGATTTTGTACTCAGCGGTTACTTTGTATTACCTTTTGATAATATATATATATTGTCAAGCTAGGGTTAGGATCCATTGTGAGATCCCTAGCCGAGTAGCACCTCGAGTCCTACGGATTTGGGGTGTTACAGTCTACTTTCATTATAGTGGGGATTCTCTATTTCTTAGATCATTCCCCTATAATCGTCCCAAATCAAAGAATTGCTTTTTGTTCTCCTTCTCTACTCTTTCTCATCATTGCCTACGTAACATTGAATTAACTGTTTACTAATGTTTGCTAAATAAGATACAATCCTTGAGTTCGAGAACCCATATACTACAAGTGATCCCGTATCCTTGCGGAGATGTAGTTTTATTACGGTAAAACTGACACGATTAAACAGACCAGAAGAACTGTACCTCCAAAGAAGGCACTCAAATAATTGTCGGTGTAGGATGGTGATTGTCGGATGCATAATCCTCGAGGCCTTCAGGGACAAAGACCACAAACTTCCCATGGTCTAACAAAGGAAATATTGATCGAAGAAAACGTTCTAAACGAAAATAAATCCGTAAAAAGCATTCCTAGGGCACAAAACGAGGCAAAACATGCATACGGGCATGAAAAAGGATAAAATCAAAGTTAAAACATCGATGGAATACATTCATCATGATCAACAATCATCATATGAACTATAAGCATCAACAAATTCAAGCCAATTAAATCCAAAACAAAAAAATACAATTCTAGGGTTCTTGCGGATTTTTTGAGATGGGAAAATCATTAAATCTTAAATTCCAAGGATAAGTCATGTAAAAAAAACTAGTTAGGAGCGAAGATTAGAGCAAGAAAACATACCTTGAGTTGATTGAAAGAAAGAGGAACAAGGAATTAAGAGTTTAGAGGAGAGGAGATATTCGGTTTACTGAAGGAGAGGTGAGAAAATGAGCCTATGTCGGGCTATTTTTATATCATTTTCTGCGTCCGAAATACGAATTAAGGTAAAAAGAAATACGGTTTGGGACATGCCATATACTATATACGGTTTGAGGCAAAATCCCAAAGCTCGTATCTCCCTTCAACGTAGGTTGTATTTACTTGAATTCTTCATGGCAAGAATTTGATGAATACATTTTTTAAGAAAAATCTTAAATACGGTCTAAGGGAAAATGAATACGTTCTTGCATCCCGTATAAGGTAAAATGTGAAATATGGGATAAGGCAAAATCAAATACATCTTGGAGGTCGTATATCATTTACATTCAAACCGTATAATTTTTACAAGCAAACTGTATATCTCCCAATATTTCATGATGGATCACTTGTCAAAGTCCAATACAGAGACGGACCGGGTAGAGCGGGGGTCGTGTGCATCCGAGCGCACATGCGCGTTAGGCCCAAGCCCAACACATAAACCCGATGAGGTTCCATCCTAAAACCAATTGGCAATAGGAGGAGTAGCCCACCGACCTTATATACTAGGTTGGGTAGTCCCAATTTTTCGATGTGGGACGGATTATCTCCAACATCACTTCTTTGCAATTTTTCTTGTGGGGTTGGGTGTTGTTGTCTTGCATAATAATCAATTAAGTTCTTAGACACGTAGAGAGTTCCTAAAAACAAAAGAAATGATAAAATGGAAAAGATGGAAAAAGAAAGATGAAACTCATGGGTTGCCTCCCATGAAGCTCTTAGTTACGGTATTTAGCTTGACCTAATTTGTCTCAGGTGGAAAATATGCGATATTTACAATGTCGCAGTTTGTAACGTAGCGTCCTTTGGCTTCTTGCGGCATACCCCATACTTATTCAGGAAGATCGGGGTCTTTTCTTCAACACAAACTTGGAGAGGAACCACTTTTATGGATATACGGCCTGAGACTAAATGGAATACGGCTTGAGGCAAAAACATATACGGTTTGCAATCCGTATACTATTTTCCTTTATCCAATATATAGTCATATTCAACATCCTCAAGTGGTGGATCTAAAAACGGATGTAAAATTATGACCTTCGCCCAGAATGTGAGCAAATATTTCATTTTGATTGCTAAACCATACTTTGGCTATCTTACGTAGAGCTTAATAAGCTACCTAGATCTTTGTATGTGCGGGCCTCAACAAGGGAAGAAAGAAGAGAGGAAATCATCTTTACATTTTTTTCGTCTTTTCATAATATTGGATGAAATACGGTTTATGTGTAAAATGGATACGGTATAGGTCCCATTATTTGTTTTACACACATATCATATTTGCTTGAATTTCAGCTTTGGAGATGTTGAGGAATACGGCTTGAATGGAGGTGGTATACGACCAGAAATACATTTTGAGAGTAACGAATATAGGTATGGGATCCCCCCTTATGGCTTTAAGACGCATGTTGTATATGTATCCTGAGATGAATAGTCTTCGTCTTTCTCATCAATCTACAAAGGTAAATCAATATTAGTTTCAGTACTAAGGTTTTAAATGATATCACTTCATCAAATGCTTCAATACGACCAGAACTGATTCCTCCTTGTGGATATTATCAATAACGGTTAAATTTCTTTTTTGTAGCTTCCTCCGGTAGTCAGGCTTGTTGATCGACTTTCTTCTTCATTATATTATGACCTTCAACGAGAGTTTCAACCTTGGTCTTTAGACTGATGAGTTTATCCGCCAAGACATCTTGAGATATCTACGCTTTAACAAATTTCAGAAGTCAAAAAACTTGAGTATTCATGAGCTTCCTCAATAACTGCACCATGGGGATTTGATGGGTTTGAGTGCACGTTGTCATCGTGGATAGTAATAATAATCCATCTCCTTTGTCTTTAGGATCTCAGCCCCCAACAACGGCACCAAAAACTATATACAGCCCCTGACAACGCCAATTACCCGTAAGGATGACAGAGTCGGTTGTAGTATGTATAACAACAATCAGAAACGGCCAAACTATCTACAGCAACCGACAACGACACCCAAAAACTTGACGGTCCTAAAAACCTACCCATAAGGAAACAAGGTCAGTTGTAGTATATCGAGTGTCGAATTGATAGCGACGCGTTTGTTTTGGATATAACTGATAGGCCAATTAAGCTAAGTGAAAGGGAGAAGAGAAAGAAAAGAGAGAGAACATTTTATTTTGGGAAAGTTTTTATGTTTTATAAAAAGTCGAAGGAAAAAATTAAGATAAAATAACAATAAAAGGAAAATGATCTAAGGAAGCAAGTATCACCATTATGATAGACAAAGAAATAACCACATATATGAATATAATTGAACATTGATCATGCGAATAAGAAGGTAACTATCTAAAATCTCTTTTGCTACGGACAAACAAATGATGTGTTTAATTGTGTTGAAGGTGCTTTCATGATCACAACAAGTATGAAAAATCATTTAAGCATATAGAAATCCAGTAAAGACCAAGAAAAGCATCGTTTTTTGCAGATGAGCTAGAAAAGGTACAAGACTAGAACTTTCTACAATAGTTAGGAATCCTCGAAGTAAAAGGTGAATATCATCCCTCAAACAAGTTCTTCTTAATTCTTTCCAATAAAATCAACACACTTTTGATGGAAGATCATTTTTTTATATCTAAAATTGTTTATAAACGCACTTTTTTGATGGTAAATAAAAGATAATAACGAAGCACATTGAAAAGAAGCAAATACCTACATATCTCAATTCAACAATTCATATAAACAGTTATAAATCAGTCATCATAGGGTTAAACCATCCTTAGATCATAGAAAATAAACAAGACATAGAAAAGAAAGAAAAGAAACTTGCATGAATAACATAGTATGATTCAAGCACAAAGAGGTACACCTTCAAAATCTCTAAAAAAAAAGCGAAATATAAGGCTGACTCTTCCAGGGATGTCGGACTCCTTGAACTCCTTAACGTATCGGACCTAAAAAGGTCTATACATGACATTCAAATCAAGCCATGAACGGAAATAAGACGCCTGCCCGCAAACAAAAGATAAAGATTGCCGTTGTGTTGCAGATAAGTAATATGGTATGGGGGAAGATATACAGTTTAAGGCAAAAAGAGCAAATATGGTCTACAAAACCGTATTTTCTATTTGCACATAGGCCGTATATGGCCTTTTTTGTAACCCCCGAATCCGTAGGACTCGAGGCGCTATTTGGCTAGGACTCACAATGGATCCTGACCATAGCCTGACAACAAGTTCACTGGATCTTACAACAAGGCACGGAGAGATTAAATACAAAACATGAAACGCGATAATATATATATATATATATATATATATATATATATATATATATATATATATATATATATATAATATGTATGTATGTATGTATCAAAAGGTAATACAGAAGTACCGCTGAGTACAAATAAAACATAACTGTACAACAAAAGATCCCATATCCCCGATAACGACCCAGTGTACGGAGCCCTAAGCGGATCACCCACTCTGGATCACTCTGCAGCTCTCCTAACCTGCAAAGTATCTATAACACGGTATAAAACCGTTAGCTAACCATACAAATATATATAGAGATGCAAGAGCACAATCACACACCAGAAATCATAACACATCATCATGCTTCCACACATTTACCCGGTTTATTATCTTTATAAAGTCCAACACTCAAATTGTATATATATATATATATATATATATATATATATATATATATTATATATATATATATATATATGAATATGAATATATGTGACACGAGGAATATAACCCTCGCCTCTCGGGGATGTTGCCAGATGGAGTGGGGATACGGTCACCGTCCCCGTGTACCCTATGGGAGTGGAGAAAGCCCGTCACTCAACCAAGTCTGGCCTGTCCGCAGAGAACCTCCCAGACTCCTCACACGAATGAAAGGGAAGGTTGTCACGCCCTACAATGGGCAGTCACTAAACCATAGGTCGGTAATCATCACTACGCATGCTATCAAGCATATATCACACACCACTCATCACACATCCAATATAGGGATGGTAGCTAAGTAAGTCCTATGGACTTACTTCAACCTCGAAGTAATCTCAACCACGTAGTACTCTCAAGTATGATCAGCTCCAAATCTGGAGAACAACACTGCCTAAAAACAAGGCATAACAATAATATCAAACTCATATCCATCAAAGGGTCACACCTAGATCCAAGGGATCCATAAGGATCATATCCTAACTCATAAACCTCAAAGCCATAACCGGCATACAGATATATCACAATCCTCATCACTCTATCCTCATACACATACCTAGCATGCTACTAACCCACTCATACTAGGAAAGGAAAGGATCATACTACTCTAGGTAGATCATGTACAAGACGCCACCTGCAGAATGGAAAGACGCAGGGGCGGAACAAGGCAAACCGCGGGCGCGGAAAAAGGCTCGCCCGCAGCGCGGTGATAGGCCGCAGGCAGCGCAGGCGCTGGGACCGTGGCCGCAGGGCGGCAGCTTCCAGGCACGGGTGCGGTGATAAGGCTCCCGCAGGGGCGGCGGTACTAGAACGCGGGGCGGCGACGGTGTAGAATGTGATCCCGCGATTCATCTTCGGCTCTTCACGTGATGGAATCACGTCTTCATTAACCATTAATCATACATATGCATAAACATACACAATCCAACATCAACATACATTCACACACATCTAATCCTAAGCTAGGAGGAAGAATTGAATCAAAGAGAAGAAAGAGGAGAAAGAACCCTTACCACTGTTGTGGCCTATCCAAGGAAAGACAACCACAAAAACCAACACCACAACTGGCTTCCAAACTCAGCCACAAAGCACAACATCCATCAACAACCAACCACACCAACTAGCTCTTCCAAACCAAGGTAAACCAAGACAAGATCAAAGAAGAAGGAGGCAAGAGAAGAACGTGAAGAAGGTTGAGGAATGCAAAACCCTTGCTCAACAAGCAAAGGAATAGGTATAAGGAGGAAGAAGGTAAAGCACGAGTCAATCGGTCAACAAAGCCGGCTGCAGCCGCAAGAAACCGCAGGGGCGGGCTTCCTGGCCGCAAGGCGGATCATGGACTAAGCCGCAGGGCGGCTCTACAAACCCGCAGGGCGGCTAAATCCAAAAATGGCTCATAAAGATCAAGGCTCTTACATCTCACCCCCTTAAAAACAAGTTTCGTCCCAAAACTTGTGAAATCCTCAAACCACTCGGACTCATAAGCCGAGGTACAACTCTCTCTATAACCTCAAACACAAGCATGGAGGAAATCATCACTCCAGCAACAAAGTCACTATACTATCCAAGGCATAGAGGAAAACCATATATAGCCAAACTTTAATCATATCACAAGGCATAGAGGAAAACATCTCTAGCCGTATCAACATCACATCGCAAAGGCATAGAGGAAAAACATCTCTTGCCATATCATCATCATAACAGAAGGGCATGGAGGAAAAACATCTCCAGCAATACTATGTCCATCAAAATAGCATGGAGGAATAACCATCTCCAGCTAAATCCTAATCGTATCACAATAGCATGGAGGGAAGAGCCATCTCCAGCTATAACATCAGTCGTACTAGCACACAAGATCTACTAAGATCACAATCACATCATAGCTAGTACGAAATAAACATATCATAGCATATAAGCACATAAGCATAACATCACCAAGATAGTACTAAGATCTACTCGTCGATCCTACTGGTACATCTATCTCGGCATAAAACTCTGGATAGTTCCTCTGGATACTATCCTCAGTCTCCCATGTAGCCTCATCAGGTCCTCGTCTCGACCACTGTATCCTCAGCATAGGAATGTCCTTCGAACGCAGGCGTCTCATACCTCGTTCTAGGACTGCAATCGGATGCTCAACAAAAGTGTGGTCCGGCTCAACCACCAAATCATCATAACTCACAATGTGTCTCGGATCTGGTATATACTCCCTCAGCTGAGACACGTGAAACACAGGTGAACACCCTCTAATCTCGGAGGCAAACTAACTGTATGCTGCGCTCCCAACCCGATCCAAAATCTCGAACGGTCCGACATATCGGGGCTCTTCCCTTAATGCCAAAACGTCTAACACCTCGTGTGGAGACACTCTCAGCCACACATGGGCTCCTACTCTGAACTCTAGAGGTCTACGCCTCCTATCTGCATAGACTTCTGACGGCTCTGTGCAGTCAGCATCCTCTCTCTAATCAGTGCTACTCGAGCCACATCATCTGAATCTGATCAGGTGTCAAACCACTAACACCACTCTGCTCATCCCAGCATAACGGAGTACATCTCTGTCCATACAGTGCCTCATATGGGGCCATCCCAATAGATGCATGCCAGCTGTTGTTGTATGAGAACTCAACTAGTGGGAGATGATCCGTCCACACTTGTCCCCAATCCAACACACAAGCTCGCAGCATATCCTCCAGTGTCTGAATGGTCCTCTCTGACTGACCATCTGTCTGAGGATGGAACGCAGTAGTGAAGTGCAAACTCGTTCCAGGGCAGTCTGAATCTGCTGCCAAAACCTCGAGGTAAATCGTCCATCTCTGTCTGAGACGATCGTCCTCGGTACACCATGGAGTCTCACTATCTGCCTAGTGTACTCCTCTGCTAATCTTCTCACGGCCACGTTTTCCGAATAGGGATAAAACGTGCCGTCTTCGTCATCTGTCCACTATAACCCAGATAGCATCAAAGCTCCTGCTCGGTCTCAGCCCATCACAAAGTCCATGGTGACGTCCTCCCACTTCCTCTGTGGAACAAGAAGTGGATGGAGTTCACCTCCAGGTCTGCAATGCTCTATCTTGACCTGCTGACAGGTCGCACACTGTGCCACAAATCTGGCCACATCGGGCTTCAGCCCTCCCCACCAATATGAACGTCTCAAGTCCTGGTACATCTTACTCGTACCTGGGTGCACTGAATAAGGCGTACAGTGAGCCTCCTGTAAAATCCTTTGGCGTAGATCCGCATCAGCGGGTACACAGACGCGACCGCGTCTCAATACTCATCTGCTCCTAGCAGGAACTGTGTGCCTCATCCCTAGACATCCTCTCTCGATCCTCATCAGTGTCGGGCAGGTCTCTCTTCCCTCTCTCCAGATCCTCATCAGTGCAGGAAGAACCTCTAAAGTACTCACCTGGCCATCCTCATCAGGAAAACTAGATGTCCAACTCTAACCAAAATCAGGCTCTTCTGTAACTGATGTTGAACTGTCAGCCTCGCAATCGCGCCTGCTCTCGAGGCGTCTTCCTGCTCAGGGCGTCGGCGACAACGTTCGCCTTCCCTGGATGGTACATAATCTCCATATCAAAATCCTTGATCAGCTCAAGCCATCTACGCTGGCGGTTATTCAATTCCCGCTGCGTGAAAATATATTTCAGACTCTTATGGTCTGTGAAGATCTGACATGTAGCACCATACAGGTAATGTCTCCAGATCTTCAGTGCATGAACTACCGCTGCCAACTCCAGATCATGAGTCGGGTAGTTCTCCTCATACGTCTTCAGTTGTCTAGACGCATATGCAATCACTCTGCCGCTGCATCAAACACATCCCAAGCCTAGCTTGGATGCATCACTGTAAACCACAAATCCTTTGTACCCTCTGGCTGTGCCAAAATAGGAGCAGAAGTCAGACGTCTCTTCAGCTCCTCAAAACTCTGCAAACACTGATCAGACCATACAAATCTGGTAGTCTTCCTCAGTAAACTCGTCAGTGGACGGGCAATCACAGAAAATCCCTCCACGAAGCGTCTGTAATAACCGGCTAAGCCCAAAAGCTACGTACTTCCTTGACGTTCGTCGGTGTCAGTTCATGCTGCTATTGCTCTAATCTTGCCGGATCAACCTTGATCCCCTCGGCTGAACAATGTGACCCAAGAATGCTACCTGTGGACATCCAGAACTCGCACTTAGAGAACTTAGCTTAAAGTTCTCTATCTCGTAAAATCTGCAATACAGTCCTCAGCTGTCCTGCATGCTCCTCTCTGCTACGAGTGTACACCAAAATATCATCTATGAATACCACCACAACTGATCCAGGAAGTCGATGAAGATGTTGTTCATCAACTTCAAAAGACTGTTGGGCATTCGTAAGCCCAAATGGCATCACTACAAACTCGTAGTGTCCATATCTGGTCCGGAATGCTGTCTTGTGCACATCCTGCTCTCTCACCCTCAGCTAGTGATATCTTGAGCGCAAGTCAATCCTGGAGAATATTGTCGCTCCTAAAGCTGATCTAACAAATCATCAATACGCGGCAATGGATACTTGTTCTTGATGGTCACCTTGTTCAGCTCTCTGCAATCTATACACAATCTCAACGATCCGTCCTTCTTCCGTACGAAGAGGACAGGTGCTCCCATTGGGATACGCTAGGGCGAATGAAGCCCTTCTCAGCCAACTCCTCGAGTTGCTTTTTCATCTCTAACATCTCAACAGCGGCCATCCGGTATGAGGCCTTCGAGATCGGTCTCGTACCAGGCTCTAACTCAATACCGAAGTCCACACTCCTCTGAGGCGGCAAACTAGACGGCTCAACAAACACATATGTAAATTCACAGACCACTGGGATATCCCTAATGTTGGACTCTCCCCCTCCTTCATGGCATAACACCAGAAGGCCTCACAACCCTGTGCAATCAGTCTAGCTGCCCTATCGCACTGATAACCATGCTTGTCTTTCCAAGGTCCCAACCTCGAAAACCTCTATCTGACCTAACTCGTAGAGAGGGTAACAATCCTCCTACCTACATCTAAAACTGCAGAATGTCTATCCATCTAATCCATACCTAGAATGACTTCTTCATGCACTAATGGCATGACAAAGAAGTCCACAAGCAATACACGGGTCCCTACAGAAATGGGACAGTCACGAATCTCACGGGTACCTCTGACCCTACTACCATCGGGTAACCCTATACTTAAGGGTATCCCCTCAGTCGTATCTAGACTCAGACGCTCAACACGGCATCGGAAATAAAAGAATGCGTAGCACCCGTATCAAACAAGACTCTAACAGGTAAACCATGAATCAGAATGGTACCTGTAGCAGTCGGTGCAGTGGCTCCTCTGCACTCCCCAACTCAAAACTCGACCTTGTGGTCCTCTGGTGTTCGTGGTACTCCCACCACGACATCTGCCTCTACCACCCCCAGAGCAAATCCCTGAGTGGTGGGACGATCTGGGACTCTCTACTGTCCCTGCATCTGCTGAGGTGGCCTCTGCCCACCTCCCGCTACACTAGCAGGAGAAGAACCTTGCTGAGATGAAAATCCGCCCTGTAGGCAGAAAACAGCCCTATGACCTTGCCAACCACAAGTGTAGCACATCACTATCTGCCTCGTGCACTCTGGACGCATATGTCCATACCTACTACAGTTGTAACACTGTCGTCCCTTATCTGTAGCTGATGAAGATGAGGGATAACTCGGGGCGGCTCTGGTCTCGCCCTGAACCAACAACTCCACCAGTATCCTGCTGAGATGAATCTTTGCGCTGTCTACAGAAAATAGCTATGTGACCTTGTCTGCCACAAGTAAAGCAAGTCACCAACGCCTCGTGCACGCTGGTCGTAAATGTCCAGGTTCATCACAGGTAAAGCACCGTCGTTCTGTAGCTGCAATCTGTGTAGATGCAGGGTAACTTGGGCGTCCCTGGTTTAGTTCAGAACTACTAACTCCACCAGCACCACTGGTTTGCCCAGTCCGCTGTCTCTTTCCAAGTCTTCTATGCTCCTCTGGAACTTGAGGAATCTCAGCAACCTGTGCCGGTACAACTGGCACCTGAATAACTCCATGGGATCTCCTAGATGATCCCTCATGTACTGGCAGATCAGGAATATGTCTACCGCTCTGGCGGCCCTATACTCGCCTGATATACTCGCGGAACGCTGGTCCCTCCATGAAGACACGGTCTGAGTCCTCTGACTGGACTCTCTGGGATCCCTGTTTCTCAACTACATCGTTCTCAGTCTCATGAACGACACTCTCAGCAACAACCTCAAGAACCTCCTCCGCTGCCGGTGGATCAACAGCGGGAATATGGCTCTGTCCTACCTCTACTGGGGAAGAGGGGATCTATCCCTACCTCGTCCATCTGCAGATAAGGCTCTAGTCTGAACCATCTGCAGAGGACGTAAACCTAACTTAGGAGGCTATATATATATATGCCATATGTATAGATATATATCAAATCAATCACAACATAATATCTATATATATCTATACTGTCGAGATCTTCAGAGGGGCAATGGCTCACGTACACTCTATCCCAAAACACTTTGTACTCATTTCAAAACCAAAACTTTTGAAAAGTCAGACCCCTTTCGGGTTCTGTTTATTTATCTATTCGACCTTTCGCAGATTGCAAGTGCCATTGTTGTCAACCTAAGGCTCTGATACCAACTTTGTAACACCCCGAATCCGTAGGACTCGAGGCGCTACTAGGGCTAGGATCTCACAATGGATCCTGACCCTAACCTGACAACAAGTTCACTAGATCTTACAACAAGGCACATATAGATTAAATACAAAACATGAAACCGATATATATATGTATCAAAAGGTAATACAGAAGTACCGCTGAGTACAAATAAAACATAACTGTACAACAAAAGATCCCATATCCCCGATAACGACCCAGTGTACGGAGCCCTCAGCGGATCACCCACTTTGGATCACTCTGCAGCTCTCCTAACCTGAAAAGGATTTACAACACGGTATAAAACCGTTAGCTAACCATACACACATATATAGAGATGCAAGAGCACAAACACACACCATAAATCATAACACATCATCATGTTTCCACACATTTACCCGGTTTATTATCTTTATAAAGTCCAACACTCAAATCGTATATATATATATATATATATATGTGACACGAGGAATATAACCCTCGCCTCTCGGGATGTTTCCAGCTGGAGTGGGGATATGGTCACCGTCCCCGTGTATCCTATGAGAGTGGAGAAAGCCCCCCACTGAACCAAGTCTGGCATGTCCGCAAAGAACTCCTAGACTCCTCAAATGGATGAAACGGAAAGGTTGTCACGCCCTACAATGGGCAGTCACTAAACCATAGGTCGGTAATCATCACTACGCATGTTATCAAGCATATATCACACACCACTCATGCACATATCCAATATAGGGATGGTAGCTAAGTAAGTCCTATGGACTTACCTCAGTCTCGAAGTAATCTCAACCACGTAGTACTCTCAAGTATGATCAGCTTCAAATCTGGAGAACAACACTGCCTAAAACAAGGCATAACAATATATCAAACTCATTTCCATCAAAGGGTCACACCTAGACCCAAGGGATCCATAAGGATCATATCCTAACTAAATATAAAACCTAAACCAAAACCATAACCCGGCATACAAATATATCACAATCCTCATCACTCTATCCTCATACACATACCTAGCATGCTACTAACCACTCATACTAGGAAAGGAAAGAATCATACTACTCTAGGTAGATCCTGTACAAGACGCACCTGCGGAATGGAAAGACGCAGGGGTGGAACAAGGCAAACCGCGGGCGCGGCAAGGCTCGGCCGCAGGCGCGGTGATAGGGGTCGCAGGCAGGCGCTGGGACCGTGGCCGCGAGGGCGGCAGCTTCCAGGCGCGGGTGCGGTGATAAGGCTCCCGCAGGGGGGTACTAGAACGTGGGGGCGGCGACGGTGTAGAATGTGATCCCGCGATTCATCTTCGGCTCTTCACGTGATGAAATCACGTCTTCATTAACCATTAATCAACATATGCATAAACATACACAATCCAACATCAACATACATTCACACACATCTAATCCTAAGCTAGGGGGAGAAGAATGGAATCAAAGAAGAAGAAAGAAGGAGAAAAGAACCCTTACCACTGTTGTGGCCTATCCAAGGAAAGACAACCACAAAACCAACACCACAACTGGCTTCCAAGCTCAGCCACAAAGCACAACATCCATCAACAACCAACCACACCAACTAGCTCTTCCAAACCAAAGGTAAACCAAGAAGACAAGAAGAGAAGGAGGCAAGAAGAAGAACGTGAAGAAAGGCTGAGGAATGCAAAACCCTTGCCACAGCAAGCAAAGGAATAGGTATAAGGAGGAAGAAGGGTAAAGCACGAGTCAATCGGTCAACAAAGCCGGCCTGCAGCCGCAAGAAACCGCAGGGGGCGGACTTCCTGGCCGCAGGGGCGGATCATGGACTAAGCCGCAGGGCGGCTCTACAAAACCCGCAGGGCGGCTAAGCCAAAAATGGCTACTAAAGATCAAGGCTCTTACACTTTTTCCTTAGACCATATAATTTTATCAATAAAGGACTTTTTCATTGTTTCTTCGTTCTTCTTTCTCCAGCATAAATCTACCTCAGAACTATGATCCTCAATTGATATAAATGTCTTTTTATGATGTGTTCGTCCGCAGGAGGATTGAAACTCGTACTTTGACTTTTTTCATTGTTTTTTCTCATTTTTTTACCTCAAACACCTTAAATACGAAATAAACGTAGACACCACAAACTGCAATATGAAGGATTTCTACTCTATATGAAACACAAATCATACCAAATGAGACGTGAAATGTGTGAATCTAGTAGTTAAAAATGATGCAACTTAAGATGTCATCATTAGGTTTGATTTCTTCTCGCACCAACCAATAAGCTCGCACATGTTATTTCTAGCTTATTATTAGTAAGCGTTTTTAGGTTTATAGATAAAAACATCATCCATCTGTTATAAGGGTTCTGAATTTTGTTTGAATTTTCTTTAGTGAGAAACCCTACTGTTTATAGCCTTCATCTAAAGACTTTTTCAATATTTTATTTTGATTTTAAATTGAATTAATATTTTTGAACATTGTTTGATTTATATCCCTACAATGTCGGCTTAGTTCTCTAGTTCTAGAGGTGAGGTGATCCCAACGATGTGTAGGTAAACTTTTATGAATGTAATAGCTTGAATGTGTAGCTTTATATATTGGTTTGTCTTCATGCGAGATAATTTTCAAGTTAATCTATTATCTAGATTAAGGGCTCTATTGTTTATTGGTTTTTCTGCAATTTTACGAGAGTGTGTGTAGGTGACAAATAAGAAAAGTTGTTATACATTGAGAAGGGGTAGTGACGATATTATATGGTTACATTCATTCACTCAAATTTGATATCATGTTATTGCATGTTTGTCGTTTTCGAGTGTCGAATCATTATTGTGGTGATACATGGACCTTATATATCTATCTTTTTTAGTTCATATCACGTTTGTTTTGTGATTGCTACTTAGTTACAATCACTATTATCACAATTATTATCCGGCTTGGATTATTTGGTTTGAAGTTGTGATTAAAATTCACATACTCCTTGCGATTCGACACTCGATACTAAAAACGGACATTATTGTACTTATGGAAGAGGTTTTAGCCTATCAGATGTTTGTTGACTACATTTTAACGTGTTTTTGGGAGGTGTGGGGTGAATATGATTGTCGGACTGACTTTTTTTTTTTTTCTTTTTCCCTAAACATATTAGATATATTATTTGACTCATTAAATGTGTGTTGTTTATGCGACTTAATCATGTAAGGGTCAAGCTACCACATTTTGATCACTATTTTTTTCCCCATACTCATAAATAAGTTGTATTGTAATTTCGTAGTGTCTCTCATTTTGACTATAAATAAATCTCACTAGGTAGAAAACTTATTAGTAATTTAAAAGTAGACGACGAAGAAATTTTAAGGTAATAAGCCTAAATTAAGTATAAAATTTTAATTAAAAATAAAACTGATGTAATTTTATTAATTTAGTTAGCATTTAATTTTTGAAGTGACTGCTCTAATATATGAAATAAATCCTTTGATTGTATGATTGTGAATAACGTTTTGGACATGTAGGCTCATTTTCCTGAAGTGTGTGTACCCAAAAAAATAGGCCCCAAATGTGAATCTATCATCCTTTAGATCCAATAAACAGTATAATGGCCCATTTGTCAGTTGTCACACGATTTACTGCATTTATTGACTAAATGCAAAACTAGTTTAATTTTTGAAAATCAAATAATTTTTATATTAAAAAAAATTACGTTAAAAAATTTATTTCAAATTTGATATTTGTAATAAACAAAAATCCTTTTCTGTTTTGATAAAAATCTATTTGTGATAAAAATCTATTTGAGATTAATAAGATGACATGTCATGGGTATATACCTAATGAAAATTGATGTAACATGATGAATTGAATGTTTAGTAATATAAAAAAAATTTAAAAATTTAATGGCAAATCTATAATGGGACAAATCTGTAAATAACTTGCAAAAAATCTTACGTGGCATGCATTGGGATGCGACATGTAACCAAAATGCGTCTCGTTTTCGTAATATATATAGATAAGTCATTATTAAATATTTACTGGTTATTTTAAAACATGCGGTATTACAATGAGTCCACAAGTGCATTCACGATACACCATCGTTAAATGCAAGTTAAAGCTTAACGATCGTTAAACGTAAATTAACGATCATTAAATGATCATTAAATGACTTTAACTATCGGAATTCTTTTTTTTGAAGCTTAACGATCGTTAAATGACTTTAATAATCCTTGCATTTTTATTTTTTTTTAGATACTATAAGGTAAGGAATTAGGAAGAAACTATCTCCTCGAGACCTTTCTCCCTAGGGCATCCCAACGGATGAGCTCTTCCACGGCAGGCGTGGAAAACGAAGAGGCAAGCAGAACGTCATGACCTACATCCGCAAGCCCATCAGCAACACAATTGATCTCACGGAAGACGTGGCGAATAACGACCTGATCAAAGAAGCATAAAATATTAGAAATGTCCGACATCAAAAGATCAAGTTCCCACGGAGGCTTCCATATGTGTTTGATTGAATTGATAATTGAAAGGTTATCCCCTTCAATTTCAATTCGATTAACTCGATGATCACAAGCTTTAACCAGACCCTCCCTAAGCGCACATGCTTCAGCATGGAGGACCGAAATGTTACCACACGGTCCATAGCCCAAGGCAATGGTCTTAGCATTATAATCTCTGAGTATAAAACCGAAAGCAGCTTTACCAGAAATTCGCTTAGATCCATCAAAATTAAGTTTTATAAAACCTTCAAGAGGTTTACGCCATTGAATGTTACGGGTTTTCCTTGCTTTATTTTGACCTTTAGTAAGTTATTAATCCTTTTCTTAGATTCCATTCACTCCTTAATTTGGGAATGGACGAGTAGTTCAAAGTTCATTGGTTTTACTTTATTAAATATATATTGGTTTCTCGCCCACCAGGCATTCCACCAGGAAAAAGCAAGGATGATGAGGTTTTTAGTTTCTAGCTTATTTTTGATCAACCGGAAAGAAGTGGTCATATTCTGGTTTTCCTTAAAAACCTCCAAAAGAGAATTCTTAATGACCCTAGATTTAATATTGTTTAATAGGAAGCTACAATCAAAGAATAAATGACGAGCAGACTCATACGGATGATTACAGAGCGAGCATGTCATGGGAACAGGAATTTTTTGACGTTCTAAATTTTCTTTGGTAGGAAGGCCATTAATAGATAATTTCCATAGAAAATTTTTAATTTTGGGAATAACATCCAAATCCCAGACCCAAGAGCTAGGACTTTCATCAATCCTTTTTAGGCTATGTAAAAGATTCCTTGCAGATTTCACGGAAAACGATCCATTATCCGAAGAAGCCCAATAGAGACGGTCTTGAATAAAAGACTTAGGCAGTTGATAATCCTTAATGGTTGCAATTATTTCTTTTGGGAGGATGTTGGTTAAATTATCGCTCAGTTTCTGAGAATCCCATTTATTATTGCTGATATAGTTTCCAACAACTTCATTTTTATCAGTGTTACTACAATCTATACAAAGATTGATAAGGGATTGATTAGTGCACATTTATGATACCAAAAATTAACTGTTCTACCATCTCCAATATTCCATCCGAAACCCGATTCAAATTCTTTTCTCACATGCATTAGTTTCTTCCATTGCCATGAAGCATAACTTTTTTTTTTATATATCCATAGTGGTATATTCTTTAGGTATTTTTCATTAACAATTTTGACCCAAATGTTATCCGGTTCCTCAAGGATTTTCCACAATAGTTTCATCTGAAGGGCTTTATTCATTTCCTCAGATTTCCTAATACCAACCCCACCACAAGATTTTGGCCTACAAATTTTATCCCAGCTAATGAGCGGATGAAAATTGGTACCTTTATTCCAGAAAAAATTCTTATTAATTTGATCTAATTCTTTATGGATATGAGAAGAAGCATAAAGCTTTGCATAATAAAGTTTGGTTTGACATTAAGATTAGCTTTAATAAGCACTGTTTCTGCCCCTTGGGATAATGAGGAAGCTTTCCATTTTGTTAGTTGTAATTTTGACTTTATTATTACGTCTTCAAACGTTTTCTTATTCACTTTTCCATTAATTATGGGCATCCAAGATACCTTTCAAGACAATTAGTATAACTAATTCCAATATTTATTTGAATAATATTAATAAGAGAAGATCCTACTTCGAAGATGATTGAAAAACTGATTTACCAAAGTTTATTTTTTGGCCAGAAACACGACAAAAACCCTTCAATAATTCTAGTAATATTGAACTAGCCTCCAAAGAAGCCTTAGAAAAAATGATGATATCATCCGCAAATGCCAAAAAAGGAATTGTAGTCCCACCCTTAGTAATAGGATACCCAATTAATCTCTTATTTAGATCACATTGTTTTTGGATATTTCTTGCCAGAACCTCCGCTCCTAAATTAAAAAGCATCGGGGAGATAGGATCTCCCTGGCGAAGGCCTTTCATCCGGTAAATCATACTTGTAGGTTTGTCATTCACAAGCACTGAGTAAGAAACTGTAGTAATACATTCTTTAATCCAATTAATAAATTTATTCTCGAAACTAAAATTTTCAAGGACAGATAGGATAAATGGCCATTCAAGTTTATCATATGTTTTTTCCATATCAAGTTTAATAGCAATGAAACCTTCCTTTCCTTTCTTTGATCTAAAACCATGAAAAACTTCATAGGCAATAAGAAATATTATCCTGAATCGATCTATTATGTGTAAACGCACTTTGAAGTGGGTGGATTAATTTAGGGATAATATTCTTAAGTCTTTTAGCCAGTATTTTTGCAATTATTTTATACACTGTTGAACAAAGACTTATAGGCATATAGTCATTTGTAGAAATAGGGTTATCATTTTTTGGAATTAACGTGATAAAGGTATGGTTTATCTGTTTTAATAGTTTTCCTGTTCTATAAAAACTTTTAACAGCTCGGATAACAGAGGGCCACAAAGCCCCAATATTTTTGAAAAAATCCCGCCGGCATTCCATCAGGGCCAGGAGATTTATCACTTCCAATATCAAAAATAGCCTTTTTGATATCATCATTTGTAAAATGTTTAGTTAATTATATGTTATCTTGTGACGAGACTTCATTAGTAATTACTTCTAGATCCCTGCATTTATTTTCATCATGTGTTTGTATTCTTAAACTAGATTTACATTTTATTTATTTATTTATTTATTTGCGTAATACATCGTTACGCAAGTCAAATACGTAGTTAAATGGTTGGATTTGGCTTTGACTTGGAAAGCTAACCGAGCAATGAAGAATCTAATTAAAACTCACACGGAAACACATAATTTGATTATTAATTAAATACATTATACGAGTTGGTGTAAAGTTGACCTTGTAGAATGATTATGAAGAAAATGCATTATAAGAAGAAAAGTGATTTAATGGGCGTTTATTAAATGCATGATGTCGGTAGCTGCTAACATGTCCATATAAAGCCCTCATTTCTAGCCTGGCCCCATTTTTGTCTTTCGGTTCTTGCCTTCTTGCTTTCGACTTCGTTAATACATCCTTCATTTGCTTCGAACCCAATTCCGAATTATCTGACATAACTTTTATATATATATATATATATATATTGTTAATTCATTTTTTTAAGAAAAATGAATCTAAAACTACGCAAAAAATATGATGAAATGAGATATTCTAATAAGATTTTTTTTAATTTTTATATTAGAATATTTTCCTTCAAATTTTTTTTATAGTTGTTATAAATTTAGTTAAAATTTTTTTTACATGTAAAGTGTTTTTGTATTATTAATTTAGTTCACATATTTTAAGCTATCGATCCATATCTTGTTTTGTATCATTTTTCTTTTGGTACAGAATCTGTCGAAAGCAAATACCTCCATCAAGA
Organism: Fagopyrum tataricum; assembly: GCA_002319775.1. Classification (NCBI taxonomy): domain Eukaryota; kingdom Viridiplantae; phylum Streptophyta; class Magnoliopsida; order Caryophyllales; family Polygonaceae; genus Fagopyrum; species Fagopyrum tataricum. The sequence goes on from CM008285.1 coordinate 36,156,076, forward strand.
GCTCATTTTTTGTAGTGGAATAGTTTTGTTGGGGTAGGTGATGAAATAGAGCTTTTTGTCATGTGTTTGTCCAAGCACGGCTCCAATTACAAAGTCTGAGGCATCGCACATTAGGACAAAGAACAACGATGAGTCCGGCGGTTGAATCACCTGGGCATTTTTCAATTCAACCTTGAGTTTGGGATATCGTAAACGATTTGTGATAAAGTTTGATAGATTATTATTTATCGTGGAATCCACATGTTTATTTGAGAACACACGTTTTTTAAGTCCATAACAATAAATAAGTTTCATGAGTATTTATCTTAAAATTTATTGGAAACATACAAAAAAAAATTCACCTATAACACCTATTTGGAGTGTTCTAGATTTACGATATTTATTAAGTAATAAGTCTACCCTCTAAATTTTTATCTTCTTATCTCGACTGTTTCTTTTAATGATTTATAAACCCAATATTATTGTACTCTATGTAGTATTTGCCAAATATTTGACAATCTCAAACCTTATCTTGTAAAAGCCTCCGAAACAGGATAAAACGATAACATACCTAAAGTTGTTTTCAAATTTGAAAAAGGGTAGAGGTGTTTTCTTCCTTTTTTTTTCTCGTGCGGACGTGTATAATAAAAATCGTTCGATAACTTTGAGCCTTTGCAATCGAAACTTTGTTATTGGGTGCAACTTTCAAAAGAGAAAGTCTAATTCCAATAACTTCATGGTTCACTTTTATGGACCTAAATTGGGATATCATAAAAAGATGGAAGAGTTAAGGAATAGGGTTTATGGTGCAAATAGGTACAAGTTTGGGTTCTAATAGTTTATAAATTTCCGAAATGAAGGCGTGGTAGGTGAGTGCTTTTAGTGTTTCACCATCGGTCAGCCTTCTACAATGGTACAATGAAGGTGATGGACAAGGCAACTACTACCACGAATACAAGTGACTTTTAAGCAAAACCACAAATCAACCAAACAAAACTTCAACTTCAACATTGAAGAAAGCTCAGAATAGTTAATCATAAGGGGAAGCAAATCTTTAGCTTCGTAATGATACAAATGCACAAGTACTTATATATATGTAAGAATAGTACACGTACATTCTAGCTTTTGAGTTAATAATGATTTATATAAATTCTATTTAAATATGTCGAGGGAGGTTAGTTAGTATCTTAAAAACAATTTATTTCTCGACATTGGTTTACGTAAGAAGTAGTTGTTTCGGTATTGAAATACGGATGTCATGAGACTGGTACAATATCATTTTTCAAAAAAAACACGTTTTAGTTTTTTTTATTAGACGTTTATATTTTTTTGTTCTTTTAGTCCAAATACGGATTGTTGTGAGACTAATATACAAAAGTTTTTTACAATTAAAATTTGTGTTTAACAAACCTTACTTCAAAATATAATAAAAATATATGAACCGGTAATGATAAAAGATCACAATACACAATATTATAGTTTTATTTAAAACATAACTACCAAAAAGCATGAACTTTAAATGAACTAATAATATAAAAGTTTTTTACAGTTAAAATTTGTGTTTCATAAAATTACTTAAGAATGGTACAAAATATAATAACCGGTAATGTGAAATACATGAGCTAAATTAACAAAAACTTTGTACTATTAGTATAAGAAAATAGAACTAAAGTTGTACCAATTATAATTTTTTTTCGGAGATAAAATTTTTCTAAAAAAATCATATATAAAATTATAAAAAATAATATATATTTTTATTAGAATATTATTTTAGTATTTCGTGTACTAATAGATATTTTCGAAAAAAATTGAAATAAGTTCCATTGTAGTACTTAAAAGGGGAGTGGTGCTCATTAAACATGACGAATGGTAAGTTAGCCTTGAGTATCGAGATCAAATATATGCCACCCTATTTGACCCTAGAGGTATCAAACTAAAATACACCTCCGACCTCTATATGTGTAAACATGTCGGATTTGTCAGAGACTTGAGAAGCATAACACAAACATTGATAGGTGTGTGTAAGATGGAAGAGATCATACGGTAATTTGTAAGAAAGAAGAGGAGTAAGAGTTTGATTAGTAAGATGGAAGAGATCATACGGTAATTTCTACAACACTCTGACCTCCCGTTTGGTTGTAACTTCAGAAACAAAAACGGATTGGAAATGAATCTAGTCCACATTTGTACATTGTTCATGGAATCATTACATGAAGTTTCTTACAAAATGCATTTGCCTCCCCCATTTTGTTACCATATAGGGTATCAAAAGTAATCAAATTTTACTACAAATACATCAACCACAAGGAATGATTCTCAAAAACTTCATGAACAAAGATATACGTATGAACTAGATTCGTTTCCATTCCGTTTTTCGTTTTCGGAGTTAAAACCAAACGGGCCCTAAGATTCTCCTTGCGGTTAAGGAAGTTTAGGTCAAAAATGAACTAATTGAGATTTGAGAGTGAAAAAATGAAGATTGCTCAACACTTTAATTACCATCGATTGAGTCAATAGACCCTCGCTTTGTCGGCTCGATTGATCCCATTTTTTTGAGCGAGTGACCACTATTTCCAAACGTTGTGTTTTGCACTATGTTTAGTCAAAGCTCCATGTTAATCGGCCCGACCAACCTACATTAACGTCTGGTTGGAAGACTTATCTTTCTTTTCCCTTTATTCTATCTTCACTTAGAGATAATGTTAGTTGAAAGATAAGGTTAAACATTTTTTTTTTCCTTTATAAGATAGGTTTAGTAGGATTATGTTCAAACCATAGGGAGAATTAGGTTAAGCTTTCTCCTATAAATAAGGTTGCTTAATCATTATTTTTTGGATGTAGTTTTCATTCAAAATTTTCACTTCCGCCATTGTGTCAAGACAACGTTCGGCGCAATTGCCTACAATGATCTGATTGATATTCCTCCGTTGATTTTGTCTGCCTAATTAATCATGAAGTTTTGTTGTTGATTCACCTTTTTATGGTTGTTTGGGTTTTACAAGTTGAACACTTGTGCAAAGAATCCCCTCCCTCCCACAATTCTTGAACCGAAAAGACTTTTTTTAAGTAGATTATCTATCTCTATAGGTCGACCTCGTTGTCGCCCGATCGAACATCCCCTCTAATTATGTATGAATGTGTAGACTTGATGTCAATGTTGTTATCCCACGTGTTGTGATGACGTAGTATCACTCTTCCCGAGATGTGAACAACGTTGAAGTTGCTAGAGTTGTTGCCGTGGTTGCTAAACACACTAATGAAACAAATAATTAAAAATAAATTTCCGGATTAATTAAATTTGAACAATAAAATTTGTGTTCTATAAACATTATTTGAAAAAGATTTTTTTAAAAAAAGGAGAACTAATAGTGTAAACTAATTGAACTAAACTAGCCTTAACTTTGGACCGTTAATTTAAAATAAATTGAACTAAAATAGTAATAATTATAATTTGTTCAGAGAAAAAAATTTTTTATAAGTAAAATATATTTTGGTTTCATATAAATATAGACGAATGCTCATTTTAAAAAAAATGTTTAATTCAATTTTTTAAAAATGATTTATATTTTATTATATATATATATAAGAGTTAAGGAGCAATTTTATGTATCCATTGATGGTTATGTTATTTAATGATTTATTAGATGAGCGGAATATTTTCTAATTTTTATGAAAAAGTGTATAATGATTATCTCAGTTCATAATTTTAGTTAATTCGTTTTAAATTTATATACTATTATAACACTTTCTATGTAAAATGGTGTTAAATAGCACCAATTTTAAGGCGATTGTGTTTTTAAGCTCAAGTTTAATTCCGATATATATTTTGATTTTTGCTGATGTGTTGCATGGAAGGTGTGAGTTGGTATTTTTTTTTTTTTGCTTATTTGTTAGTTGTTACCTTGTTTTATTAATATTTTGAATTAAAAAATATAATAAATCAAGAAGTAAAAAGAAAGAATGAAAACAAAATCCAAGGAATAGCTACCCTTTCTTTTCTTCATTTTGTTTGCTGAGATTGAACAGGTAAAAGAGAGAGAATGAATGAAATGTGGATAATTTTTTTTAATTCATTGAACATGTTTTTCCAACATATAATTGTTCAATTGTTTGATGAGTTTATGTGGAAACAACGAGTAACTTTGATATGGAAATGGTGGATTAATGTTTTTATTTTTAGTACAAAGATATGGGTCTAGTTAGTTTAGTTGTAGTTTATTTTATTTAGTTTATAAATTTCGGGCTTAATTTTTGTAGGTGTTTATACGTGTTTATAAACTACTCAAAAATAAACTTCTCAAACCAAGGTTATTTTAGTTTGAATGAGTTTATTTTTGTTTAAAACCCGATTTTGGCCATGTGTTTCTCCCTCCCAACATTCTTTGTTCATCCCTAGATATTCAACATTATTTTTTTCTATTTTTGGAGAGACATAAGTAGGACTGTGCATTTTCCGGTCCGGTCCGGTCCAAAACCCGGACCGGACCTGGACCGGAACAAACAGGTCCGGTCTTCGGTCCAAGAATTCCGGTCCACAACCGGTCCGGTCCAAAACCGATCCGGTCCGGTCCAGACCAATATTTTTTTTAAAAAAAAGAAATTTTTGAAAAAAATTAAATTAATTAAATTTTTAGTGAAATAAAAATATAAAAATAATTAATTAACTCTCGGTCTGGTCCGGTCCGCAATAGACTTGGTGCGAAAAAATGGAAAACAACAAAGCTTCACAACCACCCAAGAAATCCTAGCCGATGGTTTTATCCAGAAACTCGAAGAGTCTTTGATGGTTAAAAAACGAACATAGGCAATCCCAATGAGAAACAAGTTCCTAGTCATTGACTTAGAGCAAGTCGGAGGCGAGATGGATGTGTTCACGAAGAAAGAAGAAGAGTTGAAGAAAATGCTTCAAAGAGGTAAGGAGTCAGTAGGCCATTGACATTGCCGTTATATTGTCCATAATAGGGGAGTTTAAAGGGGTCAAACAAGAGTTTTTTTTTGTTTTTTTGATACAAGGTAAGGAAAATAGATGGTCATCTCCTAAAGATCAACCGATCTACGACATTTAAACGGATGAGGTAAACAACATCATCAAGTAGCTCATCATCTCTTGTTGAAGCAGTGTGACCATGAAAAGCGAGTTTGTCAGCTACCGTGTTGATTTCCCTGAAGATATGAATGACATTGGATCGTGTAAACCTGGAGATCAAGGCGGATATATCAGATATGATCATATCCGTCTCCCAAGGGAGGGTCCAAGACCGATCTATTGCGCTGACGAGCATCAGGTTGTCTCCTTCTATCTCGATTGATGAGATCCCTATCAACGTGGCCTTCTTTAGACCTTCCCGTAGAGCAAATGTTTCTGCCTCAAGGATTAACTCAGCGTTGCATCTTTCTTTTTTACTTTTCATTTATTTATTTATTTTTCCCATTATATACGGTATGAGAAGAATAGAGTAGAATAACTTTTTTTTGTAAACTAGTTACAAACTAGGCTTCTCTATTTTCATAATAAAATTTTAATTCAAATAATAATAAATAAAAGGGGTATAAGGGTCAATTGCAAATAGAGGGACCTATAAAACCACCTTCAATCGACAGTTAGGATTTCCTCGTCTCTTGTGTTTATCCTTACAGCTGGAAGCCGTTGCCAGTTACGGCCTTGAACCGATTTCTTCGTCGTCGCCGTGCTACCGACTCCTCCGTCATCACAAGGTACATAATAACTCCTCAATTTATAGGTTCTCTCTTTCTCGATCACCTATTTCAATTTGTATTCTTCTCATTTTTCGCAGTTCAAACCTCTGAGATCGACGACACTGCTGAGATTCGGCGGTCGCGCTTCCAATTGCGAACCTAGCGGGGTCAGAGGCGAAGATGGTCGCCTCTCAAATCGATGACGGCGCCACTCGAATCTCGCCACCACAACCGTGCAGCCGCCGGATCTCGCTCCGCCGCTGTGAATCTCCACCAATGCCGGAAACGCGCATGGCCTAAACGCTGGAAACTCGAGCCGACGGCAATCGGTGAAAATCCTAATTGGGGATCTCTGACTTTTGCTGAAATTACAAAATTAAAAATAGAACCTTTATTTTCTTAATAACGTTAATGCCCCAAAATTTTTAGAAGGGTATTAAATGTCCTAAATTTAATTATCATAGAATATGACATAAGTTTATAAATATAAAAAAACGTCCTAACATCTATAACTACATAATTTAACCTTGAGCTTGTATAATTCGATTGGAGTTGGGCATATGTAAATCGACCTTGTGTACACGACGGATCTCCGGGCTTGTGTATTTCGACTTTATTAAAACAACGGACCTTTTCGACTTGTGTACCATTTTGGCCTTGTGTAATTGGAAAACGACCTATATGTTTTTACATTTTTATATTAAGTGTGTAAATTGATTAGACTTGTGTACCTCGATTCAATTTTAAAGAAATTGTGTAACTCGATTGGACTTGGATCATGTGTAACCAATATACCGATTAGGCTTGCGTAATTGTGTAAAATCTAACATTATGTTTGTGTAACACTAATTTGTGTAAGCAGACATAAAGTGTAACTTTTAAAAAAATAACAATAGATTATCAAGTTCAATAATCTAGCTGATAAAGGGTGGGAAGGAGCACTTGTCATCTATAAGAGAAATCATAAGATTTAGTAGTACACAAATTTATAAAAAAGAGTTTGCTTACCTATTACTTCCGTATCCATGAGGCTAGAGGTCTCATTGATTGTTCGTCTCATATGGCAGACTCTCATGTTCTAGGGAGAGTAATTTGGGCTAAAAATAACGTCCTTGGCAAGGGTACTCGTTGGTTTGTTGCTAACGGTATGTCCAATCCACCGGTTAACAAAACCATATTTATCGCTAATCAAGTCTGACATCATGACCACCGTTACAAAACGTTATGGAAGAAGAATGAGTGATGAGTTGAAACAGTTGATATATGTTGCTTGGAAACCTCCTGTGCATGGTGCCTTTAAGCTGCATACTAATGGTGGTGTACGAAAGAGGCTTTGCCACTGCTAGGAGAGTCACCAGTGATGAATATGGGAAGTGGGTGAAGGGTTTTACTGTCAAATTATGTACTTGCTCAGTCCCAAAGGTGGAACTTTAGGGTCTATATTACTTATCGGTCTTCATCTTGCTTGGGACTTGGGTGTTCGGAGTAGCGAGGTGGAAATCGATTCTGAGTAGGTTGAGAATATGGTAAGAAGACATCTCTCTAGCGTTCACTCATTCTTTGGCCTGGTGAGGAATTGGCAAGGCTTTCTTTATAGGAATTAGAATTACCAATTTTGTCATATCTACCGAAAAGCTAATGCGTCGACTGATTTCTTGATATTAATTTACCTTTAGGCGTTCATTTACTTAGCGATCCACCTACGGATCATTTATTTGTTTTTTGAACAATGATCCCAAGGGAATGACGACCCAACGGTTTATCAACCGTTAGCCAAATTTTTTTTCAATAAATACGAGATACGATGATATCGTAAAACCGTCTCGCTTACAAAAATTTTTTTAGTGCAAATAGTATTTTATTAGTTCAAACTTTTTATATTACTAACTCATGTATTATCTTGAACTTAAAATATTTTTTTTAAAAATGCATGAACCATTAATATGATTGATATAACATTAAAAAAAAATTAAATGAAAAAGTTAAAGAAAAATAGGAATCATTACAACAATCGAATTGAACTAATTAAACAAAACAAATTTTATACCTTTTGAAAATTACAAAAAAATATCACCGTGTCTGAACATTTTAAAACAGATTTTTCAAAAGAACAAAAATGTTACCTAAATTTTATATAATTATAAAATTGTCACCGAATTGACAAATTTTTTTTAAAAATTATTAAATGACTTGAATTAATCTGAACAGTTAAACCAAGTGAATCAACGGTGAAAAATGTGTTGTAATTCTGCACTGGATGCTATGATCCGCACCTATACCGGATCTATATATAATTAAGTATATAAAAAATTGTACTCGAACAAGTGTGAGTACCACAGTTAAGTAAACAATGCATTCATATTGGACAATTTGACTATCATCATTTAATATCATTATCCAAACCAGTAATGGATAGTCATACACAGGACCATATTTCATAAGGTAATTGTTAACAAAGAAGACGTTACATATCACCTTTTTCCATATTAAAACAAAAAAATTGCAGTACGGTCACGAAAAGAACTATTATTACACAACCTTTTTTTGTGCAATGCAAATTATGTATTCTATTTCTATATAAATATATTGCAATAATTTCAAGAAAGAAGATTAGACATGTTGATAATGATAATGAATTTTCAATTGTATAAAATCTTGGGGGTAGTTGATACGTTACATTAGCAAATATGGTAGGTATATAATGGTTTTAAAATGTATTAGTCATTATGATTAACATATTTTGTTAAGAAGGCTCACATGTATATTTCTTTGCTATTATTTTTTTTTTGTAATATCCTCGTAATAATAAGGTTATATTTTTATATTGAGTTACATGAATTGTTATTGGAGAATAATGAGTTAAATAAGACATTTTTTGTGTTGTTGATACTAACTAGGTCATTAGTCATTTTATATTTATTTTTAACTTTAAAATCAAGGGTATAAAAGGAATTTTAGAGAGAAGTTAAAATAAAACCCTATAAATAGAATTTATCTAGGTTCGGGTTCCGGTTCCGGTTCGGTTCAGGGTCGGCTCGGGTTCCGGTTCGGTTCAGGGTTTGGTTTTGGTTGGGTTTAGGGTTTTCTTTTGGGTTGGGTTTATCTTAAAATTACCAATTTGTCCTTCTATTTTATCTTTATAGATAAATAAAAGGAGCCTAGTTTGTCCATTGATAATATAATGAGTCATCTTAGTGATCTTCTATACAAAAAAGGTCCACTCTCTCATTTAACCCATCTTATTGAAGCCTGACCATTTGTTTTTCATAAACACTTCTCTAGAGAACATTATTTTATTTTAATATCTAATTCTAGTATTTATGTCGTGAATTTTGAAATTTTGCTCGTGTAATTTTTATGAAGTTTGTATAATATTTAATTATTAAGTGAATCATAACATTATTATTTCGAAAATAATATGATAATATCTAACTAATGTACTTAAGATTATTTATAACTGAACAAATTTATATATTTTGTTTCCAAGTCTTCCTGGTAGTTAAGAATGTGATATGTGTTGTTCCCTAAATCGTAACAAACAATTCAAAGGTAAATGTATCAACTTGCTTCCTACGTTTAATGTTCTTCAATTTTAGGTATTTGGGGCGGGAGACCAGCACAAAACGCAACAAAGAAGGTCTGAAGGGGTACATGCAGGTCCCCGAGCTTACCCAATAACCCGTGAAAACCCAAAACAAATATATCAAGTGCTTAACTCCGGCTGTAACGCACTCGAAGGGCCCATCCACTTTCGTAAAGCAATCAGCAGACGGGGATCCAATGAGCCAAACGTACCCAACATCATCGGGAAAAGACAACCCTCACCTTCGACATTGCCGTCAACAAGGAAAATGTCCAACCCGGGAAGATATCACCATAAATTATATAGAACCACATTACAACAATACAAACAAATCAAACACCAACTATGGAAGATAACGCCTCATGGAGAAGTCGGAAGGCATGCGATCTGATAAGTCAAACCTAAACATAGATAGGGATCCGGTTATGGTCAAATATCATGGCATTTCTAGCATGCCACAAATAGTAGACCTTGGACGAGAAAGTAAAGGTCCTTTGTCTGCTCGTCCAATCTCTCTTGATAGCAAAGTGACTCAACCAATCAAGGGTCAATGGTCGGGAAGTCGATCCGTCAACCATATCAATCCCCTCACATATTTGTCTACAAACCTCTCTAGCATACGTGCAGTCAAAAAGCAAATGGTCGTGAGACTTACTCGCACCTCTGCACCAGTGGCAAGTCGGATCAATGTCAAGAAACGAGAGTTTATCTCTGGTTAATACGCCCAAGAATAGCCTTCCAGAGAATGAAGCAATGCTTTAGTGTATTCCCCGAATACCAAACAAATATGTATCAGTCCACACTCTAACCATGCTCTTTGAAAAAATCATAAGCCCGAGCCACCAAGAACCTCTCCCTTGACACAAAGACTCAAGGGTCTCAGTCAAGCTCATAGTCGGGCTCACGCATATCATAATCTCGTCTCTAGCACCAAGGATAGCCTTGATCAAGGGAGAGTCGCGTCTAGGGACAACACAAGGTGGTGGATCCAACTCACCTAGAGACTATCGCGATTGACATGGATGTGCCGATAATGCTTGCACGTGAACGCCAAGTTCCGAGCACGAACTTCAATGAGGCCAAGACCACCCTCCTTCTTTGGTATGCAGACCTTGTTCCAAACAACTCTCGGTCAAATCCAAAGAAAACTCCTAAACATCCCAATTAGACGATCCAAAATGAGGCCGTGAATGGACAAATGAGAAAGCCAGAAACTCTTAATGACCCGGAGGACAACATGAATCAACTCAAGATGACCAACAAAGAAGAGATGTCTCTTGTTCCAAGCGCTAATATGTTTTCCAAACCAACAAAGCAGAGGTGCCTTAATTTTCCCAAATTTAGGTTGGGAAGGTTAGGGTGGTGAAATGGTGCCTTTTTACCTTACGATGTTTTCACAAGTACGGTTGTAATACGAGATAGGCTACTCGGGCTTGACTCGCATTCGGATTGTCAAAAGCTCAACTCGAATTCGTTCATTTTCTTAACCTTCCAAACACGAACACATTATAAAGCTCAAATAAAGTTTTGGTTTGACTAGTTTATCTACAAGCTGAACTTGAGCCTGTCAATGCTCAGCTCGTTCGGCTAAAATAACACTATATGAGCATTCATTTAGCCGAGCTATTCGGGTAGGCTGGTCAAAAGCTCGGCTCGAACTCATTCACTTTCTAAACGAGCCGAATATGAACACATTATAAAGCTCATATAAGTTTTAGGCTCGGGTCATTTATAAACGAGTCGTGCTTGAGAATTCCAAAGCTCGGCTCGTTCGGCTCATATTACACCCCTATTCACAAGGACTCTTATCACCTCTAAGAATAGTTGACCCATATAAGGACACTCTTAATCCAACCATTGACATCAACCCACATGGACTAATCCAACGATGAATCTTGTCCAAATTTGGCAACCCATGAAGCGATACGAGGTATGTCCATTAATCCATCTTTGATAACTTTTCAATATCTCAGTAAAACAGATACTCCTAATTTCATGATCCAACTATTAAGTTTATTTCTCTACGGATTTATTTGGGTTTATAAACCACTCAAAAATAAACTTATCAAACCAAGATTATTTTTTTCTTGGATGAGTTTATTTTCGTTTAAAACCCGATGATGGCCTTGTTCTTTTCCACCACAATATCCTTTGTTGATCCCAGTTATTCAACATTATTCTTCATTTTTTAGGGGTATAAGTGTCTTTTGAAGTAAAATAAATCCAAATAATAAACTCCAAGTAAACAATCTTATATGATTTATTTACATAAACCCATTGAAAAATAAACCCGAAAATAAACTATAAACCCATTTAATTTATAAATCCAAAAAACCCTGTCTGCAAGTAAGTAGGCACTAAGATTCGTGCAGGTTTATTTGCATAAGATGTTACAAAACCCGTGGACCATGATCCATTATCTACCCGCATTGTTCTATCCGATCAGTTAGTCACCTTGGTCCGATGGTTAGAGATATTATTGGTAGATATTTTATCTTAAGATTGTCTTCATTATTTTTAGAAAGATATCTTTTTAGTTGGGTTCATTTAGACGTAAAATATCTTATGTAAACAAGATATATTTTGAATTAGTTTAATTAGATGGAATATTTCTATCTTTCTTATTTTATGATTCTATTAATTCAGATTTTTATCCTCATTAATAAACATACTTTGATTAATAAAAAATATGGGTTTTCGACCATTATTGAAGTCTAGTTTTCTTGTCATAAGGGCAGGTTTATCAAAATCTAAAACATGGGATAATGACTACTTTTATAAATTGGGTTTCACTACGTTAACGAGATCCTAGATTTTACTCTTTTAACAATTAATTTTACTTTTTAAAATATCTAATTTATTATTTTATCCGTTTTTATGTTTTTATAAAATTAACTCGAAAATACCCCTTTAAAAAAATAGTTAAATATATTTAATATGAATATATATAGATATATGGATAAATAAAAATAAAACATGAATTATAATGTATTTAAAAAAAACTTATTTAACTTATAAATCCATTACTAATAATTATAAACAAAACATATAATGTGTGTGAATCACATCAAGATTCCACTTTTGAGGTTTTTCGCGGAACATCTCTTTTTATTGATTTTGAGTCTTAAATTTATTAAAATTACAAAAAAAAAAATGCTTAAAAATACTCAATATCTTCATTATTTATATGGATAAACATAACATAAGGAGTTGTGAGGCGTCAAGTTACTTCAGGTTGGGACATCAACAAAGATAGTTTAAACCGGTCAAAAGATCAACACATCCCCCACATTTCTCACATCAATTGGTATATGAACATCAATTATTCGTTAGAAAGTTCATCATCTCTGTCAAATTCATAAGGTATCTTCATACTCCGTTGTAGAAAGAAAAAAAAAATCACAAAACCATATTTTGTTGTTGTTGGATATATTGTTTTTTACTCCCATCTACATCGAATTTTCTTTTCAAGTAAACTAATAAGTTGTAGATTGTGTAAATATCTACAAACGTAGTACCCCATTTTATAACCACGGAAAAGTTATAAATATCGAGGCATCATCCAAAAATTCAAAAACCTGAGCTGAGCAACGGTCCAAAACTGCAAAAAACGCAACCGTAAACCTAAAAAGGTGGACCGCAAACTGCAATCGTTGGGTGTGGTTCGGTTGATGTTCAAACCGCTTCGGTTTGCGGGTTGGTTGCGGTTTGAACCGCAATATGCGGTTTCCGATTCAAACCGCAAATTGAACCTCAAAAAAGCGGTTTTTTGAACCGACAAAGGATTTTATAAAAAAAAAACTATTTTGATGAGATTCCCGAGCCGCTAAGCGTGCGTGCTATGTGTTACAAACAATTTCAAGACTCAAAGCGCACAAATCGTAAGGAAAAAAAAAACTAAAAATAATCCAAATTTCCAAAGTAAAAAAACTAGCAAACACGCGGTTCTTGCGGTTGCGGTTTCAAACCGCAAACCTGATTTCCTTGAACCACAAATCGCAACCAATAGTTGCGGTTGCGGTTTGGTTTGAACCGCAATATGCGGTTCGGTTAACCAAAATCGCAATCTGCTCAACCCTACATATAAGAAGCGGGAGAGATGATTTAGGGGGACATTGCTTTATACGTAATATGTCTCATCCTAACCGTTACTTATATTAAGATGTTTAATGAGATTGTGCTTAAACCGGATGATCCAAATCTATTGCACCCGATGAGGAAGGTTTTGATTCCAACGGAGGTTCTTGTGTATACAATAAACAATGAACATGTTCTTGGTCTTAATTGTGTTGAAATGATTCCTACATTGTCATATTCTCCTCCATGCGTTCCATATTTGTTCTAGTAGAGGATGACTCAACCTCAAGAAACAAAGGATGTTGCAATCCAAGGTATGTCCATCAAACTATCTTTGACGATTTTTCGGCATCTCACTAAAACTAGCATTCTCGATATTGTGGTTGGAACTAGAAAACCTATTAGTACTTCTTTCAAATGTTTTTCGAATATGTATAATTTTGTAGTTCAAACGAAAGTCCAACGAGAAGTGGTAGAAAATGTCTCATAAACTGTCAATTGAGTTACCACTTACTTGCGGATTTATTCCCATAAGATGTTACAAGGCCTAGGGAGCATGATCCATTTCGATTTCTTACCGCATTGTTCTACATGGCTCGTCCGCTACCTTAACTTGATGATTATAGATAATATTATTAGATATTGTAATTATGTTAGTTAATTATATTTTAGTTAAGATCGTCTTTTATTATTTTTATATAGATATCTTTTAGTTAGATTATTTGTCGAATTAGATATATTTAAAGTTAGTTTTAGATAGAATATTTTCTGTCATTATAATTTTGATTAATGAAAAATATTGTTTTTAGCCATTATTGAAGTCTCTTTCTTTATCCTGACTTAAGGAGTTGCGCGGTGTTGATATACTTTAGATAGGGATATAAGTGGTGATAGTTTGAGCCTAGCAAAAGATTAGAACATCTTGTGTTCCTCGCATCAACCCAAATATCACCATTGATGTCCATGTCATTCCGTCGCTAGTGACGACGCCAAGTATGTTCCCTTAATGCTACCCGATTTTTGTTTCTCTTCCTTATGCAAGATTTCCGAACCCACAAGGAGAGACATTATCCACGGATAATAGAAAATAATAATTCAAAATGAGGCAGAGGAGGAGGGCTTGTATGCCATGCATAATAGGTGGTCCAAAGTTTTGACCCTTGTGACATGAAACAACTTCTAGATACTCCCACTCTTCCTTCATAGATGGCATTGCTTTGGTACCAATCGTAAAACAATGTTTGTCAAATTCATTTATAATGTATTAAGGCATGATAGATCCAGATGATGGTGCTTGTCAATGCCTTTCAAGTGTTAGCTAAAACAATTTGGCGCCCACAGTGGGGAAGATATTCATTTCCTTTGAATAATCATCACACAAGTTACATGTACTCATATATCATATCTAAGGGATCCATAACTTTGAGTCATCCATATTTTCTAGTCTAAGGGAGCGAATGAGCATTCTCAAGGAATAGTTGAATGCTTGAAAGAGTCATGTGACTAAATTAAAAAGGCGAGAGTCAGGTTGGAGAATGAGGTTGAAGCTCTAAAAGCCTAAGTCCAAACTCCATCATCAACCCAAGTTGAATCTCGCATCCCTGACGATGTGCTAGGCATTCTAGTGACATGCCTCAACATGTAAACTTCCACACAGACCTACTCAACAACTAATTTTGTGATGTCATCCAAATATATATGCATTGTTTTGCATCTTCTTTTCATTCGTGTTCATAACATATAGTGTAGAGTTGCATGATTATTGATGTGATAACGCAATACCCGCAAGGTGACCGGGGGGGGGGGGAACAATTGTAGTATATCGAGTTTCGAATTTACATGGATTGCGTCTATATTGGATATTACTAACAACCAATTATTCTAAGTTAAAGGGAGAATATTTAGAGTAATGAAAGGAATATTTGTTTTTGAGGGTGTTTTGCAAATTTTTAAAAGAACAAAGGAAAGGAACAACGATAATATAGAAATGAGGAGGGAAATGATATAAGGAACTAAGTATCACCGCTATGATAAATCAAGATATAACCACGTATATGAATATTATGAACATTGATTAGCGAATATACAACTAACTATCAAATATGACCTTTGACACTGGCAAACAAAGACCGATTTTAACCCATCATGAAGACACTCTCGCAGCTACAACAAGCATAAAAACCATTAAGCATTTAGAAAACCAGAATAGACCAAGAAAAGTCACGCTCTCGTAGAAAAGCTATGTTCGACTATTCGTCAGCACATACGACTCTTGCCAAAAAAACCTCAAATATCTCAAGAAGAAATGAGATGCCGCTGAACAACATTCAAGAGATCGAGTTGTGTGATTGTTAGGGAATCGATTTCATGGGACCATTCTCTATCTCCAAAACCAACAATTACATCCTCGTTGTTGTGGACTACATATCTAAGTGGGTTGAAGCAATTGCATCCCCCACCAACGATGCACGTTTTGTCTCCAAGTTCATCAAAGAAAAAATCTTCACCAGATTTAGAGTTCCTCGTGTCTTAGTTAGCGATGGAGGTTCTCATTTCATCCAGAAGCATGAAGCATTGTTGAAAAAGTATGGGGTATTCCACAAGATTGGTACACCATACCATCCCCAAGCAAGCATTCAAGTCGAAGTCTCTAACAGAGAAATCAAGAGCATTCTCGAAAAGATTGTGTCCCAATCCAAGAAGGATTGGAGCTCAAAGCTCCACGACGCTCTCTGAGCTTATAGAAACAACATTCAAAACACCTATCGACACTTCTCCCTTCCGTCTCATCTACGGAAAAGCTTGTCACTTGCCAGTTGAGCTTGAACACAAAGCTATGTGGGCCTTGAAGTACCTAAATTTCAACCTCAAAGATGTAGGCTAGCGTCGACGTTATCAATTGCAAGAGTTCAACGAGTTTCGACTCGACGCTTACGAGAATGCAAAGATCTACAAGAAAAGACTAAAAGATGGCATGATGAAGGGGATTCAAAGTAGGTGACCAAGTGTTGCTACTTCAGTCGCGACTGTTTTCGGGAAAACTGAAATCCCGATGGATCGGTCCCTACCAAGTCACTAAAGTCTATACCTTTGTTGTTATCAAGATCAGTGACAACAAGGATAGCTTTAAGGTCAATGGGCAACAATTGAAACATTACATAACTGGCCAACTCCCGGAAACAATTCCCACGAAGTATACCAGTAACCCACCCACAACCTAATCCCTTACATGGTCAAGCTATAAGACCTTAACATTAGTGTTGCATGGGAGGCAACTCGTGAATTTATTTTTATTTTTATTTTATCTTTTCTGGGTAACTAACCTTTTAGTTCAACCACGTGTCTGGTTCTATCAAAGATCTAACATCATTGAGGATCGTCGGGAAATTCATTCAACCTTCTCGGAAAAACAAAGCATTACACACCAATCTTGGTTGTCACCGGAAGTAAGAAATTTACTTCAGAAGATTAATAATTCGTGAGTTTTTCTTCAGTTATGTCCAAACCTTACGACCATGTTACGGCCTCTTACGTTCACCTCACGGGCATAAGAGGGCGTAACATTGCATAACTTTAAATTAGTTCAATTCCGAAATCAAAAAAAGTCGAGGGTAGCTTTGTTTCGTTATGTTGAGCGTTACGCCTCCTGACGCACCCGTACGTTCACCCTTTCGGCAGTAAGAGGGAGTAAGGGGCCGTAACGAAGCAATCTGAATTAAAATGTCGAGAGCAACGTTTTTCATTACGCCCCTCTAATGCTCCCTTACGTTCACCCTTACGGCCGTAAAAGGGCCTAAGAGGGAGTAACGACCAAAAATTCTTAAAAACGCTGATTTTTTCTTTCTCTCTCTCCTCACTCTTTTCTTACTCCACCGCTGTCTTTTTCGGCATACACTTATCCCTACCCTTAAAAATCTCGTTTTTCATCCATTTTTCAAATTCAAGGTATGAAATCGAACCTTATCATGTGTATTCTACTAGATTTCATTTTTTTTGTTCGATTTGGCTTGATTTTGTTGATTTTGATGAGATTTTTGCGTTTTTTCCTTAATTGGAGATTTCACCGGATTTTGAAGCTTTCTAACGACCGATTTCATTGCATTGTTGTTCATATGCTTAGTTTGATCCATTGCTATGAATTGTACGTGCTATTTCAAGTTTATAAGGTTTGTTTGAATGTTTTGCTATTTTCATGCCCTCGGGATGCATCAGTGAGAATTGGAACGTTAGGTTATTAGTTTTTCCAAGTATTTGACGTCCAGAAATTCTTAGAATTACTCCATGTACAAGTTTATTTGATCATATTTTCTTTGGATCGACTTGAGTCGATTTTTGAATTCATGGGAAAATTATGCCAAAATTCTCATAATTCTTGTCATTTTCTTCCATAAATTCTAAACTCGAGTTTATTCTTTTTAAGATGGCTCATAGGCGCATCCCACATAACATTGAGGAGAACATTAAGATTCACCCCCTCTACTAGAAAATGTATGATCAGCTCCGTACACCAAGGCTTATCCAAGCCGATATGTTGATTTGAGGGTCTTTGAGGATATTCATACTCTAGAGGATTTTGAATGGCTTGCTAACACCGGCAGCTTCTGGAACATAATGACGACTCCCCACATCAGCTATAAGGAGCCTACTTTCGAGGTCCTTTCATCCTTCTACACAGATGTCGCTGCTCACATTCCAAATGGGAGGGTTACTTACATATTGCTCGGCCACTCACAAGACACTACCGTTGATGTGTTTGGAGCACTCTTTGGGTTTCTCCCGGGCGGTTGCGTACCCTCCCAAGTGATCAGTACAACCCGATCACCTTCTGGCAACAGATCGCCGGAACTGGAGCTACATGCATGGGCATGCCTGGTCAAGGCCTCAAAAATCTATATATCATCCCTTGATCTGGCTCTTTCACTTCATCCTCGCTACCGTCATCATTCCAAGGAAGCAGTCCGTCGGTATGATAAAAGCTCAAGAGTTGTTCATCATATATTGTTTATTGCATGGCTTGAGGCCCGACTTCAACTACTTCTTGGTCACCAACATAATGTCCAAGAAAACCAACAACATCGTCCACGGAGGCTTTGTAACTAGACTAGTTTTACTACTTTAGCTTTTCAGCCCAGGTGGATAAACTTCACCACCCTCACCAACATGGGAGTTTGACTCCAAAATGGAAACAACTACCGGGTCAATGTCTGGAGGAATATGTTGTGGTATAACCCCGCCACAACTATTCAAAACTCAGACAACTGGGTTGATGTTTTCATTCGCCAAGAGTATGAGACTCCCATGGATGATGAGGCGATGGGTGGCCCTAGTGAGGATGAGGATGACAATGATGAGACATTCTTCTGTGCGGCTGACACTAGTGCTTTCGAGACGGATGGACCACCTTCTCCTGACCACATGTTAGAGCCCTAGTTTGAGGCCGGTGGTTCTTCTTCCGCCCTCTAGAGGACTTCATGGCCCAACTTAATAACTGGAGCCTCAAGAAGACGAAGTCTTGTGAGGAGTGGTAGGATACGTACGCAAACTTCTCTATATGACAACTATGGCTGCCACCTTACTCAGATTGACGGGAGATTGGGTGCTACTAATGGCCGACTTTAGGCCATGGATGGCCATCTGGCGGGGATTTAGAGCAGACTGACGACATATGATGGTCATTTTGATATATCCGAGGCACACTCTCGACCATCAGCTCCTCGATGACCTCATATGGTTCACATATGGACGATTTTGCACGTCACATGCAGGACCTACAAAGGGTGCATGATTGACGCCTTCAATGCTTCCGGCATCTACATTAGTGATCCTTGACAAGCGTATTTCCTAAGCTCGTTATAATAAACTTATCAAGTTAAATCCGAACTTAATACTAACCAATGTATAGCGATTAAGCAAGGGTCGAACCCAAGGGAGTTTTATCAAGTTTCTATTAAATTTAAATATTGATTTGGTAACAAAAAGGGAGGATTTGGATTGTAGCAAAACAAGACAAAGACAATTATAAAGTTGGTGAAAATAAACTTGATTAAAGAACTACACTCGGTTGGATCTTAGCATACATATAACTTGGTTGGTTCTTTTTAGAAGCATTCAATAATTGATCTCATCTTGATCATATTTATGTATTAAGCCAACCGGCATTAATACAACTTAACGAGTTCCTAATCCGTAAACCTACAAGACCAAATAACAAGTTAGCATTCTAACAAAGATTAAGAGATACATAAAAGAGAAACAACCCGTTAATCTTATTATGTAGTTATATTCCTTTTACACTTAGATAATCACAACCCGTTCATACCTAAGAGTTTGCTACTGGATTAATGACCCGAACCCGGAACCAATTAACCTTAGCCTTTTGCATGCAATTACACAACTTAGGTGATCAAACTAAGTGGAAAACAAACATACAAACTAAGTTAAACACAAGGAATATAACACAAATATATATTGAATAAAACTTCTATTTAAAAGAACTTACAACCAACTTATATGAAGCTTCAATCCACCCAATGTAGCAAAGGGAGCTTAGAAACTCATTACAAAAGACAAATGAAATATAGAGGTTTTTGTGAAAAAATGAGATATTTCTAGCCTAAGCCAAGTGCTCTATTTATACTACAAAATGCATTAAAAAGGAGTAAAGAGGCTGTGCAAACAGCCACCATCAATAATGGATTAAAGAGGTTGTGCAAACAACCACAATTAAGACCATAAAGCGGACGAAAACAGCCGGAGTAAAGTCCTTTGACGCTAAACCGCACCCGCGGCCAAGGGTGCCGCAGGGGCGGTTTAGGCCAAAAGGTTCCATCTTCTTCGTGGCCGCGGGAGCGGCTAGACATTCCCGCGGGGCGGGTCCTTCAATGCTCTTTGAACGTCTGACTCTTCAACTTCGTGGCGTTTCTGGTGAAGATCCACAAGCACGGCCCAAAGTCACCGTAGGGGCGGTGACACTGGATCTTCGGCTTCACAGGGCCGCTGGCAAGGGCATAGGCGGGAGCGCTGAGGCGCTGTCTTCGCTTCTTCATGTTGGGTCACCGCGGGGGCGGCCAGAGTCGGCCGCATGGGCGGTGACATGTCTCTTCTTGGGCGCGGGCGAAGGCGCTGGTTGCGGCTCTCCGCGTGGGTCTTCAGGGTTGTCACCGCAGGGGCGTCCAGAGTCGGCCGCGGGGGCGGTGACACTTCTCTTTCGGCGCAGGTGAAACCACTGGCTGCGGCACTGGACATGAGTGCCACCGTAGGGGCGGTGACACTACTCCGCGGGGGCGGTGTGGCACCAGAAACCTGTCTTCGACGCTTTACTTCAACTCCTAAGTGTTGCTAATACCTTCTTTTGCTTCATTTAGACTCTTTTATCTGGATCAAAGTATTAGCAACATAATATGACTCGAAAACATAAAAACGACTCTAAAAGCTACCTAAATTGATAGTGATTCCATCACCTATCAATCCTTCTGAGCCGGCCGATGTCTCCGACTTCATGGACGATGTGTGAGTTTTTTTTTTCTCATATCTTATCCCTATGACTTTTGTTACACTTTGAAACTTTAAAGACAATTATTTTCTAAGTATGGGATATGTAATTAAGTTGACTACTTTAAATTGGTGCACCGAGATGATGAAAATGTATAATATTTGAACTATGTGGCTATGTGTTTCTTGCATATCTTTGCTACTTATCTTGATTGCATGAATTTGTGCAAAACGTTTTCGAGAAAAGCTTTTCTCCAAAACTCTATAAAACAAACCGGTTTTATGAACTCGGTGATAACTTTTTAGCATTACATGCCTACGACATTTTAAAATATTGACCTTTTTCTATTGCCTACGTACATGAGTTTTCTTTGAGATTTTTGATGATGAAAAACCTAAACCAAACAACAACCAGAGAGATTTTACTAAACCTCGGACAAACACTTCTTATTTGTCCACTCTCTTTATGAGTTATCTTCAAATTGCTTAGGATTCTTCTAGAACTTGTTATTGACTCTTTTACGAAATTTACTTGTTCATTAAATTTCTTGTTATTTGATGTAAAAAGGATTGATGCCCTTTTTGATAAACCTCATTTTCCACTTTTCACCTTCTATATGTCTCCCTTCTAATTGCCATATTTTTGCCTATAATATACACATAAATGTATACTCTCTTCTTTGGTGCTCCACAAAATAGCCTCACACCCTAGTTGTCAATATAAGACCATATCCGGGGTCAAGAAGTGAGCAGAAATGCAAAAAGTCAAGTATGGGGTATCTTAAAAGGAAGTCAAGAACGTTGAGAATTTGAAGAATATGCGATGCTCAAGGAAATATTTTCAGGACTAGTGGAAATGAACGAAACGTTCTCGCTAGAAAATCCTGCAGCACATCAACAAAGAGCTCAAAACAGAAGACTTATGCTCCGGTTTATCCAAAAATGAAAGATGCAATTTCCAAACGGTATGATGTTCTACAAAAAGTATAAACCAAGTATGAAGGGGTGTGAATTTTAGTGAAGGAGTATTGGTTGAAGCGACTCGGTTCCGAAGAAAAGAACCGGTGCCCCGGATATCACTAGCCCATTTTAGCCTACTCTTCCAGCCTACCAACATCACTACTCCTTGTCCCATCATCCCGTTACGCCCAAAGAAAGTCTCATGATTTACACCTATTTTGAGATTTTTTTGATAGGTAGCGGAGTTTAATAACGCCTTGACAAGCTTACGGTAAGACCTTTGTCTTCTTGTTGAGTTTGAGCGACAACCTTAAACGAATTCTTGTAAGCTGAGCTATACACATATTCCCTTGAGAGGTTGGGGAAGGTTCTAATTCACTATCTCTTGTTCAGTTAAAATGATGATTGTTTACTATGATGGTTTGGTTTGAAAGACTAGTTTTTTTCCTACCTGAGGCATGCCCTTGGTACATCACACAGTTTTCGATGTTTAATCACTCACTCGAGGACGAGTAAGGACTAAGTATGGGGTATTTTGATAGCATCGAAATATACGTGTTTTATAACCTGTTATTCATGTAATTTCATAAGCCTTTCATCAAGATATATGCTCTCAAAACGCTAAATGCGTTCATCTTGTATTTTCGGTGTCCACTTCCGGTTATTTTGCATTTCGGGCTTTAAAAGCCCCACTATTAAGTGGATTCTGCACATTCCACTCCTAGACACTCGAAGAGATCGTTATCCCCCGAAGTCAGGATTCAACAAGACAATATCACAAGGATTTAAGGATTAACAAACTTAGAGAGACCATCTACAAATCCCGAGCAGACACCGAGTCTAAAGCCCTTTACTTCTTGTTCATCCATGATCACAAGACGTTGATAAGAAGACACAAGACCGGCCCAATTTCAAGAGCAATCCAACCCATGAAAGAAATACGTTGATGGATTGATTACATTATGTCTTACGCTTCCTTACGGCCGTAAGAGGGCATAAGGATCCTTACACTGAACGTAACGACGCCGTTGAGGATATTAACCGACGTTCTTATCTCTTTTCGTTCTTATCCGAATTCTAGATCCTTACGACGAGTCTGCGGCCTAAGGCTTCGTCCCATGCTTTGCCTATATAAAGAGCCTCTACCTTAGAGTTAGAGGCATCCAGTAGTCCCGATCATCCATTGATCATCCAATTAGCTTTCAAATTTCTATTCTTATTTCTTTCTAGTTTCAATAAGAGGTCGTTGCACGGTTCTCAGTTTCTCAACATTGACCATTCATGATTTTTGTTATTGGGATTTTGGAATCTTTTGTGGTTGGCGTCATGAAACGTCTTTTTGGAGTTCTTTTATATTACTTCATTAGCAAGTTATGCCCTTGTAATTTACATATCTTTATAACATCCTTAGGGAGTCCTCATCCAGAGCTCCTGACAATGTGACGTCTATCCCATTTTAGGACGTTACAATGTCATTTCCACATTAAGCCACATCGAATTTCGCCACGAGTCGTCGACGTTAGGTTATGCATAATCTATATTTAATAAATATGGTAGACAAAAGATGTCAACTAATTTGTATTAATGTATACATAAATTATATAAATGAAAGTAAATATATTTTTTAAGAATAATGTGAGCATTAATTTACATATTAATTTACGGTAAATTTATATTTTAATTTTCTCCAAATCAAATCACATTTTACCTGAAATGTATTTTATAAATTTGTAGTCATCCAACTTAATTTATAAAAATAATATAATATTATATAACATTTTTATCAAATTTCGTACAAGAAAGAGTATATAACCATTCGAAATTAAACCGAAGAGTTTTGACGGGGGCATCTAAAAATTCGGATGATTGCCCAAACACTCCTATAGTCCAATAAGTCACTTTTTTATATTGAAATACTACCTCTTGGTATTTACAAGAGGTAAAAAAGAAAAACAAAAAAAAAAAACAGACGTGGTAGTTCCTGAACCAGAATGAGTGTGCACGGTTCCAAGTTCCAACGTGGGGTTCTTTTGGCGGCTTATACGGTTAAAACCATCTTTTTACTGTCTTCTCTTTATTTCCGAAGGGAACAATTAAAAAAAGGAAATGTTTCTTGAAAACAAGATAAATTGTACGCATACATTTTATAATTAAATTTAATTATTTAATAGACTATAAGGTAATAATGTCTGCTCGTACCTTCCTTGTCTTTCTCCCTCTCTCTCTCTCTGTTCGCGTTTGCTCCACAAGTAAAGAAATCATCAAATCGAACAAGAGCAAATAGGAAGAGGGAGGAAAGAAGCAAATTATTTCTTGTACTTGCTTTCTTTTCTCTCAGTATTAGATCTTTTTCCCCACTCAAGCTTCTTCTATTTCCATTTTTTTTTTAATCCTTTCTTTCTAGATTTTTAATGATTTCGCTTGATTGCTCAACTGGGTTTTGAGAAACAAGAGGAAATCAAACCAAGTTGACCGACGGTCGAGTTTCCGTCGGCGAACGAGGGTTCGGAGGATTCAACTGAATAAGTAATGGAGCCAGAGCTAATTAATTTGATGGATCCAGTCATCTGTTGAATAATTAGCTTCAAGCTCATAATCCAACTTTTGTGGTATTCGTGTCGGACCAGAATCCAACGGTGTTCGGAGGAAATTGGATATGATGCGTTTAAAGACTAGACTCACCGGTCTGCCACCATTTACGACCGCCGACACAGCAGCCGATGGCGACCTAGCGACGGTTGAATGGGAGATGAGACCCGGTGGGATGTTGGTACAGAAACGAATCGATTCGGATCACAACGCTGCTCCTCCACCCACTATTATGGTCCGGGTCAAATACGGGTCGGTTTACCATGAAATTAGTATCAACTCTCAGGCCACCTTCGGTAAATACTTCGCCATCTAATTTCCTCTCTTCAATTTCGCCCATTTTGCTCTATATTTTAGGGATTACTGCAAATTCTATGTTTAGTGAAGGTAGTGGACTTGGTCTTTACTTTATCTTCCTCAATTTTTGCCCATATTAATGATGTGTTTGGCTCTTATATGGATCTGGGTCTGCAATTAGGAATCGGTTGGAATTGGAATTCCATTTTAATGGGATTTTTGTCTGTATAGTAATGAAATTGGGAATTCGTTATTATAAAGTAGATGAAATCAAGGTTGCTGATTAGCGTGATGCCTTTCTGGGGAAGATAAAATAAACTCCTCAAAAAAACTAAGTCTGAGTAAACAAACACAGCCTCAATCAAATCAAATTTTGCCTACCATTTATGAATGTGTGTTTATGTGTGGGTGAAAATCAGGCGAGCTGAAGAAGAAGTTGACAGGGCCAACCGGGCTTCACCACGA
This sequence comes from Fagopyrum tataricum, assembly GCA_002319775.1. NCBI lineage: Eukaryota > Viridiplantae > Streptophyta > Magnoliopsida > Caryophyllales > Polygonaceae > Fagopyrum > Fagopyrum tataricum. The sequence continues at coordinate 36,181,214 of CM008285.1, forward strand.
AGACCAGAAGCTGTTCTACAAAGACAAAGAGAGGGATTCAAAGGCGTTTCTTGATGTGTCAGGTGTTAAGTATAAGTCAAAGATTGTTCTTGTTGAGGATCCCATCAGCAAGGAGAAGAGGTTGCTTGAGATGAAGAGAAATGCCAAGATGGAGAAAGCTGCAAAATCCATTTCAGACATTAGCTTGGAAGTCGATAGGCTAGCTGGCGAGGTCAGACTTTCGAACAACTTAATATTGTCTTTTAATCAAAGATTAGTAAGCGAGGTCGAGTTTTAGGTATGAATGGTGGTTCTGATTTGTGTGGTTGTTGTGGAATTTGAGATTGAGGGATCTGGAACTCAAATGAGCCATTGAAACAGCATTTTGCTAAGATGATGGTGACTTCTTACCAAAAAGAAGAAAAGATGATAATGACTTTGGTTGGTATCTGATTGAGAAATTTCATTTGCAGGTTTCAGCTCTTGAATCTGTGATTTCAAAGAATGGAAATGTGACCGAGAAGATGGTAGTGAATCTGATTGAGTTGTTAATGAATGAACTGATCAAATTGGATTCAATCGTTGCAGAAGGAGACGTAAAATTGCAAAGGAAAATTCAGGTAACTTATCTGTTCATATGATCATGTCCTTAAACTAATGCTTCATGTCAAAAACTCTCAGCCATAATTTCTTGTTGATCAAAAGGTAAGAAGAGTTCAGAAATATGTGGAGAGTTTAGACTTACTCAAGGTTAAAATTCTAAAACCCACGAGAAACGGGACCCGACAGAGTCCAATCCCAAGCCAACCAAAACAGTCAAACGCGCCACAGCAGCAACAGAAGCATTCCATAGGCTACTCTCCGCTAAGGCCCGTGCAAGAAACGCAAAACCCGACATCAGGGACAGTGGTGACCACGAATTGGGAGACGTTTGATTCGGTTCCTCCGCTGATCCCTCTCTCGCCAACTGCCACAACCGGACCGAGTCTTGCCAACAGCCGTAAGTTCAGCTGGGACCTCATTTGAGTGAGTAGCTAATCGCATATATCTCGCAGCTGTGTTTTTTTTGTATGGATGTGCGTTTTTTCGTTTCGTTTTCGTTATTTTCGTCTTGGGTATTTGAAAATTGGTTTGAAATCAGAAATTGGGATATGGCTTCTTCATTTTTTTCTGTATGTAAATCTTGTTACTACCCTCTTCTATGTGCTAGTAAGAAGAAATAAATTTGGGGGTAGTCAAGATATCAAAATTAGTTATTCAAAGTTGTTCTTTGTTCATCTATGGAAGTCTGGATTCAATTATTGTTACGCTTGAGAACTCAATTGAAGTTGGTTTAGTTAATGCAACTTTAGTTTTTGGATTGAATTTTCTTCATTTGAATCAAGCAAAAAACATTAAACATTCTGTCAAGTTTTAGATTAAATGTATCCTTGGCCTAAAGATGCAACATTATCTCAACATGTGTTTTTGCGAGCTCGTTAATTGCAACATGAATTTCACGTTGTAGTTATGAGATGATCTTCACGATACCTTACACCGGGTCATTGATCCTATATTGAGCTTCTATGTACATTGACTCTGCCGCTTCTTTTCTTAAACACTCTGGTAGATCCTGTGTGATCGCTCATCCAGTTATACACCCATAAATTACATGTACAAGTAAAAAAAAACAAGTTTGATAGACGAAAAAGGTTTTATACCTGAAGCATTCTCGCGACATTGCTAGTTCCGTAGATTTTGTGCACACACGCGTACTTTTCGTGATCACTAGATGGAAAATAAGGAGAGAAAATGCAATCCGGAGAGCATCTTCTCCTTACGTACTTGCAAGCTGCGCAACGTGTAGATTTCATGATCTTGAGAATGGATTTAGATGTGAATATGGCAAAGATTTTTTTTGTATAATCTTGTTTTTGGGTCTAAGGTTTGATCTTGTCTTAGATTTGTGTCTAGGAAATGTATCTAAGAGAGGGTTTTGTGTTTATATGTGAGGAAGAGTTGGACTAACGGCTATACATTTCAAAATTTTACAAGAAATGTAAAAGGTAAATATTTCATAAAGGAATGTTTGAAATCTATCATATTATATTATATGCTTTTCAATCTATATCTATATATTTGCATATGATATACCGGGAAGGGAAATTAGATTTATATAGAAGTTGCAAAGGCCTATATAATGGATACTAAATTTAAAATACGTGAAAACAAGTACAATTTGCAGTCAGATTATCCGTGCAATCGTCAAAATGCTTAAAACAAACTAAATGAAAAATTATAATAGGTGGCACTCAAAACAAACTAAATTATATATACACATATATAAAGAAATTATATGTATATAACTATATGCGGGCCGGGCCGGGTTGGCCCGCGGGCCAAAACTTATACCCATACCCGTCCCATTAAAAAAACGGGCCGGGCCAAACTAGTTGTCCATACCCGTGTTTTTTTACCGGACGGGCCGGCCCGGATTTGTGCAGGTCTACTTTAGATGCATAGAAAGCTGTAGCAAATGGGCCAAAAAAATTCAGGAGCATTATCTGAACGATTGAACTGAATTTTAGGGTGAATTTGGTTTTCAACAAGGCTAAAAAAGGCTTGTAAAATAGAGAAAGCATTGCTCTTGGTAGAAAGTAAATGAGTCCAAGTTAATTTGGAGAAAGCATCTACTATAAAATATTGAAAGCAATTGTAAGTTTGAGTTTTGTAAGGTCTTCATGTATCTATATGAATCAATTGAAAAGGTTTAACACCTAGATTTACCGAGAGGAAAAGAATTTATGCATTGTTTTACCTGTGGACAAATATTACAAATGGTGTGTAAAGGTTTGTAATAGGGATCAATATAAGAAGACATATATTTGAGCTGATCAAAAGACATATGACCAAGCCTATTGTGTCATAAAAGAGTATCGGAAACACTCAAGCAAGAGTTATCTTGAGAATTATTACAATTTGACAGAGAAGAAATTAGAATTGTTTGTTGGACAGGACATGAAGAGCTCTTGAGAACAGAGAGTTTGTTGTTGATTTCACCAGCCACCAGCTAGTCTGCTCCTCGTGGAAAGGTCCCGAATGAGACAATTATGGGGAGTAAAAAGAATGTGAAGGTTCATCTTTTGAGATAAAGTGATAAATGAATTGAGGTTAAAATGAAACTCAAGAATATGTAATACATTTTTCAAGATTATTTGTGGAGAAAGCTTAACAATTCTTATATGAGCAATAGGAATGCGAATACCATTAGGAATGGTCATGAAACAAGGTTGGGATAAAGTTGTGAAGGAAGTAAAGAAGGAAAGTTTGGGAGTAATGTGATCAGTAGCTCCACTATCAAGAATCCAAGAAGAGTTGAAAGAATGATCAAGAAAAGAACTAGCATTACCTGCAAACATAGCAGCGTTGGAAGGTGTGGATGAAGAACCAAATGAATAAGATTGTTGATGGAGCAATGAAAAATGAGTTGATTGTACTGATCCATTGATAAAACTAGAGATTCTTGAGCAGGAGTAGAGACAGTAGAAGAATCAGGTGCAACAGAGGCTACTAAATTGCGAGAAAAATGAGAAGGTTGAGCTTGCAGTTTGTAACATCTCTATGTGCAATGACTATTAATCTTGCAATGAGAACAATAATATGCTTGCCATTGGTGTTCTTTAGAAGCTTGAAGTTCTTGATGAAGTGTATAACACCGATTAATTGAATGTTCATATGCCTTACAATGGTCACAATAGTAAGATCCTCGACCTCTACCTCTGCTATAAGATTAAGATGTGAGAGCCCTTTTCTTTCGGACCGAGATCGGACCATAGCCGAGATTGGCCTTGGGCCGAGATTGGCCTTGGGCCGAGATTGGCCTTACCGCACCAGCGGGCCTGACTGCCGCCCCTGTGGGTTTCCGCCCCTGCGATTTCCGGCGGCTGCAGCCGGTTTTGTTGACTTCTTGCCCGTGCTTTACCTTTCCTTACTTCTTTCCTTTCCTTGGCTGATCAAGGGTTACTTCTTCACATTTCCAATCTAGCTTGACGTCCTTCTTGCTTCTTCATCCCTTTCCTTGATCTTGCTTGAGTTTTTCTTGGAGTTTTGCTTGGAAGTTGTGTTTGGTGGTTGTTGATGCTAGTGATGTGTGTTGCTGAGCTTGGAAGCCAGCTTTGGTGTGTGTTGATCTTCCCTGCAGCCTAGGACCACAGTTGTGGTAAGCTTCCTTCTTCCTCTTCTCTTCTTTCTTCTTGGATTCCATTTCTTTAGCTTAGGATTAGATGTTTGGACATAGGATGTTGACGGAATGTGTATATTGTGGCATGTGTGTGTTTGTGATGGAGTGAAGACGTGATTTGATCACGTGAAGAGATAAAGAGGAGCCGCGAGATTTCATTTTGCACTGTCGCCGCCCCCGCGCCTGGAAACCGCCGCCCCTGCGGAGACCGTGTCATCGCGCCCGCGCCAGCGCCTGCGCCGTGCCTGCGTTAGCCTACAGCCTTGTCACCGCCCCTGCGGCTTCTTCCTGTCGTGCATGCGGGTGATCTCTTCCGCCCCTGCGTCCCTTGATCACGCAGGTGCGTCTTGTCCCGGGACTACCCATAGTTGGGTAGCTCCTTTCCTTTCCTAATATGAGGAAACTAGTACCATGCTAGGTATCGGTTTATGATGAGTATGATATAGTTATGCCGGTTACGGCCTTGAGGTTACGAGTTGGATATGATCCTTATGGATCCCTTGGGTCTAGGTGTGACCCCTTTGTGTGATAGGAGTTTGATATATCTATGTATGCCTTGTATAGGCAGTGTTGTCCTCCGGTTTGGAGTGGACCAGTCGGAGAGCTGATCATACTTGAGTTACTCCTGAGATTGAGGTAAGTCCATAGGACTTACTTAGCTATTATCCTTATATTGGATGTATGCTTGAGTAGTGTGTGTTATATGCTTTATAGCATGTGTTATTATGGTCACTGACCTATGTTATATTGACCGCCCATTGTAGTGGCCGTGATAACCTTTCCCTTTCATCCCGTAGTGGAGTCTGGGAGGTTCTCTGTAGTCAGGTCAGATCTGGTATACGGGAAGGACCCTCACCACTCCCATAGGGTACACGGGAGGTGTGCTGATACTACTCCAGCTGGCTAGAGTACTCAGAGGCGGGGATTATATTCCTCGTGTCACATATCTTCATATACATCTATTTATACGATTGAGTGATTTAACTTATTAAAGATAATAAACGGGGTAAATGTGTGATATCACAATGATGTGTTAATATTATTAATGTGTGTTTGTGCTCTAGCATCTTCTTATATATGTGTATAGTTAGCTAACGGTTTTATACCGTGTTGTAGATCCTTTGCAGGTTAGGAGAGTTGCAAAGTGATCCAGATGGGTGATCTACTGAGGGTTCCGTACACTGGGCGTATTCGTGGGATTTTGGGTTTATCATTATTGTACGGATTTCAGTTTGACTTTGTACTCAACAGTACTCTATATCATCCTTTTGACATGTATATATATATATATATATATATATATATATATATATATCAGTTTTTATGTTTTGTTTTAATCTATTGGTGTCTTGTTGTAAGATTCAGTGAAGTTGTTGTCAGGCTAGGGTCATGATCCATTGTGAGATCCTAGCCCAATAGCACTCCGAGTCCTGAGGATTTGGGGTGTTACAATTAAGATCCTCGGCCTCTGGAATTGTCTGACCTAGAATTGGCGTGAAATGCAACGAATCACTTGATATAGAAGAAGGATTGTGAATTTCATTTTGGTGTTCGTCTTGGAGAACAAGTTGAAATACTTCATTTATGTTTGGGAAGGGTCGCATCAACAAAAAATATCAACGGAAAGTGATGAAACTCACTGAGGCCCATAAGAAATTGCATAATTTGTTGATTCTTGATCAATCGTCTCAATGGTGCATCAGTACCGCAAGAACACATAGGGATATCAATCAGTATGATATACTCATCCCATAACTTCTTGATTTTGGTGAAGAAGATTGAAATGGAAAGATTACCTTGAACAATAGTCGATAATTCGCATTGGATCTGGTAGATTTTGGCTTGATTTGATTGAGAAAATCTGGCTTTGAGTGAATTCCAGATTTCTTGTGCAGTCTCAATGTAGATGACACTTTCAGCAATTTCTTTTCTAACCGAATGTAATAGCCAAGATATGACCATTCCGTTGCACCGTTCCCATTGAAGAACTAGATGTAGTGGTGAATTTAGGTTTCACACATGTACCACGAATGAATCCGAGCTTATTTTTGGCAAGTAAAGATACCTCAATTGAGCGCTTTCAATGGTTGAAGTTGCTATCACATAACAATCGAGTAAAAAGAACATAATTCGGATGATCCGAATGATGTAGATGGATCGATAGAAAATTGTGATGGGGAATTTAAAAGAGGATCATTTGGATCGGATGATGGAGAAGAAGGAGGGGCCATGGAGATAGATGATTACGAAGATTCTCGCTCTGATACCATGTTATCAGAAAAAGAAAGATGAATATATGTCATTTGTATTGAACATCGAAAGAGAGCTTTTCATTTTTGTGTAATACACGCTGAACAATACATTGCATCCATCTCTATTTATATAACCTAGACAAAGGACTAGAAAGCTGAAACAACTAATAACCAACTATACTTTGACATTTGTCTTCAGAGACAGTAGCGGTAACATCCTCACCCTTTGGGTACGTAATCTTAAACTTACCAGATTAGATTAGGTCATCCGTGAGAGATGTTAATTATTTCCACGCATCAGCAGTGAATAGCTTTTTAGCCCAGGGCGAGGGTGCTTTTGGAGGTTTCTCAAAAAGTGGTGGATGGGATACCATATCAGCGAACAAGGGGGCAACGCTGGGGTTTTCCATCTCTCATTGAAGGTCTAGTGATTTTATTTAAATATAATATATATAATAACAAAACAGAAGTGGATTAAGTCATTTGTCGTTACCACACTAAGCCACCTCGGATATTTCCACTTGTCATTCTCACATTAAGCCACCTCAGATTTTGTCACATGTCACCTTCATATTTTGCTACCTCATTTTACATATTTTTTTTTTTGAAAATTATTGTGATGATAATAAACTAACTTCCTTTTAAAATAGAAATTTGATCTTATAATATTATATACCATATGTATAATTTTATTGGTTTGATAGTTTCTTCTGAGAACCACAATTTTTACCACATGTCATCTTACTATTATGGAATATAATTTAAAATTCTATTCTCCTAATTAATTTTGATAAAATTAGATCTTAATAGATTATTTCGCACTTTATATTTATTGTTTTTAAAATTTTATGGAGATTGTTTCCAATTTATACTTTTACTTATATGATATTGATTTTCAAAAATTATATTGGTAGATAAATTAATAAGCAACTAAGCTATAACTTAACCTCCCTTCTATTGATATAAATTAATTTAGATTTGGTTATAAAAGATCATGTTGAATTTTTTTATGGTTTAAAATTATGTAAATAAAAATTTATATGATAAGTTAAAATAGAAAACTTTCATATAACCTTTTGTTTACTTAAAAACGTATATTATATGATTTTCTTATTAGAAATTAGACATTTAAAACAATTCTTCTTGGATAGATTATAAACATTTCATATAATATTTTATTTTTATCATAATAGGAAATAGCTCATAGGTAAAAAAAAATAATCATCTCTTATAAATTTTAATTTTTGTTTTAGTATGACTAAAAACAAACTGATTTAGCCAAAATTACACATATTACAAATGTATATATACGGATATAATTTTGTATATATCTAATATTTAATTATTATCTTATATTATAATACCAAAAAATGACTACAAATTATTTTTATAATGATAAATATTCTTTTGCACAACACTTTTTATTTATGCTTATAGATTCTACAATCGCATCTTTCATTGTTTGTGAGTCAATAAACTTCTCTTTTTAGAGGTAAATCACATTTTCATTCTTTAAATTTATTATTATTATTATTATTATTATTATTATTATTATTATTAGTATTAGTATTATTATTATTATTATTATTATTATATATGTATATATATAGATGATATACAATTTATTTTTATTTTTTTCATAGTTGATTTTAATATGTTTTTTTAATACCAAAATAAGGTGATTTATCAAAATTACAGTTTTACATCGTTGTGTTATTATTTCATGCGAACTCTCTATTTTAGATATATTTTTTTACATTATGATTAATATTAAGAGAAAAATGGGGCATTAAGGCCCTTTAGGTTAACCAAAAACAAAGTAGACCCTTGGATTTTACAATTAAAATTTAAAGATTAATTAAAGGGCTTATTGGTAATTTCAAATTTCATAAGCCCAAGCCCAAGCCCAATTTAAGTTACACAAAGCCCAAGCCCAATTTAAGTTACACAAAGTCCAACGAAAATATAAAATTCGTAATTAATAAATTTTGTAGTTGGTAGGTTTCAAACTCTAGATGACAGACCCTCCCTCTCACCCTTATATCAGTTGGACTAATGGAAATTGGTAATCTATTGTTATTTTTTTATAAGTTATTCTTAATATTTACTTACACAAACTAGCGTTACATAAATCATAATGTCGAGTTAGTTCTGAGTCACACAAGGTCGAGTCACACAAGGTCGAATTACACAAGGTCGGGTCACACAAGGTCGAGTTACACAAGGTCGGGTCACACAAGGTCGAGTTACACAAGGTCGAGTTACACAATTCTTGTGTAAATTAATGCTTGTGTAAATATTGTGTAAATCGAGGCTTGTGTAAGAACTCGATAGAGCTTGTGTACAAACTCGAGGACTTGTGTACAAACTCAATTCGACGTTCCTTATGTAATTAGATTGGCTTGTGTAATTAAAATTGATAGGGCTTGTAGATAAAGTCGTTAGGGCTTGTGAACATAAAGTCGATAGGACTTGTGTGCATAAAATCGTTAGGACATGTGTAAATAAAATCAATAGAGCTTGTGAAATAAAAATGATATGGATTAGATCGGCTTGTGTAAATAAAATCGACTGTTTATGTAAATATATAGGTTTTTGTGTAAATCGAGACGACTTGTGTAATTCGAAAAAGGTCTTGGGTTATCACAATTTTTTGTAAAATCAAACGTTATGTTTGTGTAACAATAGGTTGTGTAAGTAGACATTAAGTATAACTTTAAAAAAAATAACAATAGATTATCAAGTTTAATTAGCCTACCTGGGCTTTGTGTAATTACGAAATTTATATTTTTGATGGGCTTTGTGTAATTACGAATTGGGTCTGAGCTTTTTAAATTCGAATTGGGCCTGAGCTTCTTAAATTTGGATTGGGTTTGAGCTTCTGAAATTTAAAATTACCATATAGCCCTTCCAATTAATCTTTATAAATAACAAAAAAGGACCTACTTTGTTACCAAGTTAATTATGGGCCTCATAACTCCACAAGTTTATTAAAAGAGCCTACTTACCCATTTCCTCCGTATTTTTTATAATTCTTGTGATGTCAATTAATTCTTACCGTAATGAATATTTTAAAATTCAAATATTTTAAAAATCCCATGCAAGACACGGTTACCATACTAGATTCTTAATCACGAAACATGGTGAACTTGTGATTAAAGAAAGTTTATTATACATAATATAGTTAGTGTATTATTGTAGGAGTACCGGCTAAAGTCTATTAATTAAATTAAGTGTGTCGATTTGGATAAAATCGTACAATATATAAAGTTGTGGTTTAAAATTGTAATTTGATGAAAAGTAAGAATAAAAATAAAAAATAAAAAGAAGGCAATCATTGGAGAGAAATATACTAATATTGGGCGCCCCGATTGACTCACCTCTGAATCTCGACCCCCAACACAAATTTTTCTGATGATTTGAAATTTCACGTTCTCATCCGTAAGGATGTTTTAGGTTGGACATTTCTAGTCTCTAGAAAGTAGTGTAACCTAACCGCTTTCCGTTTTAAAAAAAATAATAATAAAATAAAATAAAATACTGGGCGCCACGATTTTCATAATAATAAAGTCGATGTGTCAAAGCCTGTAAAAAATAGACCTAGTCACGATCACGAACGTTACCCGGAAACCTCCTTTACAAACACTTGCGCCAGCTCCCTGACTGAATATCCAATCCGCCACCAGCTGTCTCCTCCGTGTTAACCACCACCACACTCTTCCCACACTCTATTTCCTCGTCCCCAATTCAACCAACACTATATAAAATCTCATTATCCATCTTACAACTTAATTCAATATAATTCTTTAAATCTCAATTAACGCCGCAATCACTTAATTAATAGTCAGGATCATGGATTCTTTCTCAGCAAGAGGACTAAAGCTAGCCGCCACCCACCCGAAAAAACGGGCGGGTCGGAAGAAGTTCCGGGAGACCCGCCACCCGATCTACCGAGGGGTCCGGGAGAGAAATTCGGGTAAATGGGTATGTGAGATCCGACATCCAAATAACAACAAGTCAAGGATTTGGCTCGGTACTTTTCCGACAGCCGATATGGCGGCCCGGGCACATGACGTGGCAGCGATCGCCCTACGTGGAAGCGACGCGTGTCTCAACTTTGCTGATTCCGCTTGGAGGCTACCGGTGCCGGATTCCGGCGACACCCGGGATATTCAGAAGGCTGCGGCGGAGGCTGCCGAGGCTTTCCGACCGGAAAATGTGGCGGCGGAGACAGTGGCGGTGGCTGGAGATGACTCCCGGGAAAAGAGTGAGGTGGAAGATGTGTTTTGGATGGATCATGAGGAATTGATGGTTGATATGTATAATGGTATAATGTTGCAGCTTCCCTTTACTGATGACGTGGTATATAATGAGGGTTTGGAGTCTGACGTGGACTTGCCACTTTGGAGCTACTCTATATAGAAGCTTACTTATATACATGACTAGATAGCCCTTTAAAGATAAACTGTTCTCTGTTATTAGATGATTAGATTCTTGGAAATTTTTAAACCAAGATCCTGTATTTTAGTATTTATTGTCTTATATTCAAGGATTATTTTATTTTATTTTCTGGTGCTTATTAATTTTATAATTTTTTAAAAATATATCTTTTAACGGATTATAAATTAACATTTTCATGAAAATGGTGATCATCATTTACTAATTCTACCATGCCTTAGATTTGTTGAATATATGAAATTCGCAAAGAGTATGACTTGGGATATCGATTTTGGGATGAACATATAGAAAATTTATTTGGAGGTGAGGACTTTTGTACGAGGATAGACAAAGTAGATTAACAATTGCTAGTTCTAAACTTAAAGCGATGAAATTAGATATTTACATCTTGAGTAGGAGTAAGGAGATTGATGAGGAAGAACCATGTACACCTGATGTTCTTTTGCATGGGTCCACTAAAGAGAATGGATGTCTTACAGGTGTACTTTCTACATTCTACCTATTGGATATTCGAGTTCGAATCTTCCTGGCGGCATGTATGGAAAAATTGATATTGGAAGGGTATCCCTCAACAATGGGCCACGACTTTCTACCCGATCCGGACGTAGAGCGGTTGAGCCGATCGAACCGGATGGTCTCCGAATAACCATTACCAACAAAAAAAAGAAAAGTAAAAAAGAAGAAGACTTTTATACAAATCAAAGAGAACGTGTCCAAAACCAAACTTTGTATACTTGAGCGATCAGTAGTTTGATGTACACAACGGTGTGCACAATACATTATGTAAAAGTTAAGATTTTTAATTTTAATTAAGCTTAGTTGTGCTTGGTGCTCTAAATGCTTGTTTTCAAGACCGGGTCATCTTTTGTTAGCAAATTCTCTAACATGGCATATTAAGTAACTTGTGTTAAAATCAATATGCCCTAAATTAATTCTTGGGTTTAACGGGTAAAATTTACTTTTTAGTATTTCGGCTAAGCTTTGATTGTAATTCTAATTGTAGTGAAATTTGCAAATTTTGCATATCAAAATTTGAGTCTAAAAATTAAAAATCAATTCAGGAGGAAATTCATTTTTTCACCTTCTCCTTATTTTCAAAACTCAATCCACCGTAAGGATATTTTTTCACCTTCTCCTTATTTTACTTAATGTCTAGAGTGACTGAGCCGTAGTCTCAAATCACCGTACAAACTATTTCTAAACACCAACATTTCATCTTAAGATCGGTTTTCATTACGATTGTAACATCGAGTCATTTATCTCGTTCTCTTCATCGTAGTTACGAATTCTTACTCTTTCTTTAGGTTTTGGGTTGGATTGCAACTCCAACCGCAATTGGGGCACCGTCAAACTACCATTCAATTCCGGTTTGGTGTGCTTGTGCCAACCGAACCACCCTTACACCACCACGAGTTTGTTGTTTATGATGACGAATGAATTAATAACGAATAAGTTATGAATTCTAGACTTACCTGAATTTAAATTCAGTTATTATCTTATAACTATTTTGATGATAATATACGTTGTTTTGGTTTCTGAAATATAATAACAAGTTGATAAGAAATTGTCTTCAGGCCTAGTGTTACGATGTTGACATTTAATTTAACTAATTAAAGTATTGATTAACTGAATTGAGCTTACAAGAAGTGTTTATAACCTAACTAAACTATATGGGCAGAATTTGATTAATTTTTGTAAATCTAAGGTTTAATCCAAGGAATGTTATATTATTATCAAAGGTAGGGAACCAACTATATATTAACTTATTTGACATAGCTCATTAAGGCAAGTCCTTGTGACTTAACTTTTATATGTAGAACTTTTGTGCTGGTGAGATTAGTGTTGATTCCACATCTTGTTATTGTAATGCGAAATAGGTCACTATTGATATGTAACTTTTGTTTTATATGTATATTTATGTGTATATATACGCACATGTATACATATAAAATGTTCTATGTTATTTACCGGATAATGAAAAATTTATAAAATATATTTTCATATTTTAACTTACCATGATTAACGATAAAATTAACAATACAGTTATTACGTTACAAATTTCAAAAAACATTATCATCCTTCTTTGAGTATTCATTTGGTTGGAAGACAATATTTCTCTTCATCCTTAAATTGAATGACTGCAAGGACAAAGATAGTTCACCATATAATTAAGAACACATGTACGTGATGAACATAACGAACGAAATAAGTAAGTGACGAGCGAAATAAACAACAACTACGGTGTTTAACAAACAGAAATATGATAATTGGCGAAATTTACTTGTAAAGATAGAAATATACAAGGATTTAATCATGAATGATATATAACACCTGGAATTTAAAAGTAATGACCGAAATAGACACATAATATAAATTAACGAGCAAAATGTATGCTTAACAATCGAAATCATCATCTAAGAAAACATGGAATAAACCTCATGGAGTCATGGGTATCATGAGAAAATTTTCCCTATTTTTATACCCGACCCCAAAACACATATATTGAAGCTTATTAAAGTATTTTGCTTTACAATTTACATTGGTGTTTTGCAAACAATTTTATATAATAAGTTTATATGAAAAAGTGTAAATCTGTTTAGAAATAAATTTAACATATGGAAGATGAAAACGTTTTTGAAAACAAAGAGGGCCGAAAGTAGAAGCCACGTGGTACAAGGAAAAAAGAGCTCATGCATGATTTAGTTATCACCATTAGATCATAAGTAAGATCAACGGTCCAAAATTTCGTTTTTATAGTGTTTTGCTTTACAATTAATTGTTTATTTTGATTTTAAATAGATTTACTTTAATAATTTTGTAATATTCATAATTTATTTTTCTTTATTCATATAGTATAATATTGGATATGTTTTAAATTATTTTTTTTATTATAAAAAACAAGTACTATAAGTAAAGTATTAATTTTATAATAATATTTTTTTACTATTATATACATTGTTAATCAAACACATAAAAATAACACATCTCGAATCATTATACATGAATTTTATTTAAGTATAATTTAAATTTTAAAATTATTTAAATTTAAATAATTAACATAAGTAATATGTTCATTCAATGATGATATTTTAATTTAATAACTTTGGTATATTTTTCATGTTTTCCATCTTTATTTTACAATTATTTTTTAACGTATTTGTATGTTTTTAATTCTTAATCAAGCATTAAATTAAAACTCGCACTTACTATTTTTAGTTATACATTGATTATATAATTTTTAAAAATAAATACAATTATAGATAAAGCAGTAGTATAAAATTTTAAAAAGTATATATATATATATATATATATATATATATATATATATATATATATATATATATATAAAGTTATGAAATAAGAGTTAAGAAATATGAAGGTGGAAGAAAAAAGTAGAATGTTTTTTAAGTTAATGTAGCGGAAAAAGTTTTATAAAACTCGCACTTACTATTTTTAGTTATACATTGATTATATAATTTTTAAAAATAAATACAATTATAGATAAAGCAGTAGTATAAAATTTAAAAAGTGTATATATATATATAAAGTTATTAAATAAGAGTTAAGAAATATGAAGGTGGAAGAAAAAAGTAGAATGTTTTTTAAGTTGATGTAGCGGAAAAAGTTTTATAAAAATTTGTGTACAATTAACCATTGTGGATGATTTGAGGGGACTTATTTTCTTTGCTAATAAAAAGGTTATTTACACCGATTGATCATTCAATTTGCCCAACTGATGATAAGGAATATGAGAGGTCCTATCAACCAAGATTCAAAACTCATAAAATACTTAAACTTTTAATTACTTTTACACGAAGACACATTATTTAAAAAGACATAAAGACCTACTTTATTTTACTAATAAAAATGACATTTATATCAATTTTCTCAAAATAAATTGCTATCGTATTAATCAAACAAATATATTTATTTAGTCACTATAAGATAACATTTTTTTTAACATAAAAATGGTACCGTATTCAGCACATGTCATGTCCATAGTGCAAAGACACTAATTAATCAATCACTACGAGAATCAGTATGGTAAAAAAAAATATTAAAACTAAAGTGTAAGGATTACGATTGTCCTATTTATTGTCCTATTTATTGATAATTTTCTCTCTTTTTTCATCTGTGTAAAATGACAGACTCTCAACTCAAACTCTCAATAAACCACCTCCCTTAAATATGACCCATATTTTAAAATTTTATTGTACAAATGATTTTTAAAATTATTTACTAAAATAAAATTAATATTTTAAAAATAATGATAAAAGTATTCATATTAAATTAATATCCTAAGATGTTTTTTTTCATATTTTTTCTAAAAAAATTATTTTAATAAAAATATAATAAAATAAGACCACACATATGAATAAAATATTATAGTTAATCGGTTAAAAAATGTATCAACAAATGTCAAGTTTACAGCATTTGAAATTTTCAAGGCCAACTAATGTAGAATAAAAATCGGTTAAAATAAACAGGTGGAGATCGTTTTTTAATATTGAACGTCGTTACATCATTCTATCTATATTGCAACCGGCTATAAAATCGAACGGTTTAATTCGCTCTAAAATTTTGAAGATTAGCCAAAAGTCAATGAGTACGTCAAACCAAAAACCTGACAATTGTAACCACTTACTTAGAAAGTTACTCTTTCTAGAAAATACATCACAAATCAAATTTTATATTTGCTTGAACACAAGTAAATAATATCTTTATTCGTTATCTTTAGATCATTGTAAGAATTTATTTATTTTTTTAAATTATTACATGGCACAAGAATGGGTGTCGAACTGTCGATGTGGGATTTGATGGTGAACTAATAGTAGAAGATAAATAAAGTAATTATTGTTGTTACGGAAATCCGTAAATGAGAAGATGATCAAAGTTTAGGACGGAGGAGGCTGACATCAGTGACGTTGCAGAAAAGACGATTGCTAGGAATGGAGAGATGAGACTCTAGAAGAGACCCCACGGTAGCTATGAGCTTCCTCTTCACTGTCTTGTCAATCCCTCCCATGGAGTACAGCTCCACAAAGGCCGCTGCCTCTTTCGAGCCTCCGAATGATATTTCTACGCCACCCTTCACCACTGCCATCACCAACTGCGCACACACCAACAACACCATACTTACAATTACAAACTGCATTTTTTACAGTAAATTGCCAAACAGGGACTAAGAGCAGGATGAAAACTTAAAAAAGAAATCAGGCCTACTTTCCCTATTAAGAGCTGCTCAAAATCGGCAGCAATTCAGATAAACAGTAAGAGATCTCCCGATCCAAGTAAAAAAAATCCGATCTATATGAGGCTTGGATCTATATATGAACAACAGAAATTGATTAAATTAAGCAGATAGAGAGAGAAGTAACGTACATCAGTAGAACGACCGAGGATTGAGGAAAGAGATTGAGTGATTTGTTTGAGAAGAGGATCCAGATCTACTCCTTGAAGGTTGAGATTGGTGGATATGTAAATCGCAGGCATCTTGGGAAAAGTAGAATAGGAAGGAGATGGATAATAGTGTAATTAGGCGTAGAGATCTAAAGAGTAGCGAAGGAGGAGTGTGCATCTAATAAAGAAATCGCCATGGATGGCATACTTTGATTATTTAATAATTTAATTGGGGAGAATATTTGCCGCCCAATACTGAGAGACTCATCGTAGACGGACAGCAGTCAAAGCATTTAGCCGCCCCGAAGGCCCAAACTATTCTATTAACTCATGCTTACGCCCCCTTTTTTTTTTTTTTTTTTTTTTTTTTTTTTTTTTTTCTAAACGCGCTTTTGTAAACGCGCTTTGGGTTACGTAATGGCTAAATGCTAGGAATTAGCCCATATTTATTTAATTTTGAAAATTGGACTCGCACTTTCATAGTTATAAACGTGTGTCATTGTTGAAGATTATGGACTCGCACTTTCATATTTAATCATATATGGAAAAATAAAATAAATAAATAACATTGTGGAGAGATTTGAACCCTGATCAATTGTACCAAATGTTAAAACCTAATTATTATGACAAGTATATTTTTATTACTTAAACCAACTAAAAACAAATATTATGAGGTCCAAAAAAACTGGGGGTTGTGTTGTTAGGTCTAATTACACCCTTGTTGGACGGGTCTGTCCTTAGTGGCTTGTTATTGAAATTCAATGAAATAACTAAGAGCGAAAACAACAACGTTATTAAATATTGTGATTTTTGGTGATAAACGTTGGTGGTAAGATCGGACGACAATAGTTGGCGATGACGAGGTTATAAATTCTTCTCAAAACAATACTTTACAAGATTACTTACCTAATTCAACATTTTAATTAGGTTAGTTAAAATTTTATTTCATCTAACACTGTTATATAGGATAATTTTTGCAAGAAGTTTAATCATTAATTTAATCACTTGTCACAAATTTTACATAAAGGTAAGATCATTTGATACAATTTTTCGAGCAATTTTTGTTCTCATAAAAGCATTTTTTGATGGTTTAAGCTCATAAACACATGAAGAAGTGATTATATGCTTCTACTTCATCTATCTTATATCGCAATGAAATTAAATTTATTATATATACTAAAATAGTGAGAGAAAAATCACTAACAATTAACATTGTTTTTTAAATAAATATTTTTTTTTATCTAAAACATTATTGTGATCTGAATGATCTCATCCGACGTTCAATTTTTGACCTTTTTTCATAATTAAAATGTGAATCTCACAAGGTACATGATATACATGTGTATGAATCCTTGATTGTCAAATCTTATCTAGCAATGTGTGTTTGGATGTAACTATAAATAGAATGAATTGTGCATTATGTGCAATGCGATCCATTGACACCTTAGCTAGGAAATATCTAATTATGTCAAAAGAATGACCTAACTTTGTTGTGCATTATTCAAAAATAGAAATGACGGTTTAGATGCAGTAAGTATGCATACTTGAAACTTCTCACTTTCTGCCCTAGTCTTTCCTACTACACAAACGAAAAACACAAGGAAATCACCCAATCAGCACATAGACTCGTAATGGCAAATCCTCTCCCCTCCAACGAGGTACATTCTTTCCTTTGCTTCTCATTTATCCAAATTAGCTTTTACGAAAAATTTTCCACTTACATTTCTATCACATCTTAAATCATTCTTCTTCAACGTTGACCTATCTCGAACAACAAAATCGAAATATAAAAAGGCAAAGAAACGGCGGCGTCTTTGGAATAAGATTGGGAACGGTGGTGAAGATCGATGATGAGGTGGCCCCAAAGAAGTACAACAGTGTGAATAAGTAAGCAGTGAATGCAACTGCAATTGTTCTATTCACTTGAGTAATACATGAATATATAGCACACGAGTGTAATTGATATTAACTAGAATCCCTATACAAAAGGTGAAATAGTGGACAGAAACAAGGGGAGAGATGAGAGAAATTGTCTAACCTATAATGCAGGAAACATAAAATATATGTTACATAGAATAACGTTGCTTATTACCCCCGGCAAGACCAAGGGTTGGTCGGACTTGGAGCTTGGAACGCAGGAATGCCAAACGATCTTTGTTGAGAGACTTTGTAAAAATGTCTGCGAGCTGGTCATGGGACGTGACTAATCTTTAGTTAACCAACTTCAACTTGTTCCTGTACAAAATGGAAATCGAGGTTAATGTGTTTGGACCGAGAGTTGATGGCAGGGTTCTTACACATCAATGTAGCTCCTACATTGTCACAAAGAAGTGTAGGGGGTAAGGTAATAGACACACGGAGATCACGCGGTAGTTGGGTGAGCCAAAGCAGCTCGGTAACAGTGTAAGAAAAGGCGCGATACTCATCTTCCGTGCTGGAACGAGTAACAACTTTCAGCTTCCTCGACGTCCAACTGATAAGGTTAAGACCATGAATATGCAAAACCATATTGAGAACGACAATCATCCAAATCCGATAACCAAACCGCATAAGAGTAGGCAAGTAGGGGGAGGCAATGACCATCTCAAATTTAAGACAGTGGTGAAGCGTGCCATTTAAGTATATGAGGACGCGTTTGACAACTTACTAGTGGAGAGTAGTTAGAGCATGCATGAACTGAGAAACCCGATTCACAACATAGGTAATGTCTGGCCTGGTTATGGTAGTGTATTGTTGAGACCTTACACTACGACGGTAGAGGGTTGGGTCAAAGAAGGGTTCACCGTCTCAGCGCAGGCGAAAAGTAGGATCGGCCGGAGTGCTGATGGCTTTGGAGTTTATCATCTTGCTTTGGACAAGAATGTCACGCATGCAACTGCTTTGAGAAAGAGTGGGGCCGGCCACGATCTTGTGAATTTGCAATCCGAAGGAAAAAAAAAAAAAAAGTTTAAATTTTCATGATTCTTCAGCGCAAAAGTATGGTTGAGGGTGCTGACGAATTGTTGGGGGAGATGAATTGCTTCCCGTAAGAATTAAGTCATCCACATGTACCAACACATAAATTGTGATACTTGCAAAAGCATGAACAAAAAGTCAAGTGTCGGACTTGGAGGCACAAAACCCATTAGTGACCAAAAAAGTTTTGAGCTTTGTGAAGACGGCAAACATGAGAACGGTTAGATGCATCTTCAAAGCCTTTGGCTTTCTCCATGTAAACCTCTTCCGATAGATCGTTGCTGAGAAAGGCGTTATATATTGATGTCTAAATGTTTGATCATCCAACCTTGAGAGAGAGAAAACGAGACAACCAGTCGAATAGTGGTGGGTTTGATGACTAGACTAGATGTGTCAAAAAATCGATACTTGTCGCTTGACAGAATCCCTTTGCAACGAGTCTCACTTTGTACCTGTCAACAGTGCCATCGGATGACGCTTGATCTTGAATATCCACTTACAACCAACCAAGTTAGTATGTCGAGGACGGAAAACAATAGACCATGTGTTATTATGCATTAGAGCCTTGTATTCCTCATCCATAGCTAAACGCCAATGTTCGTACTTAAGGGCTTGGGCAGGTGTCTTGGGTCGAAGGAGGAAGGTGGGTTAATTGTGGCCAGGTACGAGGTTTGATATTATTGGTACTAGCTCGAGTAGTCATGGGATGCCGATTTAGAGCAATGAATCGAAAATAGCTAGGCGGAGTGAGTTTGAAGAATGTTTAGCAAGAGAGCTAAGAGTAGGGTTTTGGCAACAAGGAGTGGGAATGGACGAAACGGTTGGAGGAATTGATGACGTTGAATTAGACAAGGCAGGGATTGGGCCAGCTACAGGGGTTATAGAAGGCCCATTGGTGGTAGCAAGATCCTGTAATTGACAGGAGCTAACATTGGTTTAGGACATGTATAGGGCACCGAGAGATTAGCATACGGAAATATAGTTTCATTGAAAACAACATGGAAAGCGGTATAAATTCGTGAAGTGGGTTTGTGGAAACACAAATAGCCCTTGTGGGTAGAGTTGTAGCCTATAAATACACAAGGAAGATAACGAAAATCCATCTTGTGATGATTATATGGTAGAAGAAATGGATGACATAACCATCCAAATGGTTTTCATACCCCAAAATCAGGAAATGTTTTGTAAAGTAATTGTTATGGAGTGGTATGATAGAGGATTGGTGTTAATGTACGGTTGTGAAGGTAAAAGTAGCAATTTTGAAGGCATGCTCCCAAAATAGTTTCGGGAGAGAAGATTGAGCTAAAAGTGCAAGTCCCTTCTCAAAAATGATACAACCGTCGTTCAACAACCCCTTTTGTTCTTGCGTAGACGGGCAAGATCCCTATGAATAATACCAAGAGTGTGCAAAAAGGTTGAAATATTTCAAAATTCACCACCCAATCGGATTGTAGGCATTTGATTTCACACTTAAATTAAGTGTTAATCATATTTCGAAATTGCATAAAAGTTTGGAGGACTTGAGATTTATGAAACAAAAAATAAATCCAAGTAAATTTAGTGCAATTACCGACAAACAAAAGGAAATAGCGGTTGTCATTTATTGAAAATTCAGGAGAAGGTCCCTATACATCAGAGTAAACAAAATCAAAAGGTTTGACGGAATTAACATGTAGAGAAGGTAAAGAGAAATGATGACTTTGAGCTTGTTGACAAGATTCATACGTGTCAATAAACTTATTTGTGCTAACAGGAATATGAAATTGAGAAACCAAGCGCCGTATGATTTCCTCATTTGGATGCCCTAGCCTGCAATGCCAACGATGAAGAGAAGATCGAACGGCGTGAGAACCATGGAACGAGGACTGTTGATAGGTGTGAATGGGAGTTTATAGAGGTCATTCTAAACAACCCCTAGAGGATGAATTTTCCCTGAAAGGTCTTAACAACACAATAATGAGGCCAAAATTCAACCATGACGTTATCACGACATAATTGAAAAACGCTAAGCAAATTTTTAGTGAGTTTAGGAACAATTAGAACATTAGGCAATTTAAGTGAATGGAGAAAACAAGACCTAGTGTGCGATATAGACAAATGGTTACCATTGCCGACTTGAAGCTTGTCCTGACCGACATAGTCACTAATGATGGAGAGTTTGCACATGTCCGGAGAAACGTGATCAGTCGCACCGATATCAAAATACAAAGAAGGGTCCATCATAGAGGGATTGTTAAAATTAGCAAGATTGCCTTACGAGACTGAGTACGAGGATTAGGATAGTGAGACGGATAGTCAACCTGTTGAACGCTGCCCATAATCATGGACTCATGGTTTGGTTTGTTGCATAAATGACAATGAGGGCGACGACGGCCACGCGAATCTTGACCCCTAGAAGCCTGACAATTGTCCATGTGAGTAGAGGAGCCTGAGTTTGAAGTGTCAAGAGATGTGAAGGGGGTATTAGATGGAGGCATAACCTAGCGCTCGAGATCACGAGACATCTTCGCCTCTTCTTGGAAAAGGATGCCAATTAAATCATCCATTGTCATGTCGGCGGAGTGGATAATGAATGAGTGACAAAGGGATTGTACAATGAATCCAACCCACGAATAATGTGACCCATGAGAGTTTCATCAGAGATCGGTTGAAGAACGTCGGCAAGGGCATCAGCAATGGTTCGTTTCTTTTCGATGTAGTCAGACATCGAGAGATCACCTTTGGACAAAGACTGAAACTGCAACTGAAGAGAGAGTCAACGGGCTTTGGAGTGCGCCTGATTGTTTTTGGCGAGAGCAGTCCAAGCCATCTAAGAGGTGGAGAATCAATTTACCATTTGAAGAGTTTGGGCGAATAGGGTGGATTTGATCCACATTAGGACAAACCTATCCTTCTTCTTCCATTCAACGAACGTTGGGTTCGGGAGAACAAGAGCCGCGTCATCTGGGTTGTGAATAGTTTTTGGTGGTGTGCCGGATCAAGAACAAAAGCCTCAAAGATGAAGGTTTTAAGTGCAAAGATAATAGCCGTCTTCCACGTAAAGTAGTTCTTCCTATTTAGTTTCATGCTAAGAGAGGGAATCTGAAATAAAGATGGGAGAGGAGCCTTCGGCGGCTGCCAAGAGTTGTTGGTTGGATTTGTGAAAGACATGAAGACAGGAGGTGTTTGAGAAAGAGAAAAAATTATGGATCTGATACCATATGAATAAGGAAGCAGTGAATGCAATTGTGCTTGTTGTATTCATTTGAGTAATACATGAATATATTGTCAATGAGCGTAACTGATGATAACTAGAATCCCCATACAGAAGGTGAACTAGTGGACATAAACAAGGGGAGAGATGAGAGAAATTGTATATATTATATTGCATGAAACAAAAAAGTATATGCTACATAGAATAACGTTACTTATTAAGCAGGTGAAGCGCATAGAAGGGGTTTTGATCTTTTTTCTTATGGCACACATAAGGAAGAGGTAGAGTATGTCTATTGTTTTCCTCTTTTTTTTTTCTTCAGACTAAAAACTACAAACAAGTATGAAAACAACAATATTGTTGTGCTAAAGAGGTGGAGTATGTCCATTGTTTTCCTCTTTTTTTTTTTATTAGTTATCACATTTTTTACACTTTTGTGACAGATATTGTCGAGGTTGGTGCAAGCCATCTTTACACCAATAACACCTAGGTGTGATGGTGTAGATCAACTACCCGTTTAACTTTGATTCTTCTGATGACTACAATGATGGAGAATCCGATGATGAGATTTTCTCTAGTCTTAGAAAAAACAGAGGAGACAACGTCATATAGACATCGGCCTAATGTCATTACTTTGATGATATGACAGGATAATAAGAGCTCCACAACCCTCCATTGTGGAGGTTATTAAGAGTGGAGAATTCTATGTCAAGATGAATGGTATAAGGCATTTTAATTTAGAGATGGAGTAGACAAATCTGACAGAAAGTTCGACTTCTTGCATGGATGGCATTTGGGATAATATCACTCAAGATAGTAATGGTGAAGAGTCTCGAGTTTATATTATTTGTTGGAATCATCATTTCTTCGTCCTCAAGGTAGATCTTCATGCACACTATATCATTCATACCTTAGGGCAGAGGCTTTATGAGGGTCCTCAAATTTGACATAGACACCAAAATTCTAAAGTTTCATATTGCTTCACAACCAACTGAATAGGGGTGTAAAAGGGTGGGGATGCCCCATAATTTGCAGGTATTATCCGTTACGGGGATGAGAATGGGTATTTTAAACGGATGGAAAAAATTTTGATTCCTTGTTTGGGGATGGGGACGAGGATGAAGGTAGGGGTATCCGCCTGGTCCGTTCCCCAATCCTAAACCGAACCCGCCGGGAAACCCGACAAGGAACCCCGACGGGGAATCCGATGGGAAACCCGGTGGGGAACCCCGATGAGAAACTTGGTGGGGAACCCCGTCGGGGACACATAAATAAACACATTATATTTATATTAGACTTTCATTGTAATTTCAAGTTTAATTCAAAATTTTCCAATAATTACTAAAATTTCAAACCATATACATTTTTATACTTTAAGACTTGAGTATCATACTCGTTTCTACCTACGCAACATATATTGTAAGTTTAAATATTTATTTGATTATTATATGTGCAAACTATGCTAATGGTTAACATATATTAATGTGATTTTTGATCATATGAGGATAGCACCCTCATGAAACTTTTGAATACGTCGTAAACATTAAATCACGGTGATCAAATGCATGCCACACTATAGTGTTGGGCTGTAAACCTAAACCGACGGTTTAGGTTTGACCCAAGGCCAAACCTAAACCCAAACCGGGAAGCGCAAAACCGGCAAACCGCCGGTTTAGCGACGGTTGTTTTTTTTAACAAAAAAATTAAAAAACCGGCCAGAAGCTCAAACTGTCGGTTTAAAGCGACAGTTAGTGGTAAACTGTCGGGATGAAAAAAAATTTAAAAAAAAATAAAAAAACAGAAAACCGACGGCTAACCAACCAAACCGTCGGTTTAAAGTTTTCTAAAAAAAATTAAAAAAAACTTATTTCCCATCACCGTCGGTAAACTGACAGTTTAAACTGTCGTCAATCGTCGGTTTGAACCGACGGTTTGGGCTGGTTCAAACCGGCGGTTTAGGTTTTTTATTTCATAAACCTAAACCTAAACCTTGAACCGGCCCAAACCTAAACCGGCGGTTTGGGCCGGTCCGAAAACCGCCGGTTCGGCAGTTTAGGTTTGGGTCAGCCCATGTCTACCACACTACATGTTTTTTTTAATGTGTCTTACTCTCTCGAATACATGTTTTTTTGTGCAACTTACAACCATAAAATTAAAATGATATAATAATATCACTTTATCTTGAGATCGTAATCTAATTGTTAATAAGATATAAGTATTTTAGTTTACACTAATTTATACTACGAGTCTCGATCATACTTGAACGAACAAAACTATAAACACAATATATCTATACTTTATCAAATTGGATAAGGTAATGCGTTAAACAACCAACTAAGTCACATCAACTTTTAATTAAAATGTAAATTAATATGTTATAAATTGACGTTTGTCTTGTAATCATGAACTAAAAGTTAATCTTAGCAAAAAAACAAAAAAAAAAAACAAAAGGTTAGTAAACCATATACACTTCTATACTTTTAAGACTTAGAGTATCATACTCGTTCGTACTTATACAAAATACATTTTGAAGAATATGAGGATAACATTTCAAGTAAAATGTATATTATATTGTTAATACTAACTTATTAATTTGGTGTTGCTACTTAAATCTTAAACCATAAAATGATAGAATAATTTAACATTTTATCTTGAGATTGTAATAAAATGTTTAGAAGATATAATTACTTTAGTTTACAAGAGTTTCTAATACGAGTCTTGATCCTACATGAACGAACGAAACCTAATATGCATAGGATATACCTCTACTTTGACAGATTTTTTTTCTTCCCTCTTTTTTCTCATGTTTTTAAATTTATAAAGTTAAACAAAGTAACAATGTGTATTTTATGACCTAATTTCACATTTATTATCCGAGTTATGTTTTTGCCAAACTCTTGAAAGTTAAACGGGGACCGGGAGTTTTACAGGGAAACCATAAAAAATTTTAAATGGAGAAAATTAAACAGGGACAGGATTCCCGATGGGGACGAATATCCGACGGGAACAGGATGGGGACAATTTTCAATACCCGTACGGGGATTGGAGATGGGTTGGGAGACATTATACTAAACGAGGATGGGGATGGATAAGGTACCCACCCCAAATCCGACCCATTGACACCCTACAACCGAAGAAAACTAGATCATGTCAAATTTGAGGATATAAGATTGGTTGTGAGGGAAGGAATGAAGGAATCATTCCTTCATGTCTGACTTCAGTGTAACATAAGGTATCAATGATATTGTGAGGGAAGGAATGAAGGAATCATGTAACGAGTACATAAATAGATTCATTGCCGCAATACCAGTTAGGGAATTACTAAATGATATCAATAAAGGGCTAACTTTATGTACTCGTTACATCATTCCTTCATTCCTTCCCTCACAATATCATTGATACCTTAGGGCAGAGGCTTTATGCAAAACCACAAAGAATGAAGGAATCATGTCAAATTTGACAGGCATACTATATCATTGATACCTTAGGGCAGAGGCTTTATGCAAAACCACAAAGAATGAAGGAATCATGTCAAATTTGACAGGCATACTATATCATTGATACCTTAGGGCAGAGACTTTATGTACTCCTTAAATGATTCCCACAGCATTCTTCTGCTTCTTGAATAGCATTCTGGTTTCCATTAAAAGCACCTTATACTAGCTTGATTATGAGTTCAGGCTTGGGAGAACTGAACCAGACCATGTCTCAATTCAATGTAACATAATCAATATTTTCATACAAAACATTACTTTCAAAATACAGCTATCTAAATGCATATCATATCATTTCCGGGTTAAGAAATATACTACATCAATCATATCAATATTGAATGATTTACTTCTAAATTTCAGAAAAGTTCAGCACCCACAACATTATTGTCAAACAATGAAGCATCAAATCAGAACATTGTGAAATAAAATGATAGAAGCCATATTCATCCACAGTAAGTTACCCCTCCTGGAAGACATGTTACATATAGCTACACCTGATATAGTTAACCAAACTTCCAATAAACTACCCTTCTTATAACACACGGACCGTGTAGAAATATACTATCGCCAACAACAAAGAAAGAAAAACAGCAATAAATGTCCAAGACAGCTACGCCTAAATACTTCCCGCCTCAGGTGATAGCATTCATGCGTATACGTGATTAGAAACTAAAAACTCCCAAGTATGGAACAATCTATTGTTTCTTGAAAACAAGAGAGAGTCAAGACTTGTGAAAACATCTGCTTCTATTTAATCACAATCTGATGTTTCAAGGATGCAACACTAGCCACCAAACAAAATTTCCTCCATTCTCTTTTGTTTCATTATACCGGGGGCCTGCATTTTGCTTCCCCCTTTAATCAAGACTGTTTCTACTATTCTTGATATGCTCTACAGTTCAATATAATGCAGTTTGACCATAAATATATGCACATGCATTAAGCATACCATGTCCGTCGATCCTAGAATGCTATGTACAGAAAACAACAGCAGCTGTTGAGATGACCTGCAGCACGCCACCAAACAATTGATTATCATATAAAATTGTGTTTAATTTCTGAAATTACTTAGCTAAAGGATGAATGCTGTCAGCAATTAGCTTTACGCCAAGTTCAATTTTTTATTTACAATTTATAGCCTTTACAACATATATAAGCACAACTATCTCACACACAGGGAACACACATCTCCTTTCCAATTATCAACTCACACGGAAATCAACCAGAAAAAGACTTGTACGAGCATGAGTTTAGGAACAGAGAACAGAACTTCTAACACAACATACATACATACCAACATCAACTACAACTGCAGATGTTCTGCAAAATAGGCGTGCAGAGAAGATTCCTACAATTGAAGACACGGATGACTATTCACTTCCAAAATCTCCATAACTTACACCATCTGACATGCTCCCCAACTTCCTACTTTCTTCTGACAATCCACCAAAAATAAATTACTTACCCTTCCATCATAAGAATGAAGGGTAGACAACGCTAAGGAAGAGGTAGAATCTCACCTTGAAGTCCTTCACGAGAATGACCAAAGTTGTCTGCCTCAAAAAATTGTGAGTTTGAGTAGCTATGCAGTATATCTGAAGAAGAAAGCACATGAACCATAATTAGGTAACATAAATCAATTGTCTGCACGGCTGATATCTCTTTATCATACATAAACTATGTTAAATTTTATATCTTCATTCAACTAGCCATAACTCTCTTCGTCAATATTGAGTACTTTGCATTCCCCATATTAGTTGTATCTTATCCTAGAAAATAATCTTTAAGCCACCATAAAGGGCAGTAAGGAAGTTGTAAGGAAAGTAGCAAACCTGATCGTGAATAACTTGTTGTAAGGTCAGAAAAGCTAAAATTCCGCGTGATTGGCCCAACAAGTCCAAATGGCATGTCATCTAAACCCGGCACTAGTGATTGTGAGCTTTGGTCCAATGCATTGTAAGATGCAACAGATTCATCCCCTGTGGTTTGACGTGTCTCAAGAACAGGGGCATCAACACCAAACAAGAACTGGGAGCCGGATGAGTAGTCATCATTTTCTGCTTTAATCATTCCCCCTCCACCTCCATTTGCTTGTTGCATCATTCTCATATCAGAGTTCTGGGAAGCAAACGTATTAAAATCAACCCTTCCAGATAGAACAGACAAATCTACAGCTGTATGAAGACTTCCATGCAGAGGTGAGACACCATTAGTGAATGGATGACTTAAACCAGAAGTCAAATCTGTGTTTAAGTTCTCTTGCTTCAGAGACTCTGCTCCTGCTGCTGCCTCAGAAAGATAGCATCCAGCATTCTGTTGGACTATCAAATTTCAAAGCAAACAAATATGAAGGGAATGTTATTGTCCAGTCTCAGAATCAACAAAGTTAATTACGCTTGGAGACACAACACAAATTCACTATTTCACTCACAGAGACACCAGTCAGCATGCACATGCACGTCTGATCAACATAACTATGCCAAAACGAAGATACAGCTTAACCAAATTATCCTTATATCACCACCAGGTCCACTATCATGGTTACTAAGCCCTTTCACTTTCCTGTACCTCTTTCTCAATTCAATGTAAGCAGTTCATTATTTCTGACATAGGACTTCATCAGAAATTCTAATAACCAAACATGACATAATTATCATTACAATATGTTCACACCTCACATATTCAAGCATTTAACCTGACATTCCGCAACTGCATACGCGCCTCTTCGAAGATTTAACATTAACTATATAAGGAAATGGATGGATGGACGTGTAGGGGAAGAGAAAGGGATTTTAACAGCATACGCAGAGGAGAGGAATTCAATTCATGTGGGAGAGGAAGGGGAAGGGAAAGGGGATCAAGGGATGGATGGACGTGTAGAGGCTGAACTTTTAAGGAAAAGGTTAGTTTGAAAAGAATCAGAAGAGTTTAAGAGATAGAAGGTATAATTCATATTTTACAAAGTTATTAATGGCAAAATATATTTCCTAACTGCGCGTAGGGCGTGCCTCTTCAAGAGGCTGCGCCTGTGTCTTTGTAGGCACAGGACCCCTGGTGCCTAGGCGCGCGTTTAGGAACACTGCGACCAGCCAACCACCTGGGCAGCCATTGCTTTATAAAAAATAACAGCCATAACTTAGATGTAGAAACATTACAGCAAATAGCTCAGAAGTCAGAACACATTCATGCAAGTTACTGGAATAGTGGAATATGCTGCTAAATTAGGTAATTAACAGTACTGTGTGTCATTTGTAAAAGTGCCACCCTTGTCAAGTGGCATATACGTATCCAGCTGTCATCAATATCTGACACGGCAAACCTGATTTATTTCCATGTTATAAATTATGACAAAAACAGATGACCGTAAGTTTCACACACCAGCCCAATAAATATCCACGGCTCATATACAGACTTCCTTTCTCGAAAAAATATAGACATCTAATATAGAGGTTATTTTTTAGTTAAAAAAGGATGAAAGAATAAACCGATTTCAAAATATTCACAAATGAGAGACTGAAAGTCTTACACTGTGTCATATTAGATCCACTTGAAACCGGAAGAGTAGGAACACCAGCAGACTGAAACTGACTCATAAGTATAGCATGTTTCTTAAGCAAGTCATTGAATATCATTATATGATCCTTCAGTGCCAACCGAAGATTGTAAGCCTCAAAAAACTCCCGATTTTCTTCTTCAAGCTTCTGCCAAACTATAGACAAGAAGATGATGCATGAGAAAAGCAAGAAGTCAGTAATCTGCATTACTAGAAGGGCATATAATTTATTTCTGGAATAGCAAGTATCATAAAACAGAAGTCGACACCTAATCTTTGAAGAAGACCAAAACAATATTGTACTTCAAGTTAAAGCTATAAAGACAGAAAATCAAATTTAGACACTACAGTATGCTTTCTACTTGCTAAACTTTCCAAGAGTACTGATTACCCATGTGCATGATAATATTGTTTATGTTTCATTCTCTACGGTTACTTTTAACATCATATCCATAAAACCAAAGAACCAATTTTCTCATACATTCACGTGGTCCAAAGAATGGATTCTCCGATAATGACAAAGGAGTATCGGACCGACTTAATTTCAGTAGAAACTAATACATGTACTCGAGTTGTAAGCAGCTTTTGCAAACATTGGAAAACCAAGTGCAGTGAAACGCTGAGCAGCTAGTAAGTTAGTGTTGCCTCACTCAAGATCACTTACATCCAGACAAAGGAGAGGAAATACAAGAGAACTACAATGGATAATGATAAACATGGGAAGCAAATTCCTTTTACAGATTGAACTTAATGGTAATATTACCAAGTTCAGTAAAATGGCGCTCTATTTTTGCCGAGGACCATAGGGTGTTTATAGCCTCAGCCCGGTTCATGTGCAGTTGAATGCATTGTTCTATTAGATTTTGCACCTGATAAAACAAATTTTTATGTCAAGAGACAAATAAATATAGATTGAGACATCCCAAGCTACAGACGTGCCAATTAGCATGGTAAAGAAGCACGATTACTCACCACCTGTATATCTCTATTTGATACCTTCCTCGCTTCTCCACTAGACATACTTCAAGGCTTACTTCAACCAGGAAAGTGATCCTATCTCAATGACTTGCCAAACTGTGGCATCTGACAAAGAATATTCCTTGGTCAGATTGTAACTGAAAGCCTCCTTCCAACTTGAAGCTAGTCGCAAATTATATACCCTGCTCCCAACAGAGTTAAAT
Source organism: Fagopyrum tataricum (assembly GCA_002319775.1). NCBI lineage: Eukaryota > Viridiplantae > Streptophyta > Magnoliopsida > Caryophyllales > Polygonaceae > Fagopyrum > Fagopyrum tataricum. Next base: position 36,211,898 of record CM008285.1, read on the forward strand.
ATGAATACAAAGGTTATAGATAGCATGTTACTTTACTCCATATAGCATTATACCCTAGTTTTGGCCTGTAATTGTGAGCAAAAGACAACACCAAAGCCGTTAAAGTGAGATTCTCGCAATGATTGTGGCGTTGCAAAGAAAGCATCACTCAAGCAAAGCGAAAAAACAAATTGTCAAAGGCAGTATCCGCAATTCATTTAAGATGAAATTAAAACTCCATGAATAATGGAGTTATTATGTTTGTACATTCAAAATCCAACAAAAATTCACTCATATGAGCACCGTGACAAGAGAAGAGTTGAGAAGAAACTAGAAAAGAAAAAAGAGATAAGCTTACCAACAGAAGGAAGACCAGATCTCAGATAATTTTAGGTGAAGAAAGCTCTGGCAAGACGAAGAAAGGTGGAGGGAGGAGTAGGGCTTTTTCGTTTTTCTTTTTGCGTGCTTCAATTATGCGTCTACAAAACCAGGCTGGCCTCGCACATGTGCAATTGCAACTTGCCTAATAAAAAGGAAGTTCCGCTAATTAGAAAAAAATAAATTTTATTTTTTATTATTCTCTCGGATCATCTTATCTCGAGTCCTCGACGAACTATTGAACTAGTATCCTACCTGGTAAGAAGTAGGAAAGGTTCTCGAATATAATTGAAGTTGAATCCATTAATACTCATTTATATAGATATATGTAATTAAGTAACAATTATATAAATGTATCATATATTTGATTAAATAAAATAATGGTTAAACATACAATTTGTCGTATACTGAAATCACATGCCCCATTCATTATTGATCGTATCTATGATAGATTCTAACTAATAAAAGCTATTGTGCACATTATGGTTTAAAGTTAATCGATGAAGATTTCATACAAGCAACATAATCGGAAAAGGTTTAGAGTTAATCAAAGAACTTTACAAAATCAAAACAACATTGAAAATAAATCGACAACCGGTTTGTCAAGTTGTCTCCCGCACTATGCACATTATGGTTTTCTCACAACTATGTAAACTACTACTCTCTATTTTCTTATGAGCGGTTTGGTCTCACTCTACATGTTTTATTCTATGTTGATGACCTTATCGTAGCAAGTAATGATGTTACCATTATAAGTCAATTCAAGTCTTACTTGAGTTATTGTTTCTATATGAAGGATTTGGGATGTTTGAAGTATTTTGGGCATTGAAATCGCTCAAAATCAGTCGGGTATTGTAATTTGTCATAGAAAGTATACTCTTGGCATCTTAAGTGAAGCCGATCTACTAAGTGTCAAGCTGTGTTTAAAAGTATCGTGGCCTTGTTAGGAGACTTATTTATCTCATCCTCACTCACCTAGAGTTATCCTATTCAACTCATACTCTTGCCCAGTTTATACAAGGTCCAACACTTTCTCACTAGCAAGCTGCCTTGCGTGGTCTTCGTTATCTCAAGAGCCATCCGGGGCAAGGTCTACTTTTTTGCATCAAATTTTATACAACTTACAATATATTGTGCATATTGTCCGATGACTCAACAATCCCTCATTAGTTATTTCATCAAATTGGGACAATCTCCTATCTTGTGGAAAATGAAGAAGTAGGTGACTATTTCTCATTCATCTATTGAGCCGAGTACAAATCTATGTATGACATCTTCTTGTTGTGATATGGTATGACTGAAGTCTCTCCTTCAATCTATGTCATGTTGGATTTCGGTGTCTAGTTTTAGACCAAAGGATCGAGTCTCACTTAAGTGAGCAGACGGTTGTCCCAATTGCCAATCAAATTAATATGATTATCTTGAAGTGAAATCAAACTATTAATCAAGGGTTTGTAATCTCCACAAAGGAGTAGACGAAACTCTAATAAAAATTAAGTTCAATTGCAAGTCTTATAAAGCGATTTTTATATGTTAAAATCATTGACTTGGATTATATAATGAGTCATTCATAAATGAATTTTTCTTCTACGTTTAGTTTCCCTTACACCGGGAATATCTAAATACCTTAGTGGATAAAACGCTACACGTTACAAAGACTAAGTAAGTGACTTACTTGTCTTACTTTGTAAAGAAAGGGTATTCCTAGGTTTCATCGATACAAAACCAACCTACGATAGATGTCAATCATTTGTCAATACAAAAGAACTATACTGGTCTTTCGAGTTTTGCAAACAAGTTGTAAGAAGGCCTATCCAATGTTAATACAATGGAACTCAAAGCTTATTTGTTGCAAAAATGAATACCGAATCAAGTGCAAATGACTCTCCCTTATATAGGTATAGGGGGCACGGTTTTGGGGAGTTACAACCACCAAAAATGGTTAAAAGTAGTTAGGGAAGTTACACAGAAGTTGCTTGGATGATGGGTCTTGAAACCCTAGAAAGGTCCGAGGCCCAAACAGGGATCCCAAAAACGTTCATCGGAGCTATTTTAGAGCTAGCTTATTTTCTTGGTCCAAACACTTCCAATGAGCTTTATTTACTCCCACATAGCTAGGGTAAGCTTCAAGATCCACAAATATCAATATCTTAGCTCAAGCTAGTGTAGCTCCTAAATAAGCTCACTAGTGCTTCATTGACATTCACTAAGCATTTGATCTTAGATTGCTCCAAATTTTTAACCACATATTATTTTGCCAATATAAGGCCTAAGAACCAAACGTGTGCCGAGAAAATGTGGCTAAAAAGACCCAAGCATCGGCCTTGTAAAATCTGGCACAGGTTGACATTGTCATGGATCACCTTGCTTCGATTCGACTCCCCTTACAATACTAGTTTCTCTTAGTGTCGGTCACTTGGCTTGTCTCCCGCAACTCAGACCATAGTGACACACATGTAAACAACTCATTGCACCTTGTCTCAAGAGAACCTCAATGGTTACAATGAAGACTTAGCCCAAATCTCCCACGTGTCATTCATCATTTATCTCCCATTCAGCTTGATGCATTCTCAAATAACACAATACAACCACAACTTCTGTAAGAGCCTTGATCTTTAGAGTTGAGCCAGCATTAGCCGCCCCTGCGGGTCCATGGAGTCGCCCCTGCGGCTGAGCATGTGTTCCGCCCCTGCGGTTTCCTGCGGCTGCAGCCGGCTTTGTTGACCATGGACTATGATTTACTCTTCTTTCCTTATACCTATTCCTTTGCTTTCTGATCAAGGTTCTTCACTTTGATCTGTAGCCTACCTCACGACATTCTTCTTGCCTCCTTTCTTCTTCTTGACCTTGTCTTGAATTCTTCTTTGTTTAGAAGAGAAGTGTGTGTGGATTTTTGGTGGATGATGATGTGTGGATGTGTTGCTGAGCTTGGGAGCCAGCTGAGGGTGTGGTGTTGATCAATTCCTTTGCTTAGGTTCACAGCAGTAGGTGAGCTTACTCTTCTCTTCTTCTTTCTTTCTTTCTTCTTCCTTTCCCTTTTCCCGTAGCTTAGGATTAGATGTTCTAGGCATATATAGATGTGTACATGTATATATGTATGTGTTGGATTGCTAGACGTTGAAGACTTGAAATCATCATGTGGAGAGTGGAAGAGAAGTCGGAGATCACGTTCTACTTTGTCGCCGCCCCCACGCCAGTGAGCCGTCGCTCCTGCGTTGGCACTGTCACCGCACCCGCGCCTCAGTGTCGCCGCCCCTGCGTGGGAGTGCCGCCGCTCCTACGCCTTCCGTCGCTTCGCCCCTGCGTTCTTCCTGTCACGCAGGTGCGTCTTGTACAGGATCTACCTAGAGTGTAGAGATCCTTTTCTTTCCTAGTATAAGCGGGTTAGTAGCATGCTAGGTATATGTATGAGGATAGAATGAGGATGATTATGATATCGAGATGTCCCTGTTATGCCTATGAGGTTTAGTAGATTATTGAGGTTTATAGGTTGAATATGATCCTTATGGATCCCTTGGGTCTAGGTGTGACCCTTTGATTGATAGGAGAGGTAATATCTCTTTATGCCTTGTTATTAAGTAGTGTTGTCCTCCAGATTGGAGTGGATCGTGGTTGAGAGTATTCCGAGGTTGAGGTAAGTCCATAGGACTTACTTAACTACCATCCTTATATCGGATGTATGCATGAGTGGTGTTTGTTATATGCTTGATAACATGCGATGTTGATTATTACCGGCCTATGGTTTAGTGACCGCCCATTGTAGGGCCGTAATAACCTTTCCCTTTTCATCCCGCTGGGAGTCTGGGAGGTTCTCTGTAGTTAGGCCAGATCTGGTATACGGGATGAACCATTCACCACTCCCATAGGGTATACGGGGAAGTGTGCCGGAGCCACTCCAGCTAGCTATAAGCGATCAGAGGCGAGGATTATATATTCCTCGTGTCACATACATTCATATACATCTATATATATACGTTTTGAGTGTTGGACTTTATAAAGATAATTAACCGGGTAAATGTGTGACAGCATGATTATGTGTTTATGATTTTTTGACTTGTGTTTGTGCTTATGCATTATCTTATGTATATGATTGGTTAGCTAACGGTTTTATACCGTGTTGTAGATGCTTTTCAGGTAGGGAGAACAACAGAGTGATCCAGATGGGGTGATCCGCTGAGGGCTCCGTACACTAGGTTTATGCGAGGGATATGGGGAATTTTGTGATGTATAAATACACGTTTGTTTTGTACTCAGCGGTACTCTTGTATACCTTTTGATATATATATATATATATAATATATATATTTCAGTTTTGATGTTTTGATTTTAATTTATCTGTGCCTTGTTGTAAGATCTAGTGAACTTGTTGTCAGGCTAGGGTCAGGATCCATTGTGAGATCCTAGCCCAGTAGTGCCCGAGCCCTACGGATTTGGGGTGTTACAAAATTGGTATAAGAGCCTTAGGTTGACAACTATGACACTTGCACTCTGCAATAAAGGTCGAATAGATAAATAAATAGAACCCGAAAGGGGTTTGACATTTCAAAAGGTTTTGGTTTTGAAATGAGTACAATGTTTTGGGATAGTGTGTACGAGAAGCCAACACCCCTCAGAAGACCTCAACAGCATATATATATATATATATATATATATATATATATATATATTACCTTATGTGATGTTGTGATGAACTATATATATATATATATATATATATATATATATATATATAATATATATATATATTACCTTATGTGATGTTGTGATGGACTTTTAGTACATATATATATATATTATATATATATATATATATATATATATAGTCTTCTAAGTTAGGTTTGTATACCCTGCAGATGGTTCGGACTAGAGCCTTATCTGCAGTTGAACGAGTAGGGTAGACCCCCTCTTCCTCCAGTAGTGGTAGGACCAGGTCAGATTCCCGTTGTTGATCCACCTGCAGCGGAGGAGGTCCATGATGATGTTGTTGAGAGTGTCGTTCCTGAGACTGAGAACGGTATGGTTGGGGAGACAAAGACCACATCGAGTCCAGTCAGATGACTCAGATCATGTCTCTATGGGGGGACCAGAGTTCCGCGCGTACATTAGGCAAGTAGAGGAGGCTGCTAGAGAGGTAGACATGCCCCGGATCTGCCGGCACAAGAGGGATCGTTGAGAGATCCCATGGAGTTACTCAGGTGCCAGTTGTACCGCACATGCTGCTGAGATTGCTCGAGTTTCAGAGAAGCATAGAGGGCCTCGACCAGATACTTGGTTGAAGGCATTTCATCAGATGGAAGTACCCCCTTTCTCTGGGAAGGTGGGATTAGAGGTTGAGATGTGGATTGGACATGTAGACTCAGCCTTGAGTCTATTAGATGTCCAGCGGACCGATAGATAGAGTTAGTGCAGACTTTATTCCGAGACTTGGCACAACACTAGTGGAGATCCGTACAGGATCAAGTTACTAGTTATGACCAGATGAGGAGTATGATCAGAGAGCGTTTCTGTGCTGCCTCATTGAGGAGGGAGAAACTGCGGGATTTTTTTGAGGCTGATTTTGAGGACGTACCAGTCTCTGAGGCTATCAGGAGATTTCAGGAGGAGCTGGCTTTGCTGGGTCCAGCTGCACCTCTTGCGGATCAGCATGTGTATCTCTTTTCCCGACGACTGAGGGATGCTACCCGGACCTATATGGCGCGGGATTTCATTGTGAGTCCCTAATGGACTATCAGGACAAAGCTTCCGATTATGAGCGGGAGTGAACTGGACAAAGGAGAGCTTCTCAGACCGGAGGGTCTGAGAAGAGACAACGGACTGGACATACCAGTGGTGCTGGTGGAGTTGCTAGTTCAGGGCGAGGCCAGAGACGCCAGAGTTATTCCTCATCTGCACCGGTTGCAGATAAGAGACGACAGTGCTATAACTGTGTGATCCTGGACATATGCGACCAGAGTGTACGAGGCCGTTAGTGACTTGTTTCACTTGTGGCAGATCAGGTCACAGAGATGTCTTCTGTAGACAAGGCGGAGCTTCATCATAGCAGGGTTCTTCTCCTGCTAGTGTAGCGGGAGGTGGGCAGAGGCCACCTCAGCAAGATACAGGGACAACAGAGAGTCCCATATCGTCCTACTACTCAAGGATCTGCTCCCGGGCCGAGTAGAGGCAGAGGTCGTGGTGGAAGTACCATTGACACTATAGGAGCACAGGGTAGAGTTTTTGAGTCGAGGAGTGCAGAGGAGCCAGCTGCACCGACTGCTACAAGTACCATTCTGATTCATGGTTTACCTGTTAGAGTTATATTTGATACGGGAGCTACGCATTCATTTATATATGATGATTGTGTTGAGCGTTTGAGTCTAGTTACGACTGAGGGATACCCTTTAGTATAGGTTACCTGATGGTAGTAGGGTCAAAGGTACCCATGAGATATTTGATTGTCCCATTTTTTTGTGGGGACTCGTGTGTTATTTGTTGATTTCTTTGTCATGCCGTTGGTGCATGAGGACGTCATTTTAGGTATGGATTGGATGGATAGGCATCATGCTATATTAGATGTAGGTAGGAGGACCGTGACCGTCTCTACCGAGTTAGGTCAGATAGAGGTTTTCTGAGGTTGGATCTTGGGAAGTCAGGTATGGCGATCAGCGCGGTACGTGCAGCGAGATTGATCGCACGGGGTTGTGAGGCCTTCTGGTGTTATGCCATGAAGGATGGGGAGAGTCCAGTGTTAGAGGATATCCCAGTAGTTTGGAGTTTACAGATGTGTTTGCTGAGCCGTCCAGTTTGCCGCCTTAGAGAAGTGTGGATTTTGGCATCGAGTTAGAGCCTAGTACGAGACGATCTCGAAGGCCCCATATCGTATGGCACCTGTCGAGATGTTGGAGCTGAAGAAGCAACTCAAGGAGTTGGTTGAGAAGGGCTTCATCCGCCCTAGCGTATCCCCATGGGGAGCACCTGTCCTCTTCGTGCGGAAGAAGGACGGATCGTTGAGACTGTGCATTGATTAGAGAGTTGAACAAGGTGACCATCAAGAATAAGTATCCATTGCCCCGTATTGACGACTTGCTAGATTAACTTCAGGAGCGACAGTGTTCTCCATGATTGACCTGCGCTCAGGTATCACCAGCTGAGGGTGAGAGAGCAAGATGTGCACAAGACGCATTTCGGACCAGATATGGACACTACGAGTTTGTAGTGATGCCATTTGGGCTTACGAATGCCCCCAACAGTCTTCATGGAGTTGATGAACAACATATTCATCGACTTCCTGGATTAGTTTTGTGGTAGTCTTCATAGATGATATTATGGTGTACTCTCGCAGTAGAGAGGAACATGCAGGACAACTGAGGACTATGTTACAGGTTTTACGAGAATTGCGAGTTCCGGATGCCAAGGTAGCATTCCTGGGTCATATTGTTTCCGCCGAAGGGATCAAGGTTGATCCGGCAAAGATCGAGACAGTGGCAGCATGGACAACACCGACGAACGTCAAGGAAGTACGTAGCTTTCTTGGCCTAGCCGGCTATTACCGACGCTTTGTGGAGGGATTTTCTGTGATTGCCCGTCCACTTACGAGTTTGTTGAGGAAGACCACCAGGTTTGTATGGTCTGAGTAGTGTACACAGAGTTTTGAGGAGCTGAAGAGACGTCTGACTTCCGCCTATTTTAGCACACCAGAGGGCACAACTGATTTTGTGGTTTACAGTGATGCATCCAAGCTAGGCTTGGGATGTGTGTTGATGCAGCGAGGCAGAGTTGGTTGCATATGCGTCTAGACAGCTGAAGACGTATGAGGGAAACTATAGACTCATGATCTGGAGTTGGCAGCAGTAGTTCATGCACTGAAGATTGGAGACATTACCTGTATGGTGCTACATGTCAGATCTTCACAGACTATAAGAGTCTGAAGTATATTTTCACGCAGCGGGAATGAATAACCGCCAGCGTAGGTGGCTTGAGTTGATCAAGGACTTTGATCTGGAGATTCTGTACCATCCGGGGAAGGCGAACGTTGTCGCCGACGCCCTGAGCAGGAAGACGCCTCAAGAGAAGGCGATTGCGAGACTGACAGTTCAACATCAGTTACAAAGAGATCTGATTTGCTAGAGTTGGACGTCCAGTTTCCTGATGAGGACGCCCAATTGAGTTTTAGAGTTCTCCCTGATCTGTTGAGTGAGATCCAATAGAAGCAGGGGACCTGCCCGACACTGACGAGGATTCGAGAGAGGATGTCCCGTGATGAGGCCCACAGTTCTCCATAGGAGCAGATGGAGTGATGAGACGCCACGATCGCGTCTGTGTACCGCTGATGCTGATTTGTGACAGAGGATATTACAGAGGCTCACTGTACGCCTTATTCAGTGCACCCAAGTACGAGTAAGATGTACCAGGATGTGAGACGTTCATATTGGTGGGAGGGATGAAGCCCGACGTAGCCAGATTTGTGGCACAGTGTGCGACCTGTCAACAGGTCAAGATCGAGCATTGTAGACCTGGAGGTGAGCTCCATCCACTGCCTATACCGCAGAGGAAGTGGGAGGATGTCACCATGGACTTTGTTATTGGTTTGAGACCGAACAGGGGCTTTGATGCTATCTGGGTTGTAGTTGACAGACTGACGAAGACGGCACGTTTTATCCTTATTCGGAAAACGTGGCCAGTGAGCAGATTAGCTGAGGAGTACACTAGGAAGATAGTGAGACTCCATGGTGTACCGAGGACGATCGTCTCAGACAGAGATGGGCGATTTACCTCGAGGTTTTGGCAGCAGATTCAGACTGCCTTAGGGACGAGTTTGCACTTCACTACTGCGTTCCATCCTCAGATAGATGGTCAGTCATAGAGGACCATTCAGACACTGGAGGATATGCTGCGAGATTGTGTGTTAGACTAGGGACAAGTGTGGACGGATCATCTCCCACTAATTGAGTTCTCGTACAACAACAGCTGGCATGCATCGATTGGGATGGCCCCATATGAGGCACTGTATGGACAGAGATGTCGTAATCCGTTATGCTGGGATGAGCCTAGCAGTGTTAGTGGTTTGACACCTGATCAGGTTCAGGATGATGTTGCCCGTGTAGCATTGATTAGAGAGAGGATGCTGACTGCACAGAGTCGTCAGAAGTCTTATGCAGATAGGAGGCGTAGACCCCTAAAGTTCAGAGTAGAGCCCATGTGTGGCTGAGAGTGTCTCCGACACGAGGTGTTAGACGTTTTGGCCTTAAGGGGAAGTTGAGCCCCCGATATGTCGGCCGTTCGAGATTCTGGATCGAGTTGGGAGCGCAACATACAGATTAGCTTTGCCTCCGAGATTAGAGGGTGTTCACCCTGTGTTTCACGTGTCTCAGCTGAGGGAGTACATACCAGATCCGAGACACATTGTGAGTTATGATGATTTGGTGGTCGAGCCGGACCACACTTTTGTTGAGCATCCAATTGCAGTTCTAGAACGAGGTATGAGACGCCTGCGTTCGAAGGACATTCCTATGTTGAGGATACAGTGGTCAAGACGAGGACCTGATGAGGCTACATGGGAGACTGAGGATAGTATTCAGGAACTATCCAGAGTTCTACGCCGAGATAGATGTACTGTAGGATCGATGAGTAGATCTTAGTACTATCTTGGTGAGTGTTGTGATTATGTGCTTATGTGCTATGATGTGTTTATTTTCGTGCTAGCTATGATGTGATATATGATCTTATTAGATCTTGATGTGCTAGCGCGATTGATGATTATATCTGGAGATGGTTCTTTCCTTTATGCTATTGGGATACGATTAGGGTTTAGCTGGAAATGGTTATTCCTCCATGCTATTTTGATGGACATAATTGCGATGGAGATGTTTTTCCTCCATACCTTATGTTATGAGTATGTACGCTAGAGATGTTTTTCCTCTATGCCTTTCGATATGATGATGATACGGCTAGAGATTTTTTCCTCTATGCCTGATGATAGTTTGGCTAGAGATGGTTTTCCTCTATGCCTTGGATAGTATAGTGATCTTGTTGCTAGAGATGATGATTTCTTCCATGCCTGTGTTTGAGGTTATAGAGTGATATATGTTGATACCTTATGTGCAGAGATGTGATGCCTCCGATAGAGAGAGTTATACCTCGGCTTATGAGTCCGAGTGGTTTTAGGATTTCACAAGTTTCGGACGAAACTTGTTTTTAGGGGGGTGAGATGTAAGAGCCTTGATCTTTAGAGCTGAGCCAGCGTTAGCCGCCCCTGCGGGTCCATGAGCCGCCCCTGCGGCTGAGCATGTGTTCCGCCCCTGCGGCAAGGAGCCCGCCCTGCGGTTTCTTGCGGCTGCAGCCGGCTTTGTTGACCATGGACTATGCTTTACTCTTCTTTCCTTATACCTATTCCTTTGCTTTTTGATCAAGGTTCTTCACTTCTGTAGCCTACCTCACGACGTTCTTCTTGCCTCCTTTCTTCTTCTTGACCTTGTCTTGAATTCTTCTTGGTTTGGAAGAGAAGTTTGTGTGAACTTTTGGTGGATGATGATGTGTGGATGTGTTGCTGAGCTTGGGAGCCAGCTGAGAGTGTGGTGTTGATCAACTCCTTTGCTTAGGATCACAACAGTAGGTGAGCTTACTCTTCTCTTCTTCTTTTTTTCTTTCTTCTTCCTTTTCCCTTTTTCCATAGCTTAGGATTAGAAGTTCTAGGCATATATGTTGATGTGTACATGTATATATATGTATGTTGGATTGCTGGACGTTGAAGACTTGAAATCATCGTGTGGAGAGTGGAAGAGAAGTTGGGATCACGTTCTGCACTGTCGCCGTCCCCGCGCCAGTGAGCGCCGCCCCTGCGTTGCACTGTCACCGCACCCACGCCTCAGTGCCGCAGCCCCTGCGTGGGAGTGCCGCTGCGCCTTCCGTTGCTTCGCCCCTGCGTTCTTCCTGTCACGCAGGTGCGTCTTGTATAGGATCTACCTAGAGTGTAGAGATCCTTTCCTTTCCTAGTATGAGCGGATTAGTAGCATGCTAGGTATATGTATGAGGATAGAATGAGGATGATTATGATATCGAGATGTGCCGGTTATGGCTATGAAGTTTAGTAGATTATCGAGGTTTATAGGTTGAATATGATCCTTATGGATCCCTTGGGTCTAGGTGTGACCCTTTGATTGATAGGAGAGGTAATATCTCTTTATGCCTTTTTATTAAGTAGTGTTGTCCTCTAGATTGGAGTGGATCGTGGTTGAGTATTCCGAGGTTGAGGTAAGTCCATAGGACTTACTTAACTACCATCCTTATATCGGATGTATGCATGAGTGATGTTTGTTATATGCTTGATAACATGCGATGTTGATTATTACCGGCCTATGGTTTAGTGACCGCCCATTGTAGGGCCGTGATAACCTTTCCCTTTTCATCCCGCTGGGAGTCTGGGAGATTCTCTGTAGTTAGGCCAGATCTGGTATACGGATGAACCCTTCACCACTCCCATAGGGTATACGGGGAGGTGTGCCAGAGCCACTCCAACTGGCTATAAGCGATCAGAGGCGAGGATTATATATTCCTCGTGTCACATATATTCATATATATCTATATATATACGTTTTGAGTGTTGGACTTTATAAAGATAATTAACCGGGTAAATGTGTGACAGCATGATTATGTGTTATGATTTTCTGACTTGTGTTTGTGCTTATGCATTATCTTATGTATATGATTGGTTAACTAACGGTTTTATACCGTGTTCTAGATGCTTTTCAGGTAGGGAGAAGAAACAGAGTGATCCAGATGGGTGATCCGCTGAGGGCTCCGTACACTAGGTTTATGCGAGGGATATGGGGAATTTTGTGATGTATAGATACACGTTTGTTTTGTACTCAGCGGTACTCTTGTATACCTTTTGATATATATATATATATATATATATATATATATATATATATATATATATATCAGTTTGATGTTTTGATTTTAATCTATTTATGTCTTGTTTTAAGATCTAGTGAACTTGTTGTCAGGCTAGGGTCATGATCCATTGTGAGATCCTAGCTCAGTAGCGCCCCGAGTCCTACGGATTTGGGGTGTTACAACTGCATGGCAATGTGATTGTAGTATATGATAGAAATCAAGGTCGTATCCACAAAGACTTGGCTACCTAATTGTCATGTTTTAATCTAAGATGTTTAAGTCATAAAAGGTAAAAAGGTTCAAAATCATCAAACAAACTATTATCAAGTGAGTTAGTCCTGCTAGTCCATGGTATCCAACTAATTCATAGGGTTCATTCAATCATTTGGTGGTTGAAAATTTAAGGGAACGAAGATTGTAGGGATAAAGAGGGAGAAAATAATTCTCTTAATCATGTTTAGTAATGGAATGAAGTAGATGAAGAATGGAGATTAAGGGGATGAGATATCAGAATTTAGTAATCCGATTGAACTTTGATTATAAAGATTATAGTGCCTAAAATATCATTCTTACCCTTCTTCCCTTTCTTCATCTCCTTCGTCTACACAAAAAGTTAACACATCCTTTTTTTCATAAATTTACCCACAATAATATTCATTTTACCAAATACTCATTTCACTTATTTTCATACTCATCTCGTGAAACGATTCCATCAATATCAGATATTCCATCTTTTGTAAGTGTAGCTTCCAAATGAGTAGAAGCAGATTTTAAACATTCATAATCCAATGAACATAACTCCATAGAAATAAACAAAAATCGAAATGTTTTTTTTTCTTCATATTCTTGATATTGTTCAAACAATAGTTCTTGTAAGGAAACAATTGATTGATCCATAATATATAAGAAATAATGAACTCTAAATGGCTATTCTGCTGATTGTGAAGCACTTACAGATATATCACTTAAGTTCTCATAAAAATATTTTATTCTTCGTATTACACGCCTTTGAGGAAACACGGGATCAATATATATTTCATTTGGCAGTACATTTTACTACTTCTAAGGCATTTGCAAAACCTATCTCTCTATGTCTTTCAAAAAAGTTACAATTCCTTTACTTCTTTAATGTCAATATCAATAAGCATATATTTTGATTGCAATTGTTTACTAACTATATTAATTCTATTTAATTATCATACCAAATAACTATTGCTACCAAAAACTCAAAGTCACCAAGTTCGTTTTGTGCTAAGGACTTAGCTTCACTTCTTATAATTGAATCATTATCGACCTCCGATAGTTGAAGTAATGCTTCTCGTATATTTATAACTTGAAATCTTATTACTTTAACACTATCAACGATTCTCCCACCGAGTAAATGATAATTGTTTAACTACCAATCTTTCCACATTTTGTTTTAAATTCTCCCATCTTTTAGTAGAATTAGAAAATATTGTATATATACGTTTATGACTAAAAAAAAATCTTTAGCTTTTCCGCAATTGTTTGCCCTCATACATTATCTATATCAAGATCAAGTGACTTCAATTCATTTTGCAAAACGTCAATTAGGCCTTGACCCGTTGTAATATTCACATCCAAAAACCATAAAAATGATTCTTCAATTCTAATAGAATATGTAACATATCCACATGTCTTAGTATCAAAGACATTTGCTCTTGATGACTTACATCGGGAGTACAATCAAGAATGACGCGAAAAATACTTTGCTTGTTTCACTTTCTTAATAATTTCACGTTTAATGGTTGAAGCAAGTAAAAGTATGAATTCATTTTGTATATTATGACCTATATAATGACAATACATATCATCATTTGTAATATGTTGAACATGCTCTTGAATAATTGGATCAAACTCGGTCAACATTTCAATCAAGCCTGAGAAGTTTCCGTTACTATTTTGATACAAATTTTCATTACTACCACGGAAGACTATGTAATGTTTTCCAAGAAATTTCACAACCGAAATTATTCATAACCAATACTTTTTTCCAATAGTCTTTTTCTTTCTCTAGTTGTTTTTGAGCCACTTTAGCAATAGTTTGATTATTTTGAAGTCTCAAACGCATATCATACCAAGTGCTCATATTCTTAACATGATCTAAACTTGTTTCATGTTCCTTAATTCTTGTACTAAGGTTGTGTTTAGTTGTTCTCCTTAGGAGATTATTTTAGATTTTGTTGGGACTCACATTTTCAAAGCCGTGTATAGTTAGGATTTTCAAATTAGGTTAGAGTTTTGTTGGGGATTTTGAGGAGCTTCCAAATGGAGATTTCAAAAACCTTTTCTTGGAAGATTTGAGGAGATTTTTATTTCAGATATGAAATTCAGGACATTCATGCCCTTTCTTCTTCCTTCGTCCTTCTCTGTCTCGTTGCTCTACCAATGATTTTCGGTCCTCGTTTCAAAACGGAGCAAGATACTTGGCATGATTTTTTGTATTTCGACGAGTATGTTCTCCGATCTCGAATTGCTCTGCCTCATCCAAGAAGTCAATGAGCTTCCCTTCCCTTCATCCCCAATGGCAACCAAGGAAGTCAGAAACCTGGCTAAAAGCATCGATTCGGGTCAGCTCTTTCGACTTCTTTCATCGGTGTCGCAAGAGCACACCACTTGTCTTTTGGAATAGGTAGCAGACGGGAGCCTGCTCGACAACCTATAACAAAGCACACTCCTTCTCTCACCGAATCTTTTCCCCCTCGCCATGAAATCTTATGCTTTGAGCTTGGATTCCACTATCGCTTTGTGGTTTCGATAAGCATAGCAATCGATTTGCAAATCACCGGAAAGTATTTTGAGAAATTTTGAGTATCAACTATCTCACTAGGGTTTGAGTTGTTGTTGGTGCAAATTCGTGACTTTGCTTTCTCGCTACTCGATTCTCAATACTTTGTTAATATAATTTTAACCCTTTTCCCTGAAACTTGTTTCCCTCTCTTTCATGATTGTGTGAAGGAAGGGAGTAAGTTGTTGAAGATTTCTCATCCCTGGATGGGTTCAGAGCAAGAGCAACGAGACTATTCTCATCATTGTTAACACGTGGGATACACATGGATTTGAAGGTATGTTCGCTATTTTTACACCCCTATAAACTTTTTATCAATAATGATAAAAGCTCACAGGTTAGTAAAAACCACGGTATGCTTTAAATTTATAAAAAAAGAAATAAATACCCAAATGTAGCGAACCCACAATGTATGGGTCAATCACAATATGAATAAGTATTCCAAAGTCGATCTCAGGGACTGGGAGGATTAATTTGCAACAATGATTATAAATAATATAAAATCTACATTAAGAAGGGGGTTGTAAAAGATAAGGGAAATAAATCAAAAAGGTTTTAAAAGGGTTTTAAAGGACTCGCAATCAATTTTCACGATTGATTGAAAGTCAAAACAAACAAACAAAAAGAGAAAAACAAAGATAATCAAATTAAAGGAAAGAAAATGGATTCCAAGGGTTCAAGATCATTGTTTATACATATGGACTCAGGAAAACTCATAAGACATCTATGACTGACAAGCACAGGGATGAACATTTCTAAGCTGATGGTCTATTACCAAGTAAGTCTCAAGACCATCTAGTTCCAAACTAAACTACCTATCACCGGGTAAGTCTCAAGGGGGAGAGGTAGGAAATTCTAAACAAACCAGACTACAAACTAAGGGAAAGGTAAACCATCACCGGGTAAGTCTCAGGTATTACCCTACTTAGGAAGGAATCTAAGCACATTCAACCAATAAAGGATGAACCTTTATTACCCATGGTCAGTTTTCTAAGGTATCTAAGAAGGAATATCACCGGGTAAGTCTCAATTCCAACTTAGGTTACTAGCTAGAAGGATTCTAACTAGGTTCAAGTCCAAGCCAACCATTAGGATTTCAAGCAATTCAAAGCCAAAACAAAGCACAATCTAATCCATCATAATCCAAGGCATAAACAAATCTCTGTCAACCTTGGAACCACAAGGTTCTAGCCAATAACAATCATATCAAAGAAAGACAAATAAATAAATAACAAAAGAGATTAAAGAACTCAACTTCAATAAATAAAAACTTGCAATCTTCTCAATTCTTGAATCCAACAATATCTCTCAACAAATCTCAATGCAAAAGTCTTGAACTTTAATCTAAACTATAAAGAACAATGGTAGAGAAGAAGGGAAGGGAAGGAGACGGCTCCCCCTCTAGGTAAACTCTGGGCGACTCCCAACACAAAAGACGGACCCTTAGTAATAACCTAGAGCTTCCCTTTTATAGCCAACAACCTTCCAAAGGACGGGCTGGGCCAAAACTGATTCAAAAATAAAATAAAAATCGCCGCACAGGAAATCTCGGGCAGAAATCTCGGCCGAAATCAAGAAATCTCGGTCGAGATTGGACCATCTCGGTCTGGTCTGACCGAGATCGAGCCATCTTGGCCCGAGATCCATGGATCTCGGCCGAGATCAGGCTATCTTGGTCCGGGATTCCGTCTTCTTCGTTCCTTCGCGCATTTAGCTCGATTCCTGGTCCTTTTCTGCGCACGTATGCTCGCTCCAATGCGTCCACTTCAAAACTTGATCATCAAATACGTCGTTTTAGCTCCAAAATGTGTCAAATCACCTACAAAGCCACAAATAGTGTGTGTAGACATATATTCTTGCAAAGTAGAACAAAACAAGCATAAATGGCACAAACTAAGGCCAAAAACATGAATGCATAAAGGGAAAATCTAACTAAATGCATGAATGCAACAGGTCGATAAATCATGTTATCAGGGCATTTGTGTCCTTTTCTATTTTAAAATACCCGTAACCCTATTTTTACTAAACACGTTTCAAACATATTTATCTACAGTGTTTTTCTAAAAACCGGAATTTACAAAAATATAGTAAAAAACTACAAATACAAACCACAACTACGACCACAAACCACAACTATGAGCATAAATCTCATTTTACTAAACACGCCCTAAGATGCGATCAATCCCCAAAACCCTTATTTACTAGTTGACCTCTTAGACATGCGGGTTTTAAATATTTTACAACAAAGTTTAAAACACCTTATCAATACATTTGAATAAACAAGCCAATCTCTATCACATTTTCACAATTTAATCAAATTCTAGTGTAGTATGTTGTAGAAAACTGTATAGAAAATTTATCTTTAGGACCTTTTTGAATGGATAAATCTCTTTAAGGACCCTTTGCAAATAGAACATCAATCATTTAGGATCAAGAGCATCCCAATATGTTGTATCAAATATATCATGCCAAATAAAGTTATCCTTAACATTATTTAAGCTAGTAGACTTGTCAATATTTTGGTTTTTAAAGTCATCAACATTAACATCAACATTTTGGTTTTCAATATCATCAACATTTTGATTTCAAGACTGTTAAGAGTTTCACTAACATTAACATGATCATCACAACCATCAACATTAGCTTTTTCATTTTCATCTTCAAGTGAAACTTGTGATTCTCTTATGATAAATTTATTAAGAGCTCCTCTTTGAGATTGAGTTAACTCCTTAATTCGTTTTTCTTTTTTTCGTTTTCTAGCTACGGAATCATGCTTTCTAATTCTAGAAGACATAACTAAAAATTTTATGACACAATTATAATTATTCAGGAATAAAACAATATGATTTTTCTTTATGTAGTTTGCTCAGGACCTTGGGTTCTCGAGATGGATCGTGAAATCCGTACAAGATGCTGATGACCAACAATTTTCCTACATACGATCCAAGTTTAATTGAAATTTAGAACTAGTTCAAACTTCAAATAATCTATAATACAACTAAAAAAAGTTAAAGTAAAAAGATACACACCTTCTAAATGTTGTTAATGGAGAAGAATTGAGGAATTAGTTGTTTTTATGGGTGCAATGTTAATTTGACAAAGAAATTAGAGAAGGGGGAAGAAGAAGATGACAATGTAAGAATCAGAACTAGATGAAGAGTAAAAAATATCCCGTTGAAATGATAAAACATACCGTTGGTTTCTCGGTATAGCTATCAATTGTGTAAATTGTTGTTAACTTTTTTTATTATTTAAAATTGATTAAAATAAAAATTAAAACGGTAGAAACATATTTTTATATAATAAAGGTAAAAAGAATGAGAAAAAGTAGTTGCATAAGATTTGGGGCCCTTGTGTGTTAAATTTATCTTTTATATCCGTCGGGTCTAAGACGTGGAGGGGATGCACGTCACAAGTTAACCTAAGCACACTAGCCTTCGGGGTAACATCCTAAAACCAATTGGCAATAGGAGGAGTAACCCTTGAATTTATATGCTAGGTTCACATTATTCATTTAGTCGATGTGGGACCAAACACAGGATAACGAGCGAGACCCGGATCGGACCTGCTCTGATACTATGTTAAATTTATCTTTTATACAATCAATGCCTTCATGATGAATTACAACACACTGGGAAGAGTCTTTAAGGCTTGGGGAAATGTAAGAAAACAGGTGGAGTTCATTAAGATGTGCATGCGTTGATGTAAGAAAACAAATAGAGTTTATTAAGAGGTTTACATGCGTGCGAGAACGAAACTATATAAGAAAGCCGAGTATAATGAAACTAAGTTTAACAAGAGATGTCGACAAGTGATTCTTCACCCGTAATTTTGTATGAGTGCATTTAATGAAGGAGAGGTTCTCGATAGGCACAAATCCTTGCATCGGAAGGTGAGTATCAATTGAGTGATGAATAATTGAAATGTTAGTATGTTATACTCTATCCGATCCACCACCAGTTTCGCTCGACTTTTCGGCAAGGCGGTATTCATTGGTTAAGAAATTGTCATCCTTCGTTGGTCCAAAGTAAACCGAATTCGAGAGTACCAATTGGAATGACCTGTTTGACGGTTCTTTACCTCTTGCAGGTGAACATCCCGTTCCCTCTGTTTAACCTTAGTCGATTTGGAGGGTGACGTCATCACCGGCTTCCAGCAGCTCGTTCGTCACCATTGGAGGTAATCGCTCTCTCTCTCTCTCTCCCCCCTAACAGGTTCCCCCTCCCTCCCCTCCAGATCTCATTCCAACCAATCTTGATCTCTCCACATTCATCTCGTTTTTAGATTGCCTGATCTGAGATTCTGAACTAAATTAGGCCCCCTTTTAGCCGTTTTGCCATGGCGGAATGCGCTCGACACCAATTGAACTAATAAAACCAGCTACTACTTATGTAATGTTGTGATTCAGCTTTGGACGTCCAAGTTCAACGGTTTCCGCACATTTTAGCGATTCTGCTTCGCATCGTTTAGATTCTGGCAAATGATTATGAACGTGTAAAGAAATAGTTGGTTGTAAATCAGGATTCTAGGAGCTTTTACTTTGGATATATGGATTAATTTCAGCTTTCTTCGCAGTTATTGCAGTGGTCTGATTGTGAAATGAAATCACATTGATAGTCTCCATCATTTGAATCGTGCGTAGCAGACGCAAGTATGAGAGAAGAAAAAGGCCAAGAAGGAGAAACTGCTGTTCTCGATGGCGAACATCCATGGTGGTGGATTGTGAATAAAGGTGTTTGGAGCTTCATTCTTATGCATCTCCTTGTTCGCAATGCTGGTCCGTGTGGCCGTATCTCTTCATCCTTATTCCGGGGCTGGCAATCCTCCCAAATACGGGGATTTTGAAGCTCAAAGACATTGGATGGAAATCACAATCAACCTCCCTATAAGTGAATGGTATCGTAATAGTACACGAACGATTTGAGTTATTGGGGTCTTGACTATCCTCCCCTTACTGCCTACCAGAGCTATGTTCATGGACTCTTCTTGAAGTTGTTCCTTCCGGAATCTGTTGCACTTACCTCTTCTCGTGGATATGAGTCCTACTTAGGGTGCGATACTTTCAATGATCCTTGTTTCAGGGAGTGATTATCATAATAGTCATATGAAGTTATATTAATTGTTTCCTGTGTAGGAAGTTGCTGATGAGGTTGACCGTATTGTCTTCTGATGCTCTGGTGTTCCTTCCTGCTGTTTTGTACTTTACTGTTGCATATAATATTTTTCGTCCTGGCAATTCAAGAAGTAATCTTGCTTGGCTCACTGCAATGATATTACTCAGTCCCTGCCTTATAATAATAGACCATGGTTTCAGGTTAGAGAGAAGTGTTTCCTTCTTTGTAACTAAAAGTATGTTTTTTATGTGGATTGGTGAGTATGACCCATTATTTACCTCTACTACAGTATAACTGCATTAGCTTGGGTCTCACTGTGGGAGCTGTGCAGCTATTCTGGCTAACAGAGATCTGTGCCTGTGCATTTTCAGTCTTGCTATGAATCACAAACAGGTGTCTCGTCTATCAGTAAAATCCTTCCAATTGAGTTTCATTGTTTGTTTGTTTCCGGATGTTTAGTTAATCTTTCTACTCAATGTTGGGAAAGGAATGGAAAGAAGAAAAAATACGAAGAGTTGATGAATTTTGGTAAGTAGGTTTCTTAAGCAGTCTGCATTTCTTCCATCCCTTTGGTTGATTCAGATTTCTTTGTTTCGAGTATGTTTGTAATTATTCAGAGTATGTTTGTATTTGGGTGTTCTGAAACAAGTTCTTGCTTCTATAAGAAAAGCAACATAATTGTTTTTATCCCCTTACACTTGATAATTTCCTTGCATCTTGAGATAAGTAATTAAGTAGGTTGATAAGGATGTTGCCTAGAGTTTGATCACAACATGGTTTCACATATTTTTTTAAGCAGTCTGCATTTCTTCCCTCCCTTGGGTGTTTAAGTAGGCAGATAACCAATAAGTGACTGACCAAAGTCTATGCCTGGTCTCTTGATTTGGTAACTTACTGTAAATTTTTTGGCAGACTGATTTATTATGATCTATATTTGCTTTTTAGTCTTTGGTTCTCTGACCATATTGTATCTTATTGTATTAAGTTGGCTTTGTATTTCACTTGCAGATGAGCATATATTTCGCTCCTGCTTTTTTCAGCCATCTTTTTAGGCAAAAGCTTAAGACAGCGCTATCCAATTCTTGAGGTGCTCAAACTGGGTTTTGTTGTTTTAGCAACATTTTGCAGCTGTTTGGTGGCCATATTTACATTCGATGGAAGCTTTTCTTGGGGTACGGAGGGTTAAATAAATTACTATCCTTTCTTCTATTCCATTCCTTATGTTTCTGTAAGATAGTAGTTAGTAATCGTTGCCCTCCACTTTATGAGCTTAGTTCAATTCAAAATTTATTTATTTTAATTGAATATTGATTTTACCTCTTGTTAAGCTAGTAGAGCAATAACACGATATTGCATGATGAAACATAGAAATTCTAAATGTTGGTAAGAAGCAAATGCAATGCAATGTGGGGGGCTAAAACTCTGAACCTAGAAGATGTATTTATGGCTATGTTTCATGAAGCTTATTAGGAGCTGCATAATTTCTAGAATCTTGTGTCTTTCCTGAAGAGAAAGTAATGAAAACAAGCTTAAGCTTCCATTTTAGCTTGTTGGCCAAATGAAGCAATATTATAATCTGTACAGAATATGTGAATTGCTTAATAATCTACCAGGAGAGTCCCTCAGTCCATAGATTAATTCTCTATCATGGCTAAATTCAATTTGAATTGATCAATTCAGGTTCTTTCCCGACTTGCTCCCTTGAGAGAGGGATATATGAGGATTATGTGGCGAACTTCTGGTGCACCACTTCTGTCATCATCAAGTGGAAAAAACTGCTTGATATGCAGCCTATGAAACTTCTTAGCCTGAGCGCAACTGTGCTATCTTGCCTACCCTCAATGGTGCACCAAATAAAAGGTCCATGCAAGAAAGGATTCCTATACGGGCTTTTGAATAGCTCTTTTGCATTTTACTTGTTCTCCTTTCAAGGTATGTGATCCTATCTCTTTCCATCCCTTTGACACATGATTTATGGAGTCCTCTGAATTCAATCAAGATCTCACTGATACATGTATCCCTATTATGTGATCGGTTGAAGTAAAAAAAATCAGGATTAAAGTACTAGTACTTTACGAGAAAAATAATAAACATTACAAATTCTACCAATCACGTGATAAAAAGAAAAAATACATATACCGGTGATACAGATCCCGACTGCTCTGAATTTGCTATATCTAACATCCTTTTGATGATGTGGCTTATATGGCAGTACACGAGAAGTCAATTCTGCTGCCCCTTCTACCCTCTAGCCTTTTGGCATTAGACGAGCCCATAGTTTACAGATGGTTAACGTACTTTGCTATGTTGTCTATGTTTCCTCTGCTGGTGCGAGATAACCTGACATTGGCATACTTTGTACTTACTGCTCTCTTCATCCTTGTCTACTATGCACCTGGTGTGACAAGATTCAAAGGAGAAGTCCGCCCCTTCAGCTTTAACCTCGTCGTTAATGCTGATTGCTGGAGTTTTGTCTCTGTGCTCCATGTAGTGTATTTAACGATTCGCCACCAGAAAGGTACCCTTTCCTTTTCGAAGCCTTGATTATGCTTCTCTGCTTCTCTCAGTTTGTTCTCCTTGCTATCTACACTAATGTCAAGCAGCGGATGCTGTCTAAGCGATATACTTTGAACGAGAATGAGAAGAAGTTTGCATAACTCTATGGAACTGAATGTTCTTTTCCTACTGTTTATTTATTCCTGTTTTAAAAACTCGTTTGTCCAACAATTTGATTCTACTATACATGAGGCGGACTACCTAGAGGTTAGTTGTTCATAGATAGATTCTGTTTTTTGATGTTCTGCCTAGAGGTTACTTTGATCGAGAATGAGAAGAAGGCTCAAGAAGCACTGGATGCTGCCATAGAATGTCTTTCTTTCTTTGGCCAATTACATTATAGCCTTTTGAGCAACCTATATCATTATTCTTTGATTATGGCTGCTCTATGTACCTTGGCAATTGCTTGTTAGACCATCTTTAACCTAGAAAATTTTGAAATTAATTTGGAGCTTAGACGTGTTATATATTTTTTACTATTAAATAACTATATAAATTTATTTTACTCAGGCACAAAACCTCTTCTACGATCTCTATATATTTTTTGAACTCAAACTAAATGGTTATTGGTTTGAAAGATCCATGTAGAAATTCTACAATCTCTTATATATATATTTTTAACTCAAACTAAATGGTTATTGGTTTGAAAGGTCCATGTAAAAAAAGTAAGCGCATTTATTGGATAAAAATGTAAGAATATGTTAGATGTTATTTCTTTCTGGAGAAACTTTGACACGTAGATGATCTCGAGCTTATACCACAACGCCTTCGGTGTGGACTCCTTCAACACACTTAACCTCGGAGCCAACACCAACTGAATTTGTACTCACCGCCTTCTTCTAGATGCTTCTCCACTTCTCCTCGCTCATCGATCTAGACTTCTCCTCTTCTAGAGCTTGACCAAGACCATGTTGCACCAATAAGTTTTGAATTGTACTCTGCCACAAAGTGAAGTTAATTTTCTCATCAAAGAGTGGAATCTCGGACGTCTTCATCGCCTCAACCTTCATCACGTCAATCACGAGATTTTTTAAGCAACAAGTTTACCCGACCACCACCACCGTAACCTCGGCTAAAATACCACTTATTGGAAAAAAATCGCGTTTTTCCGACTCACACTAAATATGTATAAGTAAGTAATTTGTTGCTCGTTCACATACTTAAATACAACCTCTCTTTAAATTTGTCGAAGCCTAACTACTATTAAATTACTGACAAGAAGCCGATTACATATATACATATTGTAATAGGTCGGTGGTGTTCAATCCCATAACCAACCGCTTTACATTGATTCTTCGGAAGATATTAAGCATAAAAGATCTTATCTATGCTTATATTTACTATTAAATAAATATATAAATTTATTTTACTCAATTCCAAAACCTCTTCCACAATCTCTTTTATATATATATATATATATATAACTCAAACTAAATGGTTATTGGTTTGAAAGATTCCTGTAGAAAAAAGTAAGCCCATTTATTGGATAAAAATGTAAGAGCCGTCAGATACTACTTCATGGGAAAACTTCGACGTGTAGATGCTCTCGAACTTATACCAAAACGTCTTCGGTGTGATCTCCTTCAACACATTATATTTAATATCATAGCCACGTGATCTAAATAATTGAACGACTCAGAAACACATTAAAAATGGAATAATTTTATAAAAGATCATAGCAATTTTATACCTACCATATTTATCATTTGTATCAATTTAATTATGTCGACAAAAAACTATTAGGATTATACATTGAAGGAAATTAACGTAGGTTATCAAGAATGACGATAGACAGTGATATATACATTCCTTCGAATAAAAAGAATTTGATCGAAATCTGTATATTCGATCGAAATAGAGATAACATATGCATTGAAAAAACAATGATATATTAGTATTACAACCGAAATTTTTGTTGTTAGTTATACTAATCAGGTTGAAATTAATCACTTTATTGCACAAAGTAATAGATCGGTCTAAGTACGTTCATTTCGAGCGAAATATAGATGAATTAATTGAATGAAAATAAAATTAATTGAAGTAATTTAATTATATGATTATATATATAATTAAATAAAAATATACTATGAACTTTTCTGTATTCATCCGTTCTACTTGAATTAATTGAATGAAAAAAAATTGATCGAAAAATTATTAAAGCTAAGAGACACCAAATGAAAAAAATAAAAATAAATTGGAGGACTTTAATAAAAAAGGACACTCAATTGAAGGAACCTAAACTAAAAAAACAAAATTAATGTTCATTAACCGAAAAAGATCTCCACAAAACTTAAAAAATCCTACAATATGGCTAAAACAATTTAATTCTAGGATTTCAACTCTCTATTCTAACATGCCTAAGCCTCATTAAGAAATAGAATGACAAAAAAGAAAAGGTACATAGTAATATCGTTAAATGAAACAATTTACTTACTTTTGATATGTGTAAGAAGCTCCTTCGACATATCATCGAAAGAAATATTAACACTTTTACTATTGGATTCGACTTCGGTCTTTTCGGAAAATGTCGACATAATTCATGAGTTCTTTTTATAATGAGATGAATAGTGATTTGATTTTTGACGCATATTAATATAGTGATTTTATCCTCCAACCGCTATAATATAACATTTAAACTAAAATAAATAAATAAAATATATAAATGAGTATGACGAATTAACAACGTATTACATCGAGTTAGAAGTTAGGCGGATAACAAGTTGTGTCGCTAACCCTTTCGAAATAGCTAATCTGATTCTCATAAACACTACATCTGAAGACCTAGGTGACACAATATTACCATGCAAACCCGTTGTACCCTCTTGAGAATCTCGACGGCGTCAGGCGCAAGAAAACCAAACATATTGAAAGCGAACGGAAGAAACACATGTTGATTTTCAAGACAATCCCTTTCATGCTTAGCCACCTTCAAAGAGGCCGCGTTGAGTTGAGGGTCATCTTACCCACCATAAAAGGCCCGTTATCCAAACCAACCAAATGAGAGACTCTTGTCAAATCGTTACAAGCATGTTTCCGCCCACCCATCCAAAAACTAACACATCTGCGGGCCTCAACGTAAAACTTTTTTCACGCGGATCAATCAAGAAGGATACAAGCACCTCTTTCTTGGCCGAAATCCCTACTCTCTTAAACACGTCACATAAAACATCACGAACTAGATCGTGCCTATATTTGAAGCCGGGTAGTTCTTTACGATGAACAACATACTCCCAAAAACATCCAAAGGCCTCCCACAATTAGGCATAAGACAAAACACACAAATGAATAATAAGGCGATACTTGAGGATCGTGCGATACTCAACCGGAGACATACGTTGTCCAAGTCCATCAATAAATATAAAACTACAATTACAGAGCGTTCGAAAAGAAACGGTCCGGACGCAGTTGAGACTGCGGGGCGCCATCTCATTGCACTCAAGGCACAATCCGAGTACGTCTGACCTAATAATAACCCGATCGAAAAAGATTTAACACGAAAGACACTAAAACTTAAAGGACAATAAACTAAAAAAACAAAACAAAACTAATGTTCATCGCCGAAAAACAAATCGGAGGAATTGAAATAGAAGGTTTTTTAATTTTATTTTCTTCTTCCCCAGTTTCTTTCTTTCTAGAAGCCGATACCTACCTGTGACTTCCCTCTGCTTCTTTCTCCATCGTCCCCTGCTCGAAACTGTGCCCAACCCCGTTCAATTCTGGTTCGCCCCTCCTCGCAGGACGAAGCCGTTGTTCTCCATCTCGCCCCACTCAGCTCAGGCCACGCTCAGATCCGATTCCGCTTACTTACCACCCGCCTGGACAACCATCTACGATTTGGATTGGTATACTCATCTAGACCCTAACATTTTCAAATCATTGATTAATTTGGGGTTAATTATAATTAGGTGTACTTTGTCATATTTGGATATCTATGTTGCTAGACAAGCATTTTATAACCCCAACAGTTTCATGATTTTCAATGGATTTGGGGATTTTCATTTTCTATGGTTTCACATTGCGGTTTTGAGTTCATCTATTGAGATTGTTATTTGAAGTCGGTCTTTTAACCCTCATTCCTGAAATTTCAATACTTAGATTTGATCAGATATTGGGGAGAAATTTTCTATGCATTGGATTGCTTGATTTGTGATTCTTGTATGTAAACTAAGATCCTTGTATGAACTGATTTGACCAAGGTATTGATCTTTATCATCTTGAATAAATGTGTCAGTGAAGAATGCAATTCTTTGGAGGCTCTGAGATCAATCCATCGCCCCCTGCTGTAACAGCTTCAGGCAATAATGCCCATATGATGTATATCTTCAATAGAAATGGAGTTTGCTTACTTTATAGGGAGTGGAACCGCCCCCTTCGTACTTTGAGTTCTCAGCAGGATCAAAAGCTCATGTTTGGCCTTGCTTTTCTCATTGAAATCTCTGACGGCCAAGATGGATCCAACTAGGTAAGTTTGTCTTGTCAAATTTGTTCTCAAAGACATGGAAAAACCTGTTGTATTTCCTGACTATCAGTACAGACGAGGCGTTGGCATGATATTCTTGTGCTTTTTGTTCCTTCCAAGAAACTTTTTTCAAGGTGTTGACCGTTACCAGGCTTGTATATAGGGATTGTTAGAAACTAGATCTTTATAATGGCATTAGAAATTTGATAAGAGAGCCTACATGTGTCTTAGACTTATGCACTATAATAATATTCTGATAGACTGATTTGCGTGTTATTATCTCCTCCATGCAGTGCTGAGAAGGTTAACCTTGGGTTCCGCAGTTAGTTACCTGGTGAGGGTTGTTCCTTTCACAGTTTTCGCACCAATACTTTTAAACTTACCTTCATGGAGACTCCATCCGGTATAAAGGTAGGTTCAAACAATATTATATAGTGGTTTTTCATGTTACGTGCCTCAAAGTTGTGTGAACTCGAACCACTGAGGCGTCACATGTTGTTGATGAAAAGCATGTGGAAGATGTTTAATGGTATCTGAGGATTGTTATGGTTCAACTCTAGGGAAGAATAGAAATGAAAATGAGGAATTTCCTTGAAATGCCATTGCCCAATAGTCTTCCCATTAGGTAAAGTTATCAGATACTCCTACATAATCATTGGTGTTAAATTGTGAGAAAATACATCAAATTTGAGTAGAAGAGAAAGATTAAAAAGGATGAGAAGTGAGAATACAAGGAAGGAAGAGTGGAAAGAGTAAAAGAAATGATGGACCTCTATAGGAATATAGTTGTTCATAATAACTGACTGATTCGGGGTAATAACTTAGTTATCAGATACTGCTACATAATCAATTGTTGGCTGATATGGTTGCTCTTTCCTCCTGGAAGGATATATCCACTGGAAGATTTGCTTGCCTTTTCATGTTTCATTTGTCAAAAAGAATGTAAATGACATGCCTTGGTTTAGTTACTTTTTTTTTTTTTTTTTAATTCTAAACTGACATGCCTTTAATATTATAATTTTTTTTTGTCTTTTCACACGCCAATATTATCTTTGACTTACTATCATAGCTGAATACTGGAGAATATGCAAAGAAGGAAATGCAAATATGAAGGTTCATTGGAAATTTATGTTGACAGGATTCTATGCTTCACTTTGCAGCTTATCCTAGTTACCCATCCAAGAACAGGTGACTTGAGGGAGTCACTGAAGTACATCTACAACTTGTATGTTGAATATGTGGTCAAGAATCCTCTGTATACTCCCGGGTCTCCTATAAGGTTATCAGTTCACTTTTATGCCATTAATTCATTTTTATAATGTCAATCTGTCTTGAAGGCATTCAACAGGATTCTACGTATATGTATAGTAATCTGCCTTGTATAATCTGGTCATACTAGGCATTATATGTTTCTGGGGCAATGCTTTGCAAAATTACGGGTATACAATGGCCTTGTCATAGGTATGACAACAAAAAAGTAACATGCCTATGAAGAGGGGCTGCATAGCATGGAAAAATCATCCACAAAAATAGTTTTTTAATTTTTCAGCTTTGAGCTGAGGCAACGGATTGTCCTCTTCTGAGGGAGACATATGTTGCTCTATTACCCTATGTTTTGCCAATTGCAACCATTGAATACTATCCATATCTCATATTTCCTTTTAAATTGTTACCCATACTTGTTGATATCTATTAGCTTGGGTTGCAGTAAGAAATTGCCAATAGTAGTACTAAATCTACAAGAAGTAAACATAGATGAACCTTTATGGTGGTATTGGTGCATTTGAACTGAAAATCAACAGTGTATTGCTGAATGAAGGTTAACATATAAAGTTTACTGTTGCTTCACCCTAAATTATTTGGCAATAAATGAAAGCTGTTGCAGCAATACCATCTATATAAATGAACTGCGACGTTTGCTTACAATATAGTTTTAATGGTAATTCTAACACCTATTTTGACATTTTGATATGGTGACTTAGTGTAGAACTCGAGAATATAGTAGCACACTAGCTTCCATGATTGGTTGTGGTTGCAAAGTCAAGCTCTTTCCGGAAATTGAATTACTAGTTGGATAGATCCAATTTAATGTGACAATCTGTTGTTTCATTCTGAAATTCCAAAGATTTGTATATACCTGTTTGGAAACTATTATCTAATATATGATCTATCTGCTGCAGATCCGAACTGTTCAATGCAACTCTCGATCAATACGTCAGGGGCCTCAGTTAATCTTTAGACACCGTATTCTGGCTTTCATCGCCTTCATCAGATTGCCATGTTCTTATATATCATCATAGTGGTTCAGGATGATTTAAGAGAGGGTTTTAACTTCTCTGCAGAATAATTCATTTGTGAATCCTTTTACAGTTTCTCTGAGCTTTCGTCAATGCTTTTTGCTTACTTGCTTGCAATCAGATTAATTGTCCTTTGATAGATTTCAGCATTCTAAGCAAAGTGCAATAACTTGCCTCAGAATTGCGAATTGTGCTAGTTAATGAAATCACTAAAATATGTAATTTGTATAGTGGTGCTGAAGTAATAGGCCCCTTTGTGTTTAACAAAAATAAACTAGAGATTTTTTGACATGTAAATAAGAATAAAAACTGAAATTAACAAGTAAAAAGTAGTTAGAATGCAAAAACAAAAACAAGAAAAAGAAAATATCTCATTTTGATCAATTTTGATATCACTTTGTGATCAAGAGTAGAGCTTTTGACTCTGCCTATGCTTGTATGATAATTTCGGATATGATCTTTGATGTCACCTACTTACCTCCAAAAGAAAGAAAACCTAAGGTCTTGTTAATATTCGCTTTTTTAGGCAAGTGTCCTAACATGGGATAAAGCAAAAGTCATTTAGATTTCTTGACTTAAGTAATTAAACTATCTCCGTTAATATTCGAAAACTAAGAGTCGGAAGTCAAAAGGGGTCGAGGAGAATACAAAGTAGTTGAAGGGTTAGAGGTGATTATCTTGTGTACCTGAAATCAATAGGAAATGACGGTTAGAATGAAACCTAATTGACAAATGAAAAAAAATGAAAAAAATATATGAGAGAATTACCAACTAGATTGGATTTTATTAAATCAAAATAAACCAAAATCCAAAACTCCATGACAAATCGGCGGCAACAATAAGAAACGAAAGATAATGTACAACCACAAGAGCAACCTTATATATGTGTCAACTACGATTAGTAGATTAGTTTGTTTAGTTGAAAATTCTATCGTAATGCAAGTAGGTTCAGAAACTAAACCAAAACAAAAATTTAGCACAAAACAACAAAGTACCTCAATTATGTATCCACGATGCAAGATTAAAATAAAACGAGAAGAAGAGCAAAACTTGGCCACAAAATCTTTGTTGAATTTCATCCAAAGGGAAACAAGGAAAACATCTAGTACTTATTTTTCTAGGGTTTCGAATAATCCAAGTGCGAACCAACTAATAGTCTAAAAATGGTCTATATATATGGCCCAAAGAAAATCCAATGTCGGAATTAAAAGCCTGAAAAAAAATAGAAGACTAGATTTTTAATTATAAGGACTTGCTAAATACACACGGGTATGTGGTTTGTAATCGCATGAGCGTGTGACGTCATGCATGGTCCAAGGAAAGGATTAAATGGCCGTGTGAAAAAAAAATACAGACGGTGTTTTGTGCTGATGAGGCCGTGTAAACATGACAACAAAGGGATTTCAATTCTAGACGACTTCTTCCTTGCTTCTCCACCAATGGTCCTACTATGGCTCTTTGATCCTCAGTTGACATGGATGTTTTCTATGACATACTCTACCTCGGGAAGAATTGAATCCTTGTGCTTTAGTTTCCAATAAGACTATAGACCGAAATGCATCATATATGACCTCAAACGCCTAAAATACAAAATAAAACAACGTAGACACCATAAATGCAATATGAATGCTTTTAGACTAAATGAATGCAATACTACACTATATGGGTATGTAAATGCACAAATCTACTATCTAAAATGAATGAATGACATCAAAACACCTCATATTTTAGCCTTACTTGTCCCTAAGTAAGATCCACTGAATATAGAAAACTACATGCAAAACATCAATCGTGCCTTAAATTGATATAACATATAATGGAACTACATCTCAAACCACGTCAATATAACATCAATCACAATCAAAGGATGAAAATTAAACCATGACTCTCCAAACTCAACAAACATGCAACAATCTTACCATAACCTTGTCAAAGCGTTTTCAAACTTGATTGCATGTTATTGAACCTAATAATCAAAGACATAAATCACGTGGTCTTCATATCGGGTGCAACGGGGTCATGGGAAAAATCTATCATGGGTGTTGTGGTGATAATGCATTTGGAAAATCGAATCCAACATACCGGACATACCAACAACACAAAAAACCAAAAATTGGGAGAGAAGAAGAAGCGTGAACCGTGTCTTGATCAGACAAGATCCGTTTCTCGCCGTATCCTACTTCTGAACCGTGTCTTGACAGTGTCGGACCATATTTGACCGTGTCCGATTCGTGTCTGTGTGTTCTGTTGTGTCGGACACGGGACGCTCCGTCTTCCGGAGGTGTTCATGCATCATAGGTGATGAATAAAGTGGTTCGCTCCACTGGAGATTGATGCTATCATTTCTTATACTTTTCCGTATCTTTATAAGTTTCATGATGTGTGTTGTTTATTCGCTCGGGAAGATCAGTAAGGTTGTTGATTTTGTTTTTGGTAGTGGCCATGTTGACCAAGACACTTCTTTGTGTTAGTGTGAAATTCTCGAAGAGTCTTGATGCTATAGGGTGGTCTACAAGCATTCACACTAGTGAAATTTTTTTCTCACCACTCTCTCTCTTCATTTACCCCTCACCCACATCATCTTTTTTCCTCAAATTTTTTTTCATCCCACCATCAACAAAATCAAAAATTTCTCACAACCCTCTCTCATACTTTTTTACCTACCCATCACATTTCTCTCCTATATTTTTTCAATTTTTTATTTACTACTTAATAAATAATAACTAATAATTATTAAGATATTACAATACTTATAATTATTTTAGTTATTTAGTTAAAAAATTTATTTAATTTTTAAACTAATTGAATAATAATATTTAAATTAAATTTATAATTAATTACTAAAGGAATTAATTAAATAACATGATTATCAATAATTATCAGATAAAATAACGGTAAATGAAATAAGAACACGATGCATGAAAATTAAAGCGTCGTAAAAACTAAATGAAAGTACAACAATGATAAAATTATGAAACATAATCACGACATCGTAGAGATGCTGATAACTTTAAGGATTCACATCACCAAACTTTTGCCAAATGTGCTCTATCAAGTCATCTTTAAGGGATTGATGAGTTCGTCTATTACACATAGTGTCTCTTGTCTCCAGGTATTTGTTAAATGTCGATTGGACGTCCAATTGAAACTGGAAAGCTTCATCATTGTTAACGGTAGCACTTGTATTCGCTTCACCTCTACGATGTGAACGGTGATTAGGGAGATCTGTTTCGTAATATCTTCTTATGACCTCAACATTCTTATAAGTGTCTCGTTCATCCTCCACTACATGTTATGAATAATAATACAAGCCTTCATAATATCAGCTAATATATCTTCATCATAAGTAAGAGCTGGTTGTCGTACAATTCCGAACCTTGCCTGCAGAACTCCAAATGCACGTTCAACATCCTTACGTGCACCAGCTTGACAATCAGCAAAAAAGACTTTGCTTAGGAGTTTGTGGATGGGTAAACCTTGCACAAATGTAGC
This sequence comes from Fagopyrum tataricum, assembly GCA_002319775.1. Classification (NCBI taxonomy): domain Eukaryota; kingdom Viridiplantae; phylum Streptophyta; class Magnoliopsida; order Caryophyllales; family Polygonaceae; genus Fagopyrum; species Fagopyrum tataricum. Next base: position 36,244,856 of record CM008285.1, read on the forward strand.
CCAACAAGGGTAAATACCATCGGCTAGGTAGTATGCCATGTTGTATTCATGACTATTGACGTTAACTTCATAGGAGGTGCCCGACCTTGCTTGAATTGATCAACATTCAGATAGTGCTCTTATATAGGATGAATTGATCAACATACACATTTAGATACAACAATACTATGTCATTATTTGTCATGAAGAGATTCTTGGTCAATGTCATTATTTGTCATGACTTTTGATGTGATCATTCACTTGCACACATTTCATTGTGATAAGTTTACTATGACATAGATGTGATCAATCACTGACACACATTTCATGGTGATAAGATGACTATGACATAGATGTGATCATTCACTGACACACATTTCATGGTGATAAGATGAATATGACATAGATGTGATCATTCACTGACACACATTTCATGGTGATAAGATGACTATGACATAGATGTGATCATTCACCGACACACATTTTATGGTGATAAGATGACTATGACATAGATGTGATCATTCACTAACACATAAACATGACATTGAAAAAAAGACTTCAAATTAAAAGAAATTTTGATCATTCACTAACACATAAACATGACATTGAAAAAGAGGCTTCAAATTAAAAGAAACTTAAAAGAAGACTAATACTTATAACAAACATCAAATTAAACTTAAGTAAATAATTAAAATCATTCTTTTGACTTCTTCAGTTTTCCTTCAACTTGACTTAGAGCAATTAGATGTAATCGTCAAGATCCATGAGTAATTTCTCCTTTACCTTGTCTTCTCCTGGGGTCAGTGATGTCTTAGACAACAACACTTGTAACATATCAAATTTTCGTTTCTACTTCTCATCCTTCGTTCTCTTTCGTTGAAGTTGAAGATTTTCCTCCTCTAATTCCAATTGTCTGTCTTCTCATTTCCTTCTGCCTCTCACACTCAAATTTTCTCTTGTTTTAGAGTTATCTCAAATCCCCGTTGATCATTGTAAGCCTTAATTTGCTCACCCATTTTTGATAAATCTTCTGTTGCAATCCCTTTGCCTTTTCTCTTAGCCTTGGCTTTCTTCACACCATCTGGACGACTTAAACCTGTAGATACGAAGTTACCACTAGCATCGTCCCTACTTCTCTTGCCACTATCGTTGCTATATTCGTCATTTTCCGCCTTGTGTTCAACATCAACTTTCCTCCTTTCTTCCTTATTCAAACCCCACCTCATGAACTTTCTCCACTTTGGATACTTGTTCACCATCTCCCAAGCACTTTGATATGTGAAATTCCTTGGTGCACCTTGGCAAGACCTTCGAAATATTTGATGAGCATTTTTTGTAACATCAGCTTCATTGTACCCACTTCCCGTAATTTGACTAGCTTCTTCCAAAGCACCGGCTCAAATGAGTAAATCAACACTCATCCTTTTCCAATGAGTCGCCAACATGTTCTTATTCCGCTCCGGAATCTCATGTGGTCGATGTCGACGAGCCGTTTCATATGAGTAATGTATATCTCTCTAAAGATCAACAAATTTCTTATCTTTGCCAATAATGGAGTATGTGCAGTTGGTAAAGTAGGCCTCAATTAGAGCTTCTTCTTCTTTGACAGACCAATCACGGTTGTTTGTTGCAACCGGAATCGGATGATTGCGGTTGCCTAATGGAGGTGACAATGCTGATTCTAGAGGGATATGTTGTGTCTCCGGAACAATATCTTCTTCATCACTAATCGTTTGGCTATTGCTTCCTTGAAAAACTTGTGGAGTTCTCATAGTTTTGAGAGTTAGGGAAAAAAATTTGGTAAGCTGGTTGAGTCATTGCTTGTGGAATTGGTTGTTGTGGCGGAAAAAATCCTCCTACATTTGCAAGAAACTGAGAAAATTGAGGATGATTGATAAAAGAAAATTCCTTGAAATTTGTTGAGGGTCGATGAGGATTATTTGGATCCATATTTTCCATAAATTGAACAAAAGAACACAATTTCTTATGATTTTGAAGAGACGAATAAGAGAAATGAGGCTTTTTGAAGTGTGTCAAAATGGGTGTCTATACATAGGGGGGATATGAACGTTGGTAAAACTTTTTTGTAAAAACCTTTTTTTAAAAATATAACCATTATAGTTTAACGGTTATATTATAAAAAAAAAGATAAAATCAAAAAGGAAGGAAATAGCCGTTTGACTAGTTTAGAGGTGGGCCCAAATCTGTCAGCTCCTGCAAAAGCGGCATTAAAGTGAAGATAAGAAAAAAAATTTCAAACAGAATTTTTTTAAAAAAAGTCTTGATTTTTATGAAAAATTTTACTGCTGGGATACAATTTAACCTAAAAAAAAAAAAGTTTCTCATGAAAAAAAGTCACCGATGTAAGTGGTCTACTAATAGACAACATATTTTCCTAATTTCATTCCTATTTCAAAAATACATTAAGTTTTATATTGTATAACAAATATTAGGTATATTATAGATACGAGGTTTCATGTGTTAACATACTATATACTCCTATTCTGGTGGATAATCGAGTTAAAAAGTCAATGTACTATGAAAGCAATTGTTTCACATCAGGAGGTAACCTCAAAATGATGATTTTACATTGGCTCTTATCGTGAAAATATTTTTGTCACATTTAACTCCTAGAAAACATTGTTTTCACATTGACTATCAACCTCAAAACGATGCTTTCACGTTGACTCTCATCGTGAAAATGTTGTCACATTGACTCCTAGAAAACATTGTTTTCACATTGACTACTAGCAATACACATAACACACAGGTCCAACAGGTTCAACATTGTAAATTATTGAATCCGTCTATTTTAATCGTCCATGGGTAAAACTTGTTGCAGTTATCGTCTATTCATGCATTTTTGACACGCTAGTTATAATTCATCAAAAAAAAATATATTAAACTTTCATACATTCACATAAAACCCTAAATATCAAAAACAAAAATTGTATATTAGCTTGTTTTAATTGCTTTTGAAAAAGCTATACCTTGAAACACGTAGTTTGATATAAATCTGATTTGAGCCCTCGAACATCAAACTTAGCCGAGATTTGAGACAAAAAATAATTTTAAAAAATAAAAATAAAGATTTTAGAGAAGAAAAAAAAAACATAAAAATGAGTAAAAAAACAGTTTTTCTCCAATTCCATAAGAAAAAAACATTGTGGGCATATTTAAAATCTGAACAACACAATTTCCATAGACATTAGGCCCTTTCGGTAGTTGCTTGATGAATCCAATCATCCCCCGAAAATTTAGGGCAAATTCCATCCCCTCTACCGACTGAGCCCATTTTCACTTCATCATTGCATGCATCCTTAATGATTTTGTTGCACCTTCTGTAATCTCAACAACTTTCCTCTTACTCAGGAGGCTCTGTCTCTTAGTTATCACCACCTTCATGTGGGAACGATCTGATCGCTCTTTCAAGAATTTGCTCTTTAAAAAATCCACCCCATTAAATCATATAATGTATGATAGTACTTTTAACGCCACAACTGATATATGAGTTTGGCAAGTTCACCATCCACTCTATCGCCCATCCTCCTAACAAAAGTGAAACAAAATACAAAACACAGTGTTTTCATCCTGCAACAAACATTTCCAATCCTACCCTTCCTCCACATGAATGATCAATCTTTCACTCCATATTATTTGAGTAGTTATGTTCAAGGAGATTGTAGCACTGTGATGTAGAAAGAACGACCGGGGCATACTCCTGAAGACGTGTCCGCATCCTTTTCTTGCTGTTCATCGTTAAAAGGCAACAACTTCCATTCCAACTCGTAGTTACAAAGATCATAAATCCCAGGTGTGAACACGCATATCCGGATTGGAACCTCGCTTGTGGAAACCGGGTCAAGCTTAACTCTTGTAGAGCTTGATCCAGACCACATGAAAGGTGATATGCTCTCTGTTGGGACTTTCTTCACAGGTGGGGCCCGACGACATCACTTGTTACTCTCAACTCTTTTGTCAATGATACATCGTGCCATCCGATTTGATTGTCTGAATCAGCTGAGGTTGACTCATTTGACTGGTTCGAAGAAATACTAGGGTCATACGTTCTAATGTGCACTGATACCGTAGAGTGTAGTGAATTATGGACAGTCAACTTCAATGGTATTTCGCAGAATGAATTGGAGAAGTCATGCTTTATTGTTTGGGGACCATTCATTTGCCAATATATAGGGCCTGTGCTTGTAAGACTACATATGATAAAGAGATAAATTGTAAGAGTGTAAACAGAAATATTTGGTACTCGGAAACTTGCCTGGATAAATTTATTACCTGCAGTGACATGAGTGATGAGAAAAGACTCGAGATTGATTTGGATGTTGCTGGCCGCTGCTTCTTTGTGGTTGATAAATTAAGATGAAATCCACAGTATCGGGAGCTTCCTGCTCATGGCAATGGCAAAACAAAAGCATCATGAGAAAAAAGAAAGTGAAAGTCATTGAACTGATCCTGAAAAATCAACACCATGGTATATGCATGAACAAAGAAGCTAAGGCAAAAATTTATTCCCACATTTTTTTTTCTGTTTTATCTTTTAAAGACACTTCACCATCTTTGGCAGTTTATAAGTGTCACAAGACAAAATATTTGAGATGCTCCACCTGGTTATGGCACTATTTTGACAATGTGGATGTGAGTGGATGAGATTATAATTACGGTTGTGTTTGGTTGGATAGGTGTTCAATTCTTCCTATCCCCAGACCATTTTCCTATCCCAGCTAGGAATTAAGTTTCCGACCTGGATTATACCTTCCTGTTTCTCCCAATATCATCTCCCAAATCAATTTGCTACATGTAACCAAATACCCTCAATAAGGAATGAGTCTGTGCACCTTCAAAATATGATTTCTCATTGCAAAGTTTACCTTGATTTCAATGAAGCACTGCCTACAAGATAAACCACTCAAGTATAGAAAAAACATAAAAAATGACCAAGACCCCCACCTGATTTGATATATCAGGCTGCAGTCTTTCATTACGGTGAAAATCAGCAACGGGAGACCTGGATATGTCAAACAGTGCCTTGCTTTCGATCTGATTACCTAGACTTACGTGGGAATGATCAATACCATCATGGGAAACCTCATCTTCGGACGAAGATGCTTTGCAAACTTTCTGACAAAAACAGCAAGAAAAAAATTGTGACATGAAATAAGATTTTTTTAAAATCCTAATCTGATGCAAGAACAGAGAATGCGTTATCGAAAACAGGTAACTAGCTGCTCAATTTTTTTAAGTAAAGGTAAAGAAGGAATTTTACCCTGAGCCCAGGGATGAAGAATTATCAAGAAGAAGATATAGGGTGCTAGACAAACCTTCAACTTACAAAAGGATGATATTACTTGTCCAGCCGTCATGTGCTTCCATGGGGTGTCTACTGATTGAAGCATAGTCAGCTCCCACTGGTTCCCAAACAGCTGATAATTGATCAATCTGGAAGTTCTCGGAACTAGTCTTATTGATTACATCCATGCGCACAAGCACTTCTTGCAATCTTGAAGGACAGTGGCTGATTTTAAAACTCACATCTAATGTTGGCAAGACCTGTAAGAAAATGACCATAATTCAAGTATATATATGATTAAGTCAGACATCCATTTTATCTAATACATTTCACATTAGCAAGAGCTTATATACAGTGAATTGTGTGTGATACATTATGCACATGAAAAAATGTAAATTGCTTTACACTATCTATATAATTGTATAAACTAGATATAAGGTAGAGGAAGCTATAGAATCATTAGTCTATTCAAGTACTTGCCTCCAAATTGTAGGTCATGCGGCAGGGTTCTATACGCATGACACTAGATGTATCATCAACCTCATAGTATACTATAATGTGCAGTGATGTGGTTCCAGAATCAGCAGCACGTAACCACAGAGGACACTGAAATGGTTCTTCTCCTTGGATTACCAAATCCTGGAAAATATTAGGAACTAGTAAGTTAATAAGTTCAAAAAAACATTGTAGAATGTAGATACCAATGACTGGTCTTCCTCAAGCTATAAGTATCTACCTCTGAGAAATGGAAGCAAGAAAGCCTCTCCTTGCCTTTAGCTAGAGCATTGGCCTTCACAGGATTTTCATCAATCAGGCAAGTAGGAAATTCTACATTCAATGCTTCAGGATTGCCAACCAGAAGGAATCTAGGGTGACTTATCTTCAATTTCACATTCTGTCCAGGTGATCAATGTGTCATGCCATATGTAATATATGTGGTTAGACAAGCAAGTGTTTCCACATTCTATGTTCTGGAAAATTATCATTTAAATGCACATGATAACCATTGGATTTTGAAATCCTACAAATTTTAGCTCTTTAAGTTTGAATATAGTATCCTAAACTAGGGATGGATTCATTTTACAAGTAGAGAAGTGTAAAACACAATAACCCATATTAGAAGAGTACTACACTAATATCAAAAAGTCGTCCACCGCACTGAAACAGAAACAGATAGCCGTATCAATCAAACCTAAATTCCATCCCAATGTCCAGCTCGTCAACAAATTTCAACTCTTGGCAACAAATTGGACGTTCTCATTTTTCGAAGCAGACAATCCAACACCTAACACATGGTTACCCTATATGTGGAACAGCAGCTTTGAGTACTACATTGCTATTGTTCTGTACTTCTATAAAATTATTTCGTCGGAAAAAGCTATTGAAAAAAGCACAAGCACTTCTTGATCTATGACAAATGATTATTATTTTTTAATGAGAACTTTGTAGTTCAGATTGTACCACAAGTATGTCTTCTGAAGAACTATTTTTGCAAATGAATATATCAAAGTAGTTCTCCATAGGTGTTGTACCTTCACAGCAACACTGGATTGGTTTTTTAATTCGAAAATAAGTTGGTGTAGTTCTCCATGATAAGATCGTCTGGGGAAGTGTCGTATGGATCCTTCCAATCTAGGCAGGGACTGCATTTAAAGCACACCAACAAAAGCACAGTAAGAGAAAAAAAAAAAATGTGATTGTCAAAGAAATCCATGGAGAACTCGGAAACACAGCTGGAAGCGACGACGCGTTGCATTTCCAATATGAAACTAACAGAAAAGAAAACGTTGAATAGTGCATACCGCACGATAAAAAATAATTTAAAAAAGGAACAGTGCATACCTTTATCACCAAAAATTTCAGCTCGCTGCCAGGTGACTTTTTTAGCATCCTTCTTCCTTTGACATTCTTCTTTTTGGTATCACTGAGCTCAAAGGCTTGAAAACCAACAACAGAACCTGATAGTTTCCATCTTACCCCAACTATCTTCAAGAACCCTTCTATTCTGGGAGTTACGGTACATTGAACCTAGAAAGAAAATTTGAATAAATACAAGAACACAAACTGGTAAAGCTTACAGTTATTCAACACCAAATCTGGATAGGTTTAGCCTACTTGATACACATGACAATCACCTCAGGCAGGGAAAACCACACCCATTCTCATAATAGCTGTGAGATTGAAAATCAAGAGAAATTTTGTTCCTTAAAACAACCTTATTAACCAAATTGCCCAATTATTCCCACCACCGATGCAATTAAAATTGTGTGAGATTTGTTTTATATATTCAACATAACAGAGTTCACCATTTCACTTTGAAGACCTGAATTCTAACTCTATCAATGTTCACATCAACAGCAAAGACTTGAAGCAGTACAATTCAGACTTGATTGAATGATTGGCATGTTCTGCATAAGTGAATATCATGCGTTGCTCCTTCTCAAACAACATGGGATCCATTTTCCACCTAACGAAATAACAACTTATCCTTGATTGGCTAATCTTCTCCAGGGCTAACTGCTAAGTATCTCTTAATACTCTTATCAATTTAAACAATAGAAAAACATAGCAACTAATCATGGTGATCAAAGGTATTTCACATTCTCAACTATATATAGTGAAACAGATACAGCCTCATAATTATGTTGAGCCACCTAACAAGTATTCTACTATGTCAGCTCCACAATAGACATTACTCGGCTGACTCTACTACACACTAGTACCCAACACAACACAATATGAGAATATAAACAGTCCAATCACCATTTTATACATGATAGCTGTGGTCTGACCTGCTTAGACATCCTATGACCCCAAGCAATAAGAGTAATATGCCAATTTTTTACACCCTCCTAAGACTTACCACAAGTGTTTCACCTCCATTGAGTGAGAAGTTCACCTCAGAAGTTGAGACTGAAGAACTTTCTTCAAAAGATTCACTAATTACCAACCAAAAAGAAGAAAAAAGAAATCCATTAGGGGAGAAAGTATGCAGATTATAAGGTCCTTGACAGTTTTTTCTTGAGTTTGGGGAATGGTGAAAGTAACAACAGCCCAATTACATACTTCCTGGCGATAAACCTCCTCAGTTGCTCATCATTAGCTACATCTTTTCAACACTAAAAGCATCTGCAGAAACAAATTGATTTTGTCAATCGCCAAACGCTTGGGAGGGAAGGCAGAAGCAAAGATGCTGATCATCAGATGAGGTGAACATCAGTTATGCAATATCTCAACAAAACTTGATAGTTACTCACCCACTTCTGTTGCATCATTTTTTTCTGAATGGATACATATAAGAGATACATTTGTGATAGAAAGTGGGATCTGAAGTGGATTTTTGAATCCAATTTCAACCTTTACTGCTTCTGCAGAAACCAAAAAAAAAAGGATCAGATCAAACATTGTGGAAGCAAAGATGTATTTGTAGTTTGGTTGCAATAATGCAATTGATTATAAAACACCATCTTGTGTTCTTTTACAAAAAATTCTGGCAGTTTAGAAGTTTGCAGCTATTACATCTGTATACGTGTTGAAATGTCTAGGATTTTATACTGGAGAGCGTAGGGTAGCATATAAGACAAGAATAAAACATCATAGCATTCGGGTCTTAGATGATCAAATAAATACAGAAGATTTCGACAGATTTTTCCCACAGAAAACAAGGGTTCTTGACCACAGTGATCTCCATGCTCTATACAAAGTATAGTACAAGGGCGGATACAAACATATGTCATCATCATACCTCCAACAACACAAATATTTGAATCTTTGTACTTGTTTGACACATTCTTCTTGTGTACATCCAACCAATTAGTTTTTACAGAAGACGAAGATGGAATCAGATCATCCTCTAGAGACCGCCACATACTTTCCTTTACGCCAAGCTAAAATTCAAAAAAACAAATAAGTTGGAAAAGTAATGACAAATTTGAAGGTAATAGTTCAATCTCTCAGGAACTCAACTAGCCATCCCCACACAACAAGAACGGATTTTTTGAAGAAACAACGAAGGTAAATACATCTTACAGCTGAAGGTGCGGAAAATGTACGATGATCTTCGAAGAGAACTTTCAGCGAAGGAAGTTTGATGATAGGCAACTGGAGTCTGCAAACTTCAAACGTTTTTCCCTGTTTTCTGTAGCAATGGGTCAGTAAGAACAGGATGCTCCGCTATATACAGGTAATACCGTAATACGAGTATTTTTAAGCTCTATTTTCCAATAAAATACTTAGTTGAGTCGAAAGTTCGGATGGAGGTTCTGCATTCTCCATTCCTTTATTGTGGAGAGGTTTCAAATATTAACATGCCTTTCGTATATTATAAATGATCATGGTCGAACACCTTTTCCATACAAATTTCAAAAACTATGAGAAAAATATATTAAGAAGTTAGAACCAACTACAGAAATCATCAGATTCCAGATCGGTCACCTGAACAAGCTGGATAAAGTCCCTAAGGAACAACTCCTGCGCTGTCTTGGATTGATGTGTACAAGCAAGGATTTCAAGCATATGCTCAATTGCAACTTCAAACATTCCAAGAGATGCAAACCACCTGTGAAAGTGCAATATTTAAATCCTATAAAAAATATAAAGAAATATCTAAACTGATACGCCATGACTTCCACATACTGAACTTACTTCCCAAGTTGGAAACGGATATGATCTCTAATTAGACTCCATGTGGTACCCTTCAGTACAGAAAGAGCTGTTCTATATATACGCGAATTGCATGCCTTACCTAATGGACGAAGCAAAATGTTGTTAAAAATATGAAGCAGTTGTGAGCAAGCTTATTCTCTAATAATAAGATAAAATCTACTAAAGAGGACATTTTTCTTGTCACAGTACCTGGTCACATTTTTCATATGAATTGCCAGAGAGAACAAGATGAAATCCATACTTGCGCAACATAGGTGGTGTAGAAAAGAAGTAGCAATAAGAAGCTTGTTCAAGCATTAAGGCTGACAGCAATGGTTCCTGAAACATCGTTGGGGAGTAAGTGGGCTAGAAAGTAGCACAGTAACTCATTTCTCCCAAATTGAGGCATTACCTCACCAGAGAGCCGGAAGTACACATTAGCTGCTTCCTTATACTGGTCCCATGCTTTTAACATTTCAACCCACCAAAGCCACAGCGTACAGCATACTCCTGACTGTCTTTTCCTAGTTTCTGTACAGTTTTATTTATTATTATTAGATATACTGGTGGCCCAAATCCATCTTAGAAGTCACAGAACTACTGAATATAGCATACCCAAACAAAAGAAACTATTAGTGTTTTTCACATTCATGGTGACAACATTTTTTAATAAAATTTCACAGAAACAACACTGAGACCATGAATAAAATAACTTAGACAAGTAATATTTATACATTCTCAGATTTGTGAAGAATGCTGGAGGTGCACATAATTAGCATTTATGATTGTATACATATTCCACACTATTTTGTCAAAGACACGAAATAACTTGAAGAGATGACAGTGTCGTGCATAAGCACCCCTTATGTATATAAGTCACAATAAAAATGCGATCATAAGAAGAAAGTGCACTTCTTGGAAATATTTCAAAGAGGAAACATGCAGAATATGTAAACTAAAATATAAATAGCAAAGTACGGGGGGGGGGGGGGGGGGGGGGGTAAAGAAATTATAAAGGCTGCTAATATCACAGATTAGAGATTCCATGAGATCAATCCAATATGTTAAGAAATATAATGAATTACACACCCATGCTTTTAGATGAGAAACATTGCTTTGTAATATAAGAGATAAAAATACAAAACTTTCGTTACAATTAGGAAAAATAAAACTACCCAATCTTCAGTACAAGCATTTAATGAGTACAAATAAAAAGAAAGTATTTTCTATTTATCTCTATGGAAAGTGAAATCTACATAAAAAAATACTCAACCAACCTAAAGTAAGGTCCATGTACACTCTGTAACAGTAAATTACAGAAATAATATACAAGAAATGAGCAAACTTGGCTGACAAAACAATGCAGAGTTGATCCTGTTTTAGAGCACAAAGATAAGAATGAGTACAATGAAATAGTGGTTCATGTGTTATAATTGGCAGATACCTGAGGCTAATGATCTTACTGTGAATGATAGAAATATATGAGAGGTATAAGGATTAGGCTGATTAGCTAGGAGCTATGAACAGGTAGAACCGTGAATGATAAGAGCAAAGTAGACAGAAACTGCTTCTAATATGCACGAACATTTTCCCATCAAGAAGGAAACACAAAGTAAAGGATATCATAGTCAAGAAAGATAAAGACAAAACCAAACTTGTTATTGCCATTTTCCCATCAAGAAGAATCAACTAGGTTAATAAGGAGCAAATGTCAAGATGATCTAATAATAATATGCCCGAACATTTCACGAAAAGAAACAGAGAGATAGAAAACAAGCATACTAAGTAAGTGGTAAATGCATTCTCCATGCAGTATTCTGCTTCCTTTCTTGATTGATCCAACATAAAATTTGCTAGTCCCATCATTTCCTGAACCAGGAGAGTAACATCAAAGGAAAGCATAAAAAGTTTCAGCACAACTTAAGTATAGCCCGGACTTGATTCAGCCACAGATGAAATATGTGCAAAACCAGAAATCAGAAAGATTATATAACTTTTTTAAGTAAGGTTAAAATATGTATTAAGGCTAAAAATGATGTACAAGGTGCAGACCAAAAGAAAACACAATAATGCGCTGTTTGTGAAGCCATCGGCATGTCGAGGGTTAACTTTATCACATTTTACAAGGAATTTGATCTAACAAGTTTTGTAACTCTCCAAATACAAAAGCTCTCTTTAGGCACAACATGGTACAAGAAAAAACTCATTACAATTTAGCCAGATCAGGTACACGAAGTAAGCATGGTAGCAGACGTAAGCAATGTTCTAAATCTAAAAGGCACAAGGTGCAGGGGTTCCTGGAGACCTAGGCTCACCTTTGAAATTTGAAACACAGGCCCCATTTTCCTAGAACGGTTGTTAAGGCCCGGTTTGGTCGGTCACTTAACATTTAAAAAAGGCCTAAAAGTCGGCCCAGAAAAAAAACTCAATCCGAAAAAATAAATAGAAATTGCTCCAACTGGTCCATCCGTTCCAAGGCCGGACCTGAACACAAATGGGGTTTTCCCGGTCCATGTATGGCCATGAACTGGGTGAACAGTCCTACTTGCATTAGTTTTCTAGAGCGTATGATTAAGGCATTTCATAGTGAGGACAAAGAAGTAAGGTGAGGTAGCCTTGCCGAATGTGTCTTCGTCCAGGAAAATACGCTTGCAATTCCTCATTGATCATGACAAAGTATGTGGGTTGCCTTGCCGAATGTGTCTTCGTCCAGGAAAATACGCTTGCAATTCCCCGTTGATCATGACAAAGTAGGTGGAGTTGAATCGATGGAGACACAAACCATGATCCACTAGATCTTGTCATGAGGGAAACAAAAGAAATGGAGGGCTTGCTCAATGAAGGATAAGTGAAGAGAGTTGAAGGCCTTCTTAAAGTCCACTTCAATTGCACATCGAGTAGAGATTCCATTTTTATCATAAGGCTTTAAAAGCTTTGGGCAAAGCAAGATGTTGCGCCAGATTGATTGGCTTAGGATGAAGGCTCATTGGGACTCGCCAATGATAGAAGGGGGAATTTTCAATGCAACTAACCCAGATTTGTTAGATAATCTTGTTACTTGTAAGAGTGTTGCGACAAAATAGGAAAAATTCATCGACTGTAGAGAGATTGTCATGTTACAATCGCAAAGAAGTTTTAGCTCGCATGAATGACATTCAAGCCAACAATTTTCAAGAATCTTTTAGAAATTAGAGTTAAACCCATCGGGTCCAAGGGATTTGTTTGAATCAATGCGGAAAAAAAAAGGAAGCATTTTTAATATCGTGAGAAGATACAACCTTTGAAAGCTCATGTATGCCATCTTCAAGCACAAGACACCCTAAAGCAACAAGATTGGGTTCGGCAGCCAAGGAGCCGCAGTCCCAAGAAGATTATGGAAGTGGTGAATCAAATTATCACGAATGTGGCTAAATATTTGCAAGAAATGAGTATAACGATCACCTTGTTTCACCTAATTAAGTTTTGATTGTTGTCTTAAGGAGTCATTAAGAGCATTGTTGACAAAGTGAAATTCAGAATTACAATTAGACTCACGGCGGAGAAGAGTTGAATCAAAGGGTGGGGTTGTTGAAGAATTAGACCATAAATCATTCCGAGCTCATTCTTCATCGCACTCAAGTTATCATAATTTCTTCATTAGACCCATATGATAGCTTGTGAAGCCTAAGCTTGCAGAGTTTCAACTTCGAAACAAGCTAAAACATAGCCAACTCTCGGATATCCATATTCCAAGCGGTCACTATTATGCAACGAATTTATCATGTTTTAACCATGTGTTGTTGCAAACGAAAGGGAAGACGACGCCTAGGGATAGAGTGTTTAAAGCTCACAATAGTTGGCGACAAGTCAGGAATGCGAAGAACACCGAAGGAAGTGGTGGCAATAGGAAAGGTTTGTAGAGAGCAATTAAGCTTCCAACAAGTCTTAGTCCCTTTTGATTGCTTGTTGTTCCAAGTGAATCTAGCGGTAAATGATTTTTGATCAAGTAAACCAGTGGCATCAAGGAGAAAGCTTAGCTCATTGGAGATTCCATTAATGGTGCAGGTATCATTCCATAAAAGGGCCTAGAATCTTCCTCGTTAAAAGCATACACGGATGAAGAGTCAAACTTCAAGTCGGCATCACAACCATAAAATACTCCCGTGAACGATTTGTGTAGCAAAGAAGCTTGTCCACAAGTGAAGTTTAAGGGTATTCCATAAAATGACAATCCGTGTGTAGGAATCCATCATATAGTTGGACGTGTACTCCCAGTGCACAGAAATGTTTCTAGCAATCCTAGCAAGGTTGATAGTTTGGAGACTTCTCGGTTAAAGCAATAAGATTGAGACCAGAGGATGAGATAAGGTCACGGTCAACAGCTTGCTTCGAGGCATGGTTGCCTCTGGTGTTCCAATATCCCAGTCAAAGAAGACTCAAAGATATACCAAACATGGTCAATGAAGACTCATAGATAAACTTTGGTAGAGGATGTCAAAGAACTACTAAGGGAAAAAGATGATTTTGTGGCGGTGGTTCGAAGAGGAATGAAGCAGGGAAATAGAACTAGATCAAGATGGGGTTGGTGTGGTGGTAGGGGGTAAAAGTGGCATTGAAGGAGTAGAAACAACGGTTATTGATTTAGAGTTGAACGAGATCTCACTAGAGGTTAAGTGACAGGGTCGGAAACAACGCAAAAGAAGTAAAGGGGGAGGTGAGGGATTAAAGTTTAGAGAGGCCTATTTAAGGAAGAGGACGAGGGTCGGAGATAAGTCAAAATGTGGAGTAGGAAGAAGCAGGGAGGCTGGTGCCCAATGACCTTACACGAGGTGCAATACCTTGAGAGCCAATCATACATATCATCTTGGTAATGCAAACCTCCTTTTGAGTTACGGAAGTAGATTTTGCACCTCAAATTAGACCTAACCAAGGTAAAGGAGATATGATGTCCATAGGCAGTGGGGTGTACATATGCAAAGGTGTACAAATGCCCGATCCAATGTTACTATCATATTTATCAGATCAGAAGCTTAAGTCTAGATTTGGCAAATGACCCAAATAGGGATGGAGTCAAGGCAAAAACAAGGTCCATGGTGATTACAAAGCCTATCTCTTCAAAATAAGAGGTTTACAACCACTAATTATCCATGGTCCTCCTGCCAGATTAGTGATCAAGTCTTCTTCTCTGGCGAAACGAAAGATGAAGAGGCCTTTGTCATTGAGGTAGGGGCTAGGTGTCGCCACATTAGTCCAATTAGCAAAAACGAATGTTTCCATGGCCTTAAAAGATATGAGGTCACCCATAGAAACTGCAATCAAGCTCAAGTTCCATTGGTCCATTATTTCAACAATATCAAAATCTAAGAAGTCGATGATGTGGTATTTGACGCCTCTGACAAAATGGAGTTGAAGATTAGAAGGGATAGAATTAGGGGGCCCACCTATAGATTCTTAGAGCATGTACATTAGTGGTTTTTTAAGTGGGTTTTTAATTTATTTTCTACTTATTTTTTCTAACACATCATCTAAAAAACTAACACATTTTTACTTTTGACAGTAGTGAATTTTTAATTGAGTTGTTCTTACTTCCATAATATAATATAATATAATATAATATAATATAATAAAAAACAAATCTTAATATTGTACACCTATAATAGCAAAGAGTATTATCTACTGTATAATACTAAAGCAGAAGTGATTAAACCCACTTATCATCCTAACATCGCGCCACCTCATACTACGTCAAATGTCGTCTTTAAATTGCGCCACATTGGATTTTGCTATCGTCTTTAAGTTGCGACACCTATTTACATGATTTTTTTTATTTGTTTTAGTATTCTCTAAATTAAGATCTTAAATGAAGTCATCATTCTTTAATTAAGGAAATTATATAATTGTGTAATATTGATTCCATTTACCGAATGACTATTATAATTATAGGAAAATTTTAGATTCTTACTCATGACTTTTTGGTTGAAAATTACCATATTTTTATTTTTACATCTACCTATTATTTTTTTGTTAGTATTTCTTACTTACCTAAACTTATCCATTTCCTCTTTTAGAAGCTAAAATATTATATTACATATTGGCCTATTTTAAGATTTATGTACCATTTTTTATATGAGAATATATCAATTATATATTAAAGGTGTTAAAACTATTATTATATTGTATAGCAAGTGTTATCACACAAATAAATAATTTTTACCTAAATTTTATATATAATTTTTTTTTTATGATATTGATTATTATTATATTAAGGTTAGAGGGAGCCGGAGGGCTCGACGTGAGGATATAGGAGGGACGGTTTAGGGGAGAGTGATAGGTTCCTCAAAGGAGCAGTCCCGGAGCCAGCAGACACGAGCTGACATTATTGGCATGTGAGGTGTGTAACCCGTGTTCTATTGGGAGGAAGGGGGTTTTCTTAATGCAAGATCATATAGACTAATTTGATTTTAAATATACTTTTTACCCTGACCAGAAACCGAATGACCTGACGCTTTAATGATCCAAACCCGAAATGACACAACTAGACCAGAAAATGACCCAATCAAAGCATCACCTAGACCCGAAATTACCTGACGGACCTGACCTAAACCCGACCAGAATAACCTAATTGGCACCTCTTCACCAGAAGGGAAAAAATAGATCGAAATGGAAAGCTTTGTCAAACCTGCACTCCAGCATAGTGCTTCCAAGCTTTATCGATCTTGTAGTCTGTGGAGATAAGGCGGTAATTGGATAAAGCAAGCTCATAATCTTGCAACATGAAAGCATAATCACCCAAAATGCGGATTTGAGATTCAATGGAGCTATAAGTATACCTTAAACAAAAAATATCACAGCTATATCAGAAATAACTATTGAAAATAAACAAAAGCATGCAGCACAATATGACAAAAACATTCCTATCAAGAAGAAAAAACATTTGTATCACATACATTGGGCCGTTTGACGTATCTGGTGTGTCTTCCTTCCCTTTTCTCCACCATAAGTTTTTTATTTGATTCCTAAAACCTTTCCTTGTAGCAGAAACCTTCAGAAAGCGTAAAAGAACTTTGATTTCAAAAGTACAGGAGAACGTGAAATCGAGATCAACAAATTTGAAATTTTCCTCTATCATCCAGCTGCAAATGCATTTTGAAACGGGGAAAGGAGAGCTTCACAATGCACATACGATATGTAATAAAAGGAAATTTATAGTTTATCACCAAGAAAAACAACCAAAAGACAAAATTAAGTTCATCAATAATGAATATGATGTGGAAACTAAAAGTTTACCTGCTGATTCAGCAGTCGGATTTTTTGTTCCATGTAAGGAATAATACGTTTAGTGGAAAGCTCTTGCACAAGAATCTTTATCTGAATAATTCCACACAAGAATTAGTAATAAACAGGAAAAGGAACCCTAGTTTTTGAAGGTAGAACATAGAAGAGAAACAGAAACAACCTCATTGATATCATCCATATTCAGATAACAACCAGCATGATGAGTTGCGGAAGGATCTAATTTCTGGCACAACCAATCAAACATAACTTGGAAGTAAGACAATGATGAACTAGAAGTTACTTTTACTTATTGTAGACTAGCATCTTATAAGAACAAGGAGGCAACATAGAAGAAAAGATAATCACTTACACAAGAAGCCCATGGATTATCCTTCTTCTCATCCAGAGGATCTAAGGATGTGTTGATGCACAATAACTGGCAATCATTAGAGCCAAATGTACTCTTCATCTCTGACAAAATCTTTGATGCTCTGAAACAAAACAACAAATGTCCTTCAGAAATTGACTATAACTCAGCAGCGTAGCTAACAGCCGCATGTTAAGGTATATTTTTAAACATTTTATATGTCGACGTGTACAAAAATAACCGAAAGACTAAGAACTGTGACCAGGTTTCAAAATACAAAAGCCAAACTTCAGTAAGAGTGTAAGACACAAGGCCTAAACATGACCCACTATCTAGTTTGCCCCCAAAAGCAACTGTTTTAACTTTAGATGATAATAACGAAAGTTGTGTAAATGCACAAGGATACAGAAAGCAGAAATGGAGAAAGGTAACTTGAGCAAAGGAAATCAATCTGAAAATCAAAGGACACTGTTATAGTGAACATAATTATGGTTCATAACATAAGTCGTATATATGAAATAAAGGTAATTTGAACACACAAAGTAATTAGATAATATAAGCAGCCTGTCCCCGAGTTTTTGTTAATAACATTCCTGTTTCTTGTGCGGAAAATCAAGCTTTTCAACTTATCATATCCCTTTCTAAGCCAACTTCAAACTTTTGGACTACAAAATTTCACATTTTCCATTCAAAAATCTCTGATTGACATCTTTCACACACAAAAGATCCATGTTTACTCTTATTACTCTGACAGGCTATGAGTAGTGGATGGATAGGAAACAGAGAAGATTATAACTTACTCCTCTGGAGTGCCTTCTTGATTATCATGCAGTAAAATATATTGTTTAAGAACTTTAGGATCCATCACCCCCTCGTTAAGGATAGATGGTGGTTGGTTGGTGTTGAAAAGGTCAACAAATTTGCTGATTGGCGTCTCATCCTTTGATGAAACAACTAAAAGACCTGCATAAATTGCCAGAGATTCATCAAAAGAACTCACCTTGATTTCAAAGACTGTAGATATCTAATATCAATAGCAGGGGTTGACAATTGCACCTGGACTAACCCATGACCTAAACAAAGGGTCAAAAATCTGAAACAAAACCGGTGGAAACAGCTTCACCCGTCACCCACCCATGCACCTAATATGATACTTGTACACCGAATATAAATATCATAAAACTAGGTAACTGTTTCCACTTTCCACCTAGGCTCCAGGAATATGATTTCATATATATTTGAGAGGTAGGAGTTCAATCAATTCAAAGATATTTAAACCTTGCTTGTTTTTGTTATCCTCATTTCTTATTTAAATGGTTTATATGTTAGAATGACATTTTAATACTGATATTGTTTGTGTTGTTTGCCATGAACCATGAATTTTGCATTACATGTGTGAAACCACATAAAATTATGCATTTTTAGCGTTAAAAAGTCAGAATTGTTGATCACTCAATGATTCACTCAGCCTGCTCAATAAATCACCACTGGTGATGGACGGATGGACATTTGACAGACCCATAGTCATGCCAAAATATGATTTCATATGGTACTAAGACAAAAAGAGCTTACAAGCCACTGGATGATCAAAAGCCTCGTGATCGGAGAAAGATGAGTTATGCAAAAGCTCTTTGTTAACACCTTCAAACCATGATGGTAACAAGTCACCCTTTGCTTCTGCACAAGTAATTCAGCAAACATCAATTTATAATAGTGGCATTGCAACTAAAGTACATAGAACAAAGAATGTGCCAAAATACAACCTCTGAGAAATTTCAATATTAAGAGGACTATGAATTCCACAATTTTGTGAATCATATACAAGGCAAGGAACAAAGTGTTCTATTTCCAGGGTGTGTTTTAGACATAATATATCACAGTGATTCAACCACATGGCAATATGGCCCTTATCAAATCAGTAGGTGATTTAACCGTCGATTAGTTTTTAGTTTCGAGGATCTCCTATAATTCATAACTAAGTCCTTACAACAAAAATATATATTTTCTTGATCTATGGGGCATTCACCTCAAGGCCTCGGGCCTTCTGACCGCATTGCATAGACACAAGGACATGCCTAGGAAATACCTTGCAAATGGCACGGGGTGAAAAGCCAAAAAAAAAAAAAAGGAAAACTGATACTCAAGATAGGTATTAACCAAGATCAAAACATACTAAGTTTATGTTCGATCGTGGGAAGTCCAGCACACAAGTCTGTAGCATCTCGTTCTGCAGCTTCTGTTATCACCTTGTGAAACCTCTCTCTCGCTACCTAGTTAACAAACAACACTTTCATGACAAGCTTCAAATCGTGAGAGAGAGAGAGAGAGAGAGAGAGAGAGGCATCAAACAAAACACAATGCATTCAAAATTCTACTCATAATAATAGAACGACAAACCGTACATGATTGAAATGCATACCTTATATACAAATTACAAAATAACAACAAAAGAGATTATAAACTGTGTCTCTTGGAATGAGGTCACTTTGTGGCTAGACCGAAGCACCTTAGCGTAAAAAAAGAGGAAAAGCATTGTGCTACAGACTAGAAATATTGCTGCCGTGATGTATGATGTAATCTGTTTGGAAGGAGAAGAATAAGAATATTCGAACAAGAAATACAATTTGCTCAATGCACTAGCAACCTTATTATGGATCACATTAATATTAGATTGGTTGCATTCAGAAGAAACAACAGTGAGGGTGCCCATTGGAATATTCTGCTGAATGTTTACCCATCAAATTAGCAGATTCCATTTAATTTTACCCCTTTTGTAAATGCGCCTTTCTTTTGTTATACAGACTCCTTAATCTAAATGATAATACAAATTTAGCTCCTCTGGCAACTATTGTCAATGGTCCAATCGATGCAGTTGGTGGGCAAAGGTGTAAATGCGCCTTTCTTTCGTTATACAGACTCTTTAATCTAAATGATACTACAAATTTAGCTTCTCTGGCAACTACTGTCAGTGGTCCAATCAATGCAGTTGTTGGGCAAAGGTGTAAATGCGACTTCCTTTCGTTACACTCTTTAATCTAAATGATACTACAAATTTAGCTCCTCTGACAATGGTCCAATCAATGCAGTTGGTGAGCAAAGGTGATGTGAATGCATGGGAGGAAGATTTTAGAGAGAAGGCTTGAAGAATGGAATATAAGTTAGACACAAAGGCATATTGTAACATTTTACTGTTTCTAATCCCTTATTCGCTGTCTTGAGGTAACATAGGGAATGAAGTATCATTAGTTGACTTATAAATTATAAATGAGTTGGGTTGTGTAATCAATGACTTGATCACATGCAAACACGGTATACAGGCATTGGAAAACAAGGATCTTCTACTAAAAAATAATCAGAATGTCATGCAATGCCAATCACCATCCACATTAAATTTACAAGAATAATAACATCAATTTCAACTATATTCGTAATTGTTCAAATATGTCAATTGTTCTACTATATTCGACATTGTTGAACAATATGACCAATTGTTCAACTGTACTCGAAATTGTTCAGCTATATATAACTAAGGGTTCAAATGTTAATTTATATGTTTAATTGTTCAACTAAACATTTTTTTTAAATATATGACAAGTATTAATTAGTTTGGACAAATCACAGCCCTTGATTATTTTGATCCAAAGGTTGTGAGTTCTTCCCACTTTTGACCCTAAAGCCCTTTTCCTATATGATCCAAATCATATATCTATATATAACCAAATAACCCCAGTAAAATTTACCTCTGGATTTGGTTTATGAATATCAGATGCATAGAAGTGTCGTAACTTGAACTTCTGAAGCCTATAAGCTTGATCACTTGTTGTCCGGACCGGAACTGTAGTAAAAAGAGAGTTACAGCTTCAAAATTTAGAACGGCATAATCAACAAGAACAAAATAGTACCATAGCCATAAAATAATCAATGCCACCAAACTAGATCAAGGATTCGTCATTTTAGTAAAATTTTAGAGCACAGTTCAGTTCGAAAATTTTCTGATCAAGAAAACACAAGTTAAAATGACAGGGATGTGAAACTGGGCCAACATAAAACAACCCACTTTCGCCGGAAATGAATTAACAAGGCCCCTTCGGAAGCACCGGCAGTATTGAGTCCACAAGAAAACAATACAACCCTATTCCAAATCAAATCCATATGTTAAAAAACTTGGATGAGAGCATTATATAATTATTTATGTAAACCGAATATTGTTCAAATTAGGCTTGCATGAAGCAAAGATGAATCAATGAACCCAAGGTTGGAAAGATGTTTCAATCTGTCAATGAAAGAATAAAAATGAGCATACGAGTTGCATTGTCTCTATGTTGTACACATTCCTACTTAAGGCATACTCTAATTCCAAAGAATCTTCCCCACGTGTGAATTCTACGAGAACAAACACTAAGGAAATATTTACATGCATTCTAAACAAACTATTGGTGGTCACTCTCCTTAATCGGAACATTAAACAAAGAGAGGCATATATATTCAATATCCATCATTTTCTAACTTCCAATATTTTAAAACCTAAGGTATTATCCTAGGTATATTCATTCAGTTCAATCCAATTCTAGTACTGATAGTGTACATAGATTAGCACTATAAATCCAGCATCTGATCCAGCTGGAAGAAAAACTAGGTATTCCGAATGCAACTACGGTAGTACCCAAGCGAATAGCATGTGCAATCACAAGGCAATTAGCACTGCAGGCTCAAAGCCAAAAATCCTACATCACTGCAACATTTCCATATACTTGAAACGACATCTCAACATATTCAACATAATTCTTGTTCCAAGCATTTAACCCCTTTTTTGTGATAAAAGAGTTATAAGAATAAGAGAAAGTAGAAGAAGCACCATCAATGTTGTCGAAAACGGAGAAGGGCGAGAGCATGTCGACAAAACTAAGACCATTCTTCCGACAAGCATCTTCGACCAGCGGGGTCCCGAGCACCATCACCACAGGCGTAATTTCGTCCGCCAACATCTTCCCCAACACCGTGGTTGCTGGATCCATCAATTCGGTTTATTTATATCTCCGCAACCACGAGTAATTGATCAATTGACCAGCTTTAGCTCTGCCGACGGCAGCCTCTTCCAGATCTCTGGTGTACCAATTCCTTATAGCTTGTCAAACAGAAATCCGCAGTACCTGTGTTGATAAACAAATCGGAGATGCGAGGTAAGTAAGCCGAATCTAATCACCAACAACAAACGAGTTCATATGATCAGTGTCTATCTGCTGCAGCAAATAAACGAAATTGGACCCGACCTACCCAAGGAGTTGGATCAAATGCGAAGCAATTGATTCCCTTTCAATTAGGGATTGGGAATCCCATTGCGATGTGTATTGTTAGCCTTGATCCTATAATCTGAAATGCGGACTGCTAGTCCGCTCGAGTTTGCTGCTGCCTGGTAATGGTTCTTCGTGCAACTGGGATTTTAGAATGACGGGTCTGAACCGAATCAAGAAAATCCTCGTTCGTATACAGCTCCTCGGGTCTTAAGTCTTAACCGCATCGGGCCGATAATACTAGACCGAGGTCGAACCGAACCGGATAGATTCAATCCGGTCTAAACCTCGCTCCATTTAGAACCGGAAAACTCATCGGATAGGCTTATGTCCGACCCGATTTGAACCATAGTCAACACACCTCTCTTAATGAGAGGGGTGAGTTTATATCTTGATGTTGGTCAAGTTCGATTCCATAAAATTGGTTTGACATATCAACATGTGTCATAGATAGTTGTCATAAGAATTTGGTTGGTTTGTTAAGTTGATTTGATATTAAGTGATAGCATATTTAGAGTTTATCCAAATCGTAAAAGTAATTTTTTTATCGAATTTTTACTGGTGTTTTTTTTTACGTGAAGTATCAAAACGCTCTTGAATAAAATATGTAAAGTTATCCAAAAACACAACTGAAAGATGTTTGTCAAGCATCCGTGAAATGAGATTATTCACATTTTAATGGATGGCAAGAGGTGACACATTGCGCCATTTGGTTGGACACGCCGGAAATGCATGAGGTCGCACCACGAGTTATTTTATTTATGATTAAGATTTATCATGACATTTAATAAATAAATTTAGAAAGTGATTTTTTGACTCTATTAATTAATATAATAAAAAATACCATCATATAGGGCTTATTTGTATGCATCCGTATATACCCACATGTAATATATTTGCCTTATTTTAAAAAAAAATCTACATGTTTTTAAGTATTTTTATGTGTTTTTGTTAATTATGTGTAATGGGTTGTTCATTGTATTTCTTTTTTCTTTTTTTTTCTATTTTTTAATTGAAGTAAATAACCATTATATATAATTATTTCTTTTTTAGTAGTATGTTTGTATTAATTTCTTTCAAATATGGTATTCAAAATAAATATATTAGTAATATATATTTTTAATTATATAAATTTGGGTTATGTATTGTTTTTTTATTATTTTTGTTTAATGCTTTAGATTGTAAATATTTAAATCGATGAGAGTATATATGTAATTCATAGTAAAAATAAAGTAATAAAATATATGGAAGATCTTATATAGGAATGCTCTAATAAAATTGGTATTATTATATGAGATGTTTGAGTGAATTGATGAAGAGAGAAAATAAAAATATAAAAAAGGTGTTTTCTCTCGTTGTTGGCCATGTCACTTTGACGAGCACTACTTTCACGAGGGGCTTCTTGATAACCACTCGTGGTAGGGGTTAAGGTAGGGTTTATTTCTTTCAGACTCACCACTTGTTGGTATAAGCTCATCAGGGTGCTTCCATGGGAACCATATTGGTTTGTTGGAACGCTTCTATATGGACCTTATTGACTCGTCGAAATGCTTCCATACGGGCCATATTGGTTCGTTGAAACACTTATATATGGACGATATTGGTTCGTTGGAATGTCTCCATGAGGACCAAATGGGTAACATGAAGTGAAGGAGTGATATGACCCATTTGTTTTGATCTTGAGTCTAATCTAAAAATTAGAAGAAAAGTTGAGGAAATTTCGATAGTTATGGGGTTGATTTGGAATGACCACTCATCAAACAATTGGTCCTCAATTATGACGAATTTAAATTTAAATCCAATGCATTTTACTCTTACTTTTCCCAATGTTGGTGAAGTATTAAAGTTTTGGTTCTATGTTGATTTGAATGACCACTCATCAGACAAGTGGTCTTCAATTATGACTGATTTGAATCTAATGCAGTTTACCCTTACTCTTCTCAATGTTGGTGAAGTATTAAAGTTTTGGTTCTATGTTGATTTGAATGACCACTCATCAGATAAGTGGTCTTCAATTATGACTGATTTGAATCTAATGCAGTTTACCCTTACTCTTTCTAATGTTGGTGAATTATTAAAGTTTTGGTTCTATGTTAATTTGAATGACCATTCATCAGAAAAGTGGTCTTCAATTTATGACGGATTTGAATTTAAATTTAATACATTTTATCGTTATTCTTCTCACTGTTGGTGAAATATTAAAGTTTTAGCTCTATGTTGATTTGAATGATCACTTATCAAATAAGTGATCTTTAATTTATGACGGATTTGAATTTGAATCCAATGCATTTTATACACACTCTTCCTAATATTGGTGAATTATTATTTATTAAGACCACCTACAATGGTAGTTTCTTAACAATAAAAAAATAGATATATAGTGAATAGTGAAAAATAGGCTTAAAACTTTTTTTGACATTTAAATGTTGGAAACGAAAGAGAGAAGATTCAAAAAATCAAAACCAAATTAAAGTAGGACACATGTCATTATTTGGTTCATTCTTAGGATGGATGATTTAGGGTTATTGATATCTAAATCACAATCAACTGTTTATATTTATTTTGTTTATAAACTGTTTTAGTTTATGATTAATTGAATAATTTGACTCATAAGAATATTTTGACTATTTATTTTTCTAATATTCATAATTTAGTTTTCTCTAGACATAAAGTCTAATATTGAATATGTTTAAAATAATTATTTTTAAAATAATAAGTAAAGTTAGTAGTGTAATATTTTAATGAAGATATGTAGTATAAGTATTATTAATTTAACACAAGAAATTAATGTAATACAATATATTATACATGAAAAACAATTATAAATATAGTTTTCAGTATTTAAAATACGTATATCATTATAAATTATTAATTTAATCCATTTTCTTATTAATTATTTATACATTTACTATACAAAATTTTGAAATAAACATGATTATAAATATACAAAAATAAAAGTATAAACAATTTAAATAGTATAAAAATATGTTGTGTAAAGAAATATGATGTTAAGAAACGAGCGTTAAGATACGATGGATGGATGTGAAGAAAAAGTAAAGTGAATTTTTAAAATTGACGTTGTAGAGAGAGTGTTAAGAAATGGAAGTTAAAAACCAACCATCGTACATTGTCTATGTAACACCCCAAATCCGTAGGACTTGGAGTGCCACTGGGCTAGGATCTCACAATGGATCTTGACCCTAGCTTGACAACAATTTCACTGATCTTACAACAAGGCACATATAGATTAAAATAAAACATGAAACTGATATATATATATATATATATATATATATATATATATATATATATATATATATATATATATATATATATATATATATATATATATCAACAGGTAATACAATGTTCCGCTGAGTACAAACAAAACCACACTGTACATCAAAAGAACCCACATCCCCGATAACGCCCCAGTGTACGGAGCCCTCAGCGGATCACCCACTCTAGATCACTCTGCAGCTCTCCTATCCTGCAAAGTATCTACAACACGGTATAAAACCGTTAGCTAACCATACACATATATAAGAAGATGCTAGAGCACAAACACACATCAGAAATCTTAACACATCATCATGATTTCATCCATTTACCCGGTTTATTATCTTTATAAAGTCCAGCAATCAACTCGTATATATATATATATATGTGTGTGTGTGTATATATATATATATATATATATATATATATATATATATATATATATATATATATATATATATATATATATATATATATATATATATATATATATATATATATAAACAATATGTGACACGAGGAATATATAATCCTCGCCTCTAGGTCCAATAGCCAGCTGGAATGGTGCTTGGAACACCACCCCGTGTACCCTAAGGAAATGGGGAGTGCCCGAACCGTTTACCAGGTCTGGCCTGCCTACAGAGAACCTCCCCGACTCCCAGCGGGATGAAAGGGCAAGTTATCACGGCCCTACAATGGGCAAGCAATATACCATAGATCGGTAATAAACCATAACGCATACTATCAACATATATCACACACCACTCATGCACACATCCGATATAGGAATGACAACTAAGTAAGTCCCACGGACTTACCTCAACCTCGTAGTCGTCATAACTCGATCAACTCTCAGATACGTCCACTCCAATTTGGAGGACAACACGGCCTATATAAGGCATACATATATATATATATATATATATATATATATATATATCAAACTCCTATCACACAAAGGGTCACACCTAGACCCAAGGGATCCATAAGGATCATATCCAACTCGTAAACCTCAAAGCCGTAACCGGCATATCTATATCATACTCATCAACATCCGATACCTAGCATGCTACTACCGCTCATACTAGGAAAGGAAAGGATCTACCTAACTCTAGGTAGATCCGGGACAAGACGCACCTGCGTAATACAAGGGACGCAGAGGCGAAGCAAGCAACCCGCAGGCGCGGCAGAACTCAGCCGTGGGCGCGGTGACAAGGCTGCAGGCAAACGCAGGCACGGCGCTGCGGCACGGCTTCCACAGGGGCGGCGGCTTCCAGGCGCGGGGGCGGCGTCTGTGCAGAACGTGAACCCGCGATTCTTCTTCGGCTCTTCTCGTGATCAAATCACGTCTTTATCATTCTAGATTCACACATATGCAACAACATACACATTCCAACATCACCCTATGTCCAAACATCTAATCCTAAGCTAAGGAAAGAAGAACAAGGAAGAAGAAAGAAAGAAGAAGCAAGGAAGACATACCACAGTTGTGGGCCTAGGCACGAAACTGCTCCAAAACAACACCTCCACTAGCTCTCAAGCTCAACATATCAATCACTAGCATCAACATCAATATCCACCACCATAACTCTCTAACCAACTCAAGGGAAAACCAAACACAAGATCAAGAAGGAGAAGGAGAAGCAAGGAGGACGTGAAGGCTGGATGGAAAGTGAAGAAGTAACCCTTGATCAGCCAAGGGAAAGAAAGAAGTAAGACAAAGGTAAAGCACGGGTCAAAGGAGTCAACAAAACCGGCTGCAGCCGCCGGAAACCGCAGGGGCGGTTCCCTGAGCCGCAGGGGTGGAAACCCACAGGGGCGGCAGACATGCCCGCGGGTGCGGAAAGGCCAATCACCGGTTTATTTTGAAGAGCAATTCGAAGACGGTTTGGAATGCGTAGATTGTTGTTCTTACGCATTGTGAACCATTTGTCAACCACATATGAATATTTTCATCATAGACGAGATGCAAATGGTAGGTGTGGCCCTATCCCCATTGCTTAAGCGCATGGCTTTCGTACACATGTTGGCTTATGGTATGAGTACAAATGTTGTGGATGAGTATCTTCGAATTGGCGCATTACCTAAACGAGAATGTCTGACCAAATTCGTGGAAGGAATCATTTCTTCATTTAGAGACATGTATATATGAAGACCAAACATAGAAGACATGCAACGACTTCTTTATGTTGGAGATACATGGGTTCCCTAATATGATATGTTCAATTGATTGTATGAACCGGGAGTGGAAGAATCGTCCAACTACATGGAAAGGTCAGTTCACAATTCACACGTAACCATGGGAAGACAACAATCATCTTATAAGTTATTTTTTCATATGATTTATAGATTTGACATGCATTATTTGGAACACCGGGTATGTGGATGACATTAATGTTCTTGATCGTTCTCTTGTGTTGAATTGATGACGTCCACCACGTCAAGGTGGTTTGATGATGTTTTGCAATGTATATCGCCACTTGTGAATTTTATCACCAATGGACATTCATATACCATGATTTATTATCTAACCGACAATATTTATACATGGTGGACAACATTTATACCATCAATAAGACTTGCACTAGGTGAGAAGGATGCGTTGTTTGCTAAATTACAACAGTTGTGTCGAAAGGATGTGGAACGAGCATTTGGAGTTCTACAATCATGATTTGTTATTGTGAAGAACTCAACACTTTCTCGGGACATTGGTTTCATTGGAATGATTATGAAAGCTTGCATAATTATACACAATATGTTGTGGAATATGAACGAGATACATACACGTTGTATAATGACTCGTCTCAATTTGAGCAACCCAACAATATTCACAATACATACGTGTCTAGGATACCAAATTCTATTGCAGATTACATAACCAAGCGTTTCCAACTTCGGAATAGCACTACACGCGAACAATTGAAGCATGATCTCATTCAACATGTATGAGAAAAGTTCGGCAATACTCATGTTGATAATTAGTAATTTTACGTATGATTTCATATGTAATGGTGTATTTGTATTTTCATATATGTTTTACATCTTAACTTTTCAATTATTCATTAATTTCTTTGTATGTGTTTAGTTTTTAATAAAGTGTTTATTGAAAATCTTATTTTTATTAATTATTTATAAAATTGTTATTTAATTTTTTGAAATAAATTTAATTATAAATATAATTAATATTATCAAAATTTTAAAAAGTATATAAATATGTTGTATAAATAAATATAGAGTCAAGAAATGAGAGTTAAGAAAACCATGAATGTGTAATAAAAGTAGATAGAGTTTTATAAGTTGATGTGATGGAAAGAGAGTGTCTATAAACTGGGGTTTTCAAACCCACCATTGTGGGTGGTCTAAGCGTTTAGGCATGGTGGATCACCATCTATTGGTAGACCATCTTATAACATCCTTTCGGATGAGAACTTCGACTTCTTTTGGAATCTTCCCTTCATCAATAGGAATGTTGTAGCCTAAGCATGTAAGTTTGTCTGCAACGCCATTGACTTTCCTGAAAACATGACTGATATTGACTTGCATGAAATGAGTGAAAATAAGAGAAATGTCAAAGATAAAATACCAATTTCTCACGGTGGTTCCAAACCTTTGTGATCGAGTTAATAATAGTGAGGTTGTCTCCCTCAATTTCAATTTTTGACAGGCTCATAGTGCGACCTCTTAGTAGTCTGCTTCGTAGTGCTTCTGCATGCAAGGTAGATGAAATTCCACATTGTCCTTAATCATATGCAATAGTTAATCCATTATGATCCCTCATAATTTAGCCAAACATAGTGTCACACTCTTATTGTTACTTCGTTTTGATCCATTTGAGTTTGATATATTCAATCCCTAGTTTTACCCAATGGATATTTATGGTTCTCCTTTGTTGCTTTGTAGATTTTCCGATATTTTTTTTGGATGTTTTAATGTCCCAATCATGATTTTGCTTATAAACTATATGTTTGATATCCATGTTCCTTGATTACTGATAATACATTGGTTTTCATGTAACATATGTTCCACCATGTGAGTGAAAGTTTTTTCACTGTTTTGTTATCAAATTTGTTGTGAGTTATGGACATAATTTCTTCCAATTTTTGCATGAGATGTCCATATTTGTTAGTAGGTCTTGAATTCTTTTATCTTCAATGTTATTTATTGTATAAGGGCATTTAGTGAAGATGTGTTTGACACTTTTATAGGGTGATAACACAAAATACAATGCATGGAGATAAATACCTTTTGTTTCTCTAAGTTTTATTTTGTTGGTATTCCATCTAAGGATATAATTTCTGGATAAAATTTTTATTTTTGGCATGACATTTAGTTTCCACGTTCAGGTATTCTCGTAGCAACTATGTCTTTTTTTGGTGGTCTAATAGTTGTAAGGTTGATTTTATTGAGAACCATCATTTCTTGCATGATGTCCAATATAGTCTATCTCGAATTGTATTATTTCGTAATGGGTATGAGTAAATATCCTAAATAATTTATCATGGGAGGATCCTGCTCAACTTGTTGTTTATCACGGAGTGGTTCTATTATCCATTCATGATCAATGTGCTTACAATTTCATCACTATTTGTTGAGTGCTCATTTGAAGCATATGTAATAACCGGAAAATTTTAATAATTTTCCCGGTTATTTTAAAATTTTAATTTTAATTTAATTAAATAAGTTAATTCCGAAAATACCGATAAGATAAACCGAATAGAATTGGAGGGAATTTATAGACGGAACCGAACCAAAACTGGTTTGTTAAATCAACTTAAATTTATATGACTTGTCCTCTATCCCGGCCCATTCTCTGCCAACGAACCCAAGCCCACTTAGGTTGGTCCATCTCCCTCTCAGACTGCCAATCCAAAAAAAAAAAGAATTTTTTTTTACGACAGGCCCATGGCCATACACTTGGGCCGACACGCCGAGAGTTGAATGAAACCAGCGCCCTTCCCCTGCACTTCGTCTCCCTCGCAACACCTCCGTCCGATCCACTGTTACAAGCTCGTCTGATCCACCGTTACAAGCCAAATTGAAGGACAACATTGATCACAACTGTTACGATCGGTCCTAAATGCCCGGATGAGTAACCGACCTCCCCTGCCGCTGCCTACTCCCCTTCCTTCCCTCCGCAGTGAACCCGGCCGCCATGTCTTCCCCTCTCATCCTTCTCTTCGCGACCTTAACCCGCCTCGCCTCTCGCAACTATTTCGCCTCTGCACACCACCTTCTCACCGTGATTTCGAAACCACCCTAAGTTATACCGTCCTCGCCGACTGCTACACCCTGTCCTACCGTTCGAACCCAAGGCCACCGTCGCCTCCCTCTGCCGACGTCACTCTACACTTCCCGCCCTTCGTTGCTATAAGAGCCTTAGTCTTTGGAGCTTGTTTTGGCCTTAGCCGCCCCCGTGGGTTTAGGGAGCCGCCCCTGCGGCTCGTGTAGTTTTCCGCCCTTGCAGCTCAGGGAACCGCCCCTGCGGTTTCTTGCGACTGCAGCCGACTTTGTTGACTCTTGACCCGTGCTTTACTCTCTTCTCTTCTTAGCCGTTTCCTTTGTTTCCTGAGAAAGGGTTACTTCATTCCAGCCTTCTTCACGTTCTTCATCTTGCCTCCTTCTTCTCCTTGATCTTGTCTTGGCTTCCTTTGAGTTTGGAAGAGTTTTGTTGTGTGGATGATGATGTTGATGATGTTGGATGTTGTGCTGAGCTTGAGAGCTAGCTATTGAGGTTGTGTGATCCTTTCCTTGCCTAGACCAACAGTAGAGGTAAGCTCCTTGCTTCTCCTTCCTTTATTTCTTCTTTGTTTCCACTTCTCTAGCTTAGGATTAGATGTATGGAAGGTATATTGATGTTAGAATGTGTATGTATATGTATGTGTTTGAATATGGAATGGAGAAGACGTGATTTGATCACGTGAAGAGTGAAAGAGAAGTCGGGACTCTACGTTCTGCAGAGTCGCCGCCCCGCGCCTGGAAGTTGTCGCCCCTGCGGGAACCTTGTCACCGCACCCGCGCCCGGAAGCTTCCGCCCCTGCAGCCACGGTCTCAGCACCTGCGCCCGTGCTTGCGCTTGCCTGCGGTTTGCCTTGTTCCGTCCCTGCGTCTTTCCGTTCCGCAGGTGCGTCTTGTACATGATCTACGTAGAGTAGTATGATCCTTTCCTTTCCTAGTATGAGCGGGTTTGTAGCATGCTAGGTATGTGTATGAGGATAGAATGATGAGAAATGTGATATATCTGTATGTCGGTTATGGCTTTGAGGTTTAGTAGTTTATCGAGGTTTATAAATTGGATATGATCCTTATGGATCCCTTGGGTCTAGGTGTGACCCCTTTGATTGATAGGAGATGTAATATCTCGTTATGCCTTGTTTTAGGCAGTGTTGTCCTCCAGATTGGGGTGGATCGTGTTTGAGAGTTGATCGTGGTTGAGACTACTTCTGAGGTTGAGGTAAGTCCATAGGACTTACTTAGCTACCATCCTTATATTTGATGTATGCATGAGTGGTGTGTGTTATATGCTTGATAGCATGCGATGCCGTTTATTACCGGCCTATGTTTTAGTGATTGCCCATTGTAGGGCCGTGACAACCTTTCCCATTTCATCCTGCTGGGAGTTTGGGAGGTTCTTTGTAGTTAGGCTAGATTTGGTATACGGGATGGCCACTCCCCACTCCTTTATGGTATACGGGAGAGTGTTCCGGATCCACTCCAGCTGGCTATGAGCGACCAGAGGCGAGGATGATATACTCCTCGTGTCACATATGTTCATATACATATAGTTATACGATTTGAGTGTTGGACTTTATAAAGATAATTAACCGGGTAAATGTGTGATAGCATGATGATGTGTTTATTATTCCTGACGTGTGACTATGCTTATGCATCTCTATATATATGTGTATGGTTAGCTAACGGTTTTATACCGTGTTGTAGATCCTTTGCAGGTTAGGAGAGCTGCAGAGTGATCCAGAGGGGTGATCCGCTGAGGGCTCCGTACACTGGGTTTATACGTGGGATACGGGATATTTATGATGTACGGATTTATGTTTTGTTTTGGTTTGTACTCAGAATCCATTGTGAGATCCTAACCCAATAACTCCTCGAGTCCTACGGATTCGGGGTGTTACAAAGTTGGTATCAGAGCCTTAGGTTGACAACAATGGCACTTGCAATCTGCAATAAAGGTCGAATAGATAAATAAACAGAACCCGAAAGGGGTCTGACTTTTCAAAAGGTTTTGGTTTTGAAATGAGCCATCGCACCTTTGAAGATCTCGACAGTATAGATATATATAGATATTCTGTTGTGATTGATTTGATATATATCTATACATATGACATATATATAGCCTTCTAAGTTAGGTTTGTGTCCTCTGTAGATGGTTCGGACTAGAGCCTTACCTGCAGTTGGACGAGGTAGGGGTAGACCCCCTCTAGGTAGAGGACGGGGTAGGATTCCCGCTGGTGATACGCGTGCAGCAGAAGAGACTCATGAGGACGTTGTTGAGAGTGCCGTTCTTGAGACTGGGAACGATGCAGCTGAGAGACAGGGATCCCAGAGAGTCCAGTCAGATGACTCAGATCGTGTCTCCATGGAGGGACCGGCATTCCGCGAGTATATCAGACGAGTTGAGGAGGTTGCCAGAGCAGATAGGCGTGCCCCTGATTTGCCGGCACAGGGGGGATCATCAGAGAGATCCCATGGAGTTACTCGGGTGCCAGCTGCACCGGCACCTGTTGCTGAGATTGCTAGAGTTACAAAGGAGCATAGAGGGCCTCGACCAGATACTTGGTTGAAGGCATTCTATCAGATGGGAGTACCCCCTTTCTCTAGGAAGGTGGGGCTAGAGGTGGAACTATGGATAGGACATGTAGACTCAGCTCTGGAGTCTATTAGATGTCCAGCTGACAGGCAGATTGAGTTAGTGCATACTTTGTTTAGAGATTTGGCACAACACTGGTGGAGGTCTGTACGGGTACAGGTTACCAGTTATGAGCATATGAGGACTATGATTAGAGAGCGTTTCTGCCCTGCCTCACTGAGGAGGGAGAAAATGCGGGATTTTGTTGAGGCTGGGTTTGAGGATGTACCAGTCTCCGAGACCATTAGGAGATTTCAGGAGGAGCTGGCATTGCTGGGTCCAACTGCCCCTTCTATAGATCAGCATGTGTATCTTTTCTCCCGACGACTGAGAGATACTACCCGGACCTATATGGAGGGATTTCATTGTAAGTCCTTGATGGATTACCAGGACAGAGCCTCTGATTATGAGAGGGAGAGAGCTGGACAGAGGAGAGCTTCTCAGACCGGAGGGTCTGAGAAGAGACAGCGTACAGGGCAGATCAGTGGTACTGGTGGAGCTGCTGGTTCAAAGCGAGGCAAAAGCCGCCAGAGTTATTCCTCTTTTGCACCGGTTGTAGATAACAGGCGACGGTGTTACAACTGTGGTGATCCGGGACATATGCGGCCAGAGTGTACGAGGCCGTTAGTGACTTGTTTTACTTGTGGCAGATCAGACCACAGAGTTGTCTTCTGCCGACAAGGCGGAGCATCATCTCAGCAGGGTTCTTCCCCTGCCAGTGTAGCGAGAGGTGGGCAGAGGCCACCTCAGCAGCAACAGACACAGGGACAACAGAGGGTCCCAGATTGCCCTACGACTCAAGGATCTGCTCCTGGGCCGAGTAGAGGCAGAGGTCGTGGTCGGAGCACCACTGACACCAGAGGACCACATGGTCGAGTTTTTGAGCTGAGGAGTGCAGAGGAGCCAGCTGTACCAACTACTACAGGTACCATTCTGATTCATGGTCTACCTGTTAGAGTTTTGTTTGATACGGGTGCTACGCATTCTTTTACATCTGATGCTTGTGTAGAGCGTCTGAGTCTAGATACGATTGAGGGGATACCCTTTATTATAGGGTTACCCGATGGTGGCAGTGTCAGAGGTACCCGTGAGATTCATAGTTGTCCCATTTCTGTAGGGACTCATGTGTTACTAGTTGACTTCTTTGTCATGCCATTAGAGCATGAAGAAGTCATTCTAAGTATGGATTGGATGGATAGACATTCTACAATGTTAGATGTAGGTAGAAGGACTGTCACCCTCTCTACTGAGTTAGGTCAGATAGAGGTTTTCCGAGGTTGGGACCTTGTAAAGTCAGGCATGGTTATCAGTGCGATACGGGCAGCTAGACTGATTGCATAGGGTTGTGAGGCCTTCTGGTGTTATGCCATGAAGGAGGGGGAGAGTCCAGCATTAGAGGATATCCCAGTGGTCTGTGAGTTTACAGATGTGTTTGCTGAGCTGTCCAGTTTGCCGCCTCAGAGGAGTGTGAACTTCGGTATTGAGTTAGAGCCTGGTACGAGACCGATCTCGAAGGCCCCATACCGGATGGCGCCTATTGAGACGTTAGAGATGAAGAAGCAACTCGAGGAGTTGGCTGAGAAGGGTTTTATCCGCCCTAGCGTATCCCATGGGGAGCTCCTGTCCTCTACGTACGGAAGAAGGACGGATCGCTGAGACTGTGTATAGATTACATAGAGCTGAACAAGGTGACCATCAAGAACAAGTATCCATTGCCTCGTATTGATGACTTGTTAGATCAGCTTCAGGGAGCGACTGTATTCTCCAGGATTGATTTGCGCTCAGGATATCACCAGCTGAGGGTGATAAAGCAAGATGTGCACAAGACAGCATTCCAGACCAAATATGAACACTATGAGTTTGTAGTGATGCCATTTGGGCTTACGAATGCCCCAACAGTCTTTATGAAGTTGATGAACAACATATTCATCGCCTTCCTGGATCAGTTTGTGGTGGTCTTCATAGATGATATTTTGGTGTACTCTCGCAGTATAGAGGAACATGCAGGACAACTGAGGACTGTATTGCAGGTTTTATGGGATAGAGAACTTTATGCTAAGTTCTCTAAGTGCGAGTTCTGGATGCCAGAGGTAGTATTCCTGGGTCATGTTATTTCAGCTGAAGGGATCAAGGTGGATCCGGCAAAGATCGAGGCAGTAGCAGCTTGGATGACACCGACGAACGTCAAGGAAGTACGTAGCTTTCTTGGCCTAGCCGGGTATTACCGACGCTTTGTGGAGGGATTTTCTGTGATCGCCCGCCCACTGACGAGTCTGCTGAAGAAGAGTACCAGGTTTGTGTGGTCTGAGTAGTGTATGTAGAGTTTTGAGGAGCTGAAGAGACGTTTCACTTCCGCTCCTATTTTGGCACAGCCAGAGGGTACAACGGATTTTGTGGTTTACAGTGATGCTTCCAAACTAGGCTTGGGATGTGTGTTGATGTAGAGAGGCAGGGTGATTGCATATGCGTCTAGACAGCTGAAGACGTATGAGGAGAACTACCCGACTCATGATCTGGAGTTGGCAGCGGTAGTTCATGCACTGAAGATCTGGAGACATTACCTGTATGGTGCTACATGTCAGATCTTCATAGACCATAAGAGTCTGAAGTACCTTTTCACGCAACGGGAATTGAATAACCGCCAGCGCAGATGGCTTGAGCTGATCAAGGACTTTGATCTGGAGATTCTGTATCATCCGGGAAAGGCGAACGTTGTCGCCGACGCCCTGAGCAGGAAGACGCCTCGAGAGAAGGCGATTGCAAGATTGACAGTACAGTCTTAGTTACAGAGAGACCTGATCTGGTTAGAGTTGGACATCCAGTTTCCTGATGAGGATGCCCGGTTGAGTACTTTAGAGGTTCTTCCTGATCTGTTGAGTGAGATTCAACAGAAGCAGGAAACCTGCCCGACACTGATGAGGATCCGAGAAAGGATGTCCAGGGATGAGGCACCACAGTTCCTTATAGGAGCAGATGGAGTGATGAGACGCCGCGGTCGCGTCTGTGTGCCCGCTGATGCGGATTTGCACCAGACGATACTACAGGAGGCTCATTGTACGCCTTATTCAGTGCATCCTGGTACAAGTAAGATGTACCAGGATTTGAGACGTTCATATTGGTGGGGAGGGCTGAAGCCCGATGTGGCCAGATTTGTGGCACAGTGTGCGACTTGTCAGTAGGTCAAGATTGAGCATTTCAGACCTGGAGGTGAACTCCATCCCCTTCCTATTACACAGAGGAAGTGGGAGGATGTCACCATGGACTTTGGGACTGGGCTGAGACTGAGCCGGAGTTTTGATGCTATTTGGGTTATAGTGGACAGATTGACGAAGACGGCACGTTTCATCCCTATCCCGGAAACGTGGCCGGTGAGCAGATTAGCTGAGGAGTACACTAGGCAGATAGTGAGACTCCATGGTATACCGAGGACGATCGTCTCAGACAGAGATGCACGATTTACCTCGAGGTTCTGACAGCAGATTCAGACTACCCTGGGGACGAGTTTGCACTTCACTACTGCGTTCCATCCTCAGACCGATGGTCAGTCAAAGAGGACCATTCAGACACTGGAGGATATGCTGCGAGCTTGTGTGTTGGACTGGGGACAAGTGTGGACGGATCATCTCCCACTAGTTGAGTTCTCGTACAACAACAGCTGACATGCATCTATTGGGATGGCCCCATATGAGGCACTATATGGACAGAGATGTCGTACGCCGTTATGCTGGGATGAGCCGAGCAATGTTCGTGGTTTGACACCTGATCAGATTCAGGATGATGTTGCTCGAGTAGCACTGATTAGAGAGCGGATGCTGACTGCACGGAGCCGTCAGAAGTCTTATGCAGATAGGAAGCGTAGACCTCTAGAGTTTAGAGTAGGAGCCCATGTGTGGCTGAGAGTGTCTCCGACACGAGGTGTTAGACGATTTGGCATTAAGGGGAAGTTGAGCCCCCGATATGTCGGACCGTTTGAGATTCTGGATCGGGTTGGGAGCGCCGCATACAGGTTAGTTTTGCCTCCGAGACTAGAGGGTGTTCACCCTATATTTCACGTGTCTCAGCTGAGGGAGTATATACCGGATCCGAGACATATTGTGAGTTATGATGATTTGGTGGTTGAGCCGGACCACACTTTTGTTGAGCATCCGATTGCAGTCCTAGAACAAGGTATGAGACGCCTGCGTTCGAAGGACATTCCTATGCTGAGGATACAGTGGTCGAGACGAGGACCTGATGAGGCTACATGGGAGATTGAGGATAGTATTTGGAGGAACTATCCAGAGTTTTATGCCGAGATAGATGCACCTGTAGGATCTACGAGTAGATCTTAGTACTATCTTGGTGAGTGTTATGCTTATGTGCTTATATGATGTATTTATTTTCGTACTAGTTATGATGTGATGTGTGATCTTATTAGATCTTGCTGTGCTAGTGCGATTGATTATAGCTGGAGATGCTATTATGATGCGATTAGGTTTAGCTGGAGATGGTTATTCCTCCATTCTATTTTTGTGGACATAGTATTACTGGAGATGTTTTTCCTCCATGCCCTTCTGTTATGAGTATGATACGGCTAGAGATGTTCTTCCTCTATGCCTTTGTGATGTGATGACAATGGTTTGGCTAGAGATGTTTTTCCTCTATGCCTTGGATAGTATAGTGATCTTATGGTTGGAGATGATGAGTTCCTCCATGCCTGTGCTTGAGGTTATAGAGTGATATAGGGTGATACCACCGTGCGGAGATGTGATGCCTCCGATAGAGAGAGAGTTATACCTCGGCTTCTGCGTCCGAGTGATTTCAGGACTTTACAAGTTTTCGGGACGAAACTTGTTTTTAGGGGGGGTGAGGTGTAATAGCCTTAGTCTTTGGAGCTTGTTTTGGCCTTAGCCGCCCCCGCGGGTTTAGGGAGCCGCCCCTGCGGCTCGTGTAGTTTTCTGCCCCTGCGGCTTAGGGAACCGCCCCTACTGTTTCTTGCGGCTGCAACCGACTTTGTTGACTCTTGACCCGTGCTTTACTCTCTTCTCTTCTTAGCTGTTTTCTTTGTTTGCTGAGCAAGGGTTACTTCATTCCAGCCTTCTTCACGTTCTTCTTCTTGCCTCCTTCTCCTTGATCTTGTTTTGGCTTCCTTTGAGTTTGGAAGAGTTTTGTTGTGTGGATGATGATGATGATGATGTTGGATGTTGTGCTGAGCTTGAGAGCTAGCTGTTGAGGTTGTGTGATCCTTTCCTTGCCTAGACCAGCAGTAGAGGTAAGCTCCTTGCTTCTCCTTCCTTTCTTTCTTCCTTGTTTCCTCTTCTCTAGCTTAGGATTAGATGTATGGAAGGTATATTGATGTTAGAATGTGTATGTATATGTATGTGTTTGAATATGGAATGGAGAAGACGTGATTTGATCACGTGAAGAGTGAAAGAGAAGTCGGGACTCTACATTCTTTAGAGTCGCTGCCCCCGCGCCTAGAAGCTGCCGCCCATGCGGGAACCTTGTCACCGTACCCGTGCCCGGAAGCTGCCGCCCATGTGTTTACTATTCCTGACGTGTGACTGTGCTTATGCATCTCTATATATATGTGTATGGTTAGCTAACGGTTTTATACCGTGTTGTAGATCCTTTGTAGGTTAGGAGAGCTGCAGAGTGGTCCAAAGGGGTGATCCGCTGAGGGCTCCGTACACTGGGTTTATACGTGGGATACGGGATATTTATGATGTACGGATTTATGTTTTGGTTTGTACTCAGCGGTTCTTCTGTATTACCTTTTGATATATATATATATATATATTAGTTTGATGTTTTGTTTTAATCTATATGTGCCTTGTTGTAAGATCCAGTGAACTTGTTGTCAAGCTAGGGTCAGGATTCATTGTGAGATCCTAACCTAGTAGCGCCTCGAGTCCTACGGATTCGGGGTTTTACAGCTGCCACCACTTCCCTCCCCGATTGCGAATCGCGGGAGTCATTTATATTACCGCCGAGCTAGCCGAGTCGCCGGCGTGACTGTAGAGGCCGGAACCCGCCAGAGGAGGAGACGCCACCACCACCGTGGACGGAGTTCGCCGGCAGCCTGTCCCTGCCTTCTGAGTAAGCCACCCTTTGAACGCTGCTTACGTGGTACAAGCAAGTGAAACCTTTGACCCGTAAAGTTTATGTATTGAGTACGCTGTCTTTGTAACTAGCAGGTGACGAGTGTTAGAATGAGACATCCAGGAGCAAAGTGATGCCTTTCGACACTGTCCAATTCGATTAATTTGAGATCCAACTTAATCCCGGTTAGACCCCAATCCGAGCTCTGCGTTTAATTTAGTTACGTAGGGATTTAACAAGAAATGATAATGTAATAAGTAGTATTGCATGATATTTTAGTCATAATTAATAAGCGGAAGCATTGGATTAAGGAATTATAAAAATAAGTAGATGATAGGTGATGGAATCACTATCAAGTTAGGTAGTTTTTAGAGTCGTTTTTAAGTTTTCAAGTCATATTATATTACTAATGCCTTGATCCAGATAAAAGAGTCAAAATGAAGCAAAAGAAGGTATTAGCAACACTTAGGAGTTGAAGCAAAGAGACGAAGACAAGTTTCTGGTGCCTCACCGCCCCCGCGGAGTAGTGTCACGGCGCTTGCGGTGACACCCTTGACGAGCACCGCAACCAGCGGCATCACCTGCGCCGAACGAAGCATGTCACCGCCCCGCGGCCGCCTATGGCCACCCCTACGGTGACAACCCTGGAGTCCCATGACGAGCGCCGCAGCCAGCGCCTTCGCCCGCGGCAAAGAAGAGCCTGTCACCGCCCCCGCGGCCGCCCCTGCGGTGACCCATCCTGAAGAAGCGAAGACGGCGCCCCAACGCCCTTGCCAGCGGCCTTGTGAAGCCGAAGATCCAGTGTCACCGCCCCCGCGGTGACTCTGGGCCGCGCCTGCGGATCTTCACCAGAAACGCCCGAAGTTAAAGAGTCGGACGTTTCAAAGAGCCTTGAAGAACCCGCCCCCGCGGGTGTGACGAGCCGCGCCTGCGGCCAAGAAGAAGCTGGAACGTTTTTGCCTAAACCGCCCCTGCGGTGCCCTTGGCCGCGGGTGCGGGTTAGCGTCAGAGGACTTTACTCGGCTGTTTTCGTCGGCTTTATGGTCTTAAGTGTGGTTGTTTGCACGGTCTTTACTCCATTCTTTATGGTGGCTGTTTGCACAGCCTCTTTACTCCTTTTTAATGCATTTTGTAGTATAAATAGAGCCCTTGGCTATAACTGTTATCATCTCATTTTCCACACAAAAACATCTATATTTCCTAGTGTCTTTTGTAATGAGTTTCTAAGCTCCCTTGGCTACATTAGGTTGATTGAAGCTACATTACTATTTGGTTGTAAGTTCTTCTAATATAAGTTTAAGTTCATTATCCTTTGTGTTATTTTCCTTGATCTTTAACTTATGTTTGCATGTTTTTATCCACTTAGATTGATCACCTTAAGTGTACTAATGAATGCAAAATGCTAGGTTAATTGATTCCGGGTTCGGGTCCTTAATCTAGTAGCAAACCCATAGGTAAAAACTGGTTGCGATTATCTAAGGGAAAGGAAAATAACTATAAAGAAAGATTTAACGGGTTGTTTTATTCTTCTTTATATCTCTTTATCTTTATTAGAATGCTAACTTGTGTTTTAATCTTGTAGGTTTACGGATTAAATAACTAGTTAAGTTGGGTTAATGCTGGTTGGCTTAACACATATCTACGATCGAGATGAGAACATCGGTGAACAACTTATAAAAAGAATCAACCAAGTAGTGTGTATGCTAAGATCCAACCTAGTGTAGTTCTTTAAATCAACTTTTCACCAACTTTATAATTGTCTTTGTCTTGTTTTATTTCAATCCAAATCCCCCCCCATTTGTTACCAAATCAATATTTAATATAATAAAAACTCGATAAAACTCCCTTGGGTTCGACCCTTACTTAATCACTATACATTGGTTAGTATTAAGTTCGGATTTGCCGGGGAATTTAATTTTTGTTTTTATTATTTTTGATTATTGATTATTGGTTTGGACCATTTTCATGGTTCAAACCGTGCTAATAACTTAGAATTTGCCCCTTTTGATCCAAAAATCGAGTGGACATACCATCGGCAAAGAAGACAAAGTCAGAACGAAGAAGAAATGGCGAACCGCACACTCCGACAACTCACGCAGCCGGATTTGACTCAACACTCCCTTGCGGTGACCATACCGGCAATTGGAGAAGGGGTCAACTTCGAGCTCAAGCCGGGCTTGATCCATTTTCTACCTTCCTTTCATGGGCTAAGCGGAGAAGATCCCATCAAGCACTTGGGGAAGTTTCATACCGTTTGCATGAGCATGAAGCCGGCAAACGTGACCGAAGAGCAAATCAAGATGAGAGCTTTCGGCTTTACTCTCAAGGATGCGGCGGATGATTGGTACTACCACCTTCCATCCGGTAGTATCGATACTTGGGAAAACCTCCACAAAGCCTTCTTGGAGAAATACTTTCTAGCCAAGAAGGCCAACAGCTTGAAGAAGGCAATAAGCAACATCGAGCAAGAAGCGGATGAAACTCTTTATGAGTACTTTGAGAGATTTTCTAAGTTGAGATCGAGCTGTCCCTTCCACGGGTACTCCACCCAAGACCTTGTGTTGTACTTGTACAACGGGCTCTTGGACAATGAAAGAAGGATCGTGGATGCCTCTTGTGGAGGCAACATTCTAAACTCCACTCCCGAGATTGCTATGGAAAAGATGCAAGAAATGGCGGAAGGAACGAGGAACTTTGGTAGATCCTCTACCAAAAAAGGAGTCCATGCCGTCAACCTCAGCCGTCCGGAAGTTGTGCAAGAGATTGCGGAACTAAAGGAGATGGTGAAGAGGCTCACCTTGATGGGAACTCCACAACAACTCAAGGCTTGTGGAGTATGTGCCGATCCTTTTCACCCCACGGACTTGTGCCCACAAGTTCAAGAGGAAGCAGCTGAGGTGAATGCTATCGGGTATGGTCAACAACAACAACAACGCCAACGGGACAACCCATATGCTCAAAATTTTATCCCGGGTTGGCGTGATCAACAAAACTACCGGTGGAGGGATCAACAAAACCAACAACAACAACAGCCCCGCCAAGGTATGTCCCAATCCACTGAAAATATGTTACAAGTTTTAACTAAGCATTTGGCTACTCATGTCCAAACCACGGAGTCAAGCATCAAGAATATTGAGAAGCAAGTGGGGCAAATGGCGGAGGCAATTACGAGGGTCGA
Organism: Fagopyrum tataricum; assembly: GCA_002319775.1. Classification (NCBI taxonomy): domain Eukaryota; kingdom Viridiplantae; phylum Streptophyta; class Magnoliopsida; order Caryophyllales; family Polygonaceae; genus Fagopyrum; species Fagopyrum tataricum. The sequence continues at coordinate 36,288,098 of CM008285.1, forward strand.
AGCTCGATCCTCAGGAAACCTACCCTCCCAGACTGTCGTCAACCCCAAGGAGAGCTTATGTGCCATTTCTCTAAGGAGTGGAAGGATCATCAAGGAGAATGAAGAAACAGGAACGATTAACCAACCTTCTGTTGGTAACCCACCCCTGCGGAAGGAGGATGCCGCCCCTGCGGATCAAGTCACACCGCCCCCGCGGCCTAGCCGTTCCGCCCCTGCGGCCAGCAATGCAGAAAGTACTCCGGAAGAAGATCCTTACGTCCGTCCTAACTTTCCACCCCTCTATGCTGAAAAACCGCCAGCACCCTTCCCCGAGGCACTCAAGGAGAGAAGAGTGATAAAAGACAAAGAACTCTTTGAGACCTTCTCAAAGTGTGAGGTAAACATTCCTCTCCTTAAACTCGTGAAAAGTGTGCCTAAGTATGCTCGATTCTTGAAGGAACTTTGTACCATCAAGAGGAAGCAGAAGATGAAGGGAACACAGAAGGGAAGTGAGAAGGAGCACGTGTCCGCTGTTTTCCAAACCCAAATGCCGGAAAAACGTAGCGATCCGGGTATGGTAAGTGTTCCTTGTGTCATAGGCGATACTCGCTTTGACAAAGCTATGTTTGATTTGGGTGCGTCTATAAATGTCCTACCTTATTCCATCTATCAATCTCTAGGCTTAGGACCTTTGCATGAAACACGGACTATAGTACAACTAGCTGACGGATCTAATATCCACCCTAAGGGCATAATTGAAGATGTTCTTATAAAAATTGATAAGCTAATCTTCTCTGCGGATTTCTTTGTCATTGATATGAAAAATAGCATGCACACCATCATGTTAGGTAGGCCTTTTCTAATAACGGCTAGAACAAAAATTGACTATGTTGATGGAAAACTTACAATGGAGTTTAATGATGAGGTTATTGAATTCAATTTATTTACATCTCTTGAAAAACCCATTAGTACTCCTTCTTTGTGTTCCATTAATGATATGCCAATAGAAAATTCTTCCTATGATGACAATGCTAATTATATGGAAAAGCATGTGAAGATGGTTTTAAAAGTGGATTTGCAAGATGACCACAACAAAACAAACGAAAAAGATAAATTGGCCATTGGGCCCATGCTACTAAACCCAAGCCAAGAGCTTGTTGTTCCCATCTTGCAGGATACTCAGCACGGAATGGGAAGTCCTCCAACTGAAACGAGTAAGGAAGATCTAGGAGAGAAGAGAAACACTCGTATCATGAACGGAAACGAAGGAACGAGCTCTCCACAACAAGCAATTGATCCGGGAGAGGTCATTGAGGCATGATCAGAGGCCTTACGTCGAGCCAACGACGTAAAACAAAGGCGCTGCTCGGGAGGCAACCCGAGAAAATAAGAGAAGAGGAGGTTCTGACGTTCTGTCAAGAAAACCGCACCCGCGGCTCAATGTCACCGCCCCCGTAGTGACACTGCGCTCCCAACCCGCCCCCGGCGCTGAGCCAGCGCAAGCACAAAGCTGTCACCGCCCCCGCGGTGACAAACCACCGTACCCGCGGATTATTCCCTTGACGAACGCTCCCAGCGCCGCACCCAGCTGGTCCTGCGTCTCCGCTTCCCTTGTCACCGCCCCCGCGGTGACAAGCCACCGCCCCTGCGGTTTAACCCAGAAAAGAAAAAAAATAGGATCGGGATTTTAAATTCCTAACCCACTCACCTCCCTCACTCTTCCTCACACATACCTCACCCGAAAAAACACTCTCACTCACTCACAAACTCTCACGCCCCAACGCCGTCAAGCCCGTTCCCTGAGCCACTCAGCCACCACGCCCCCGCGCCACCTTCGCCCGCCCTTGCGCCACCTCGGTTTACTCCTCCCTCCAACTGGCTGCACCTTTCTCCTAACCCACATTCTCACAAACCCTAACCCAAATCTATCACCACCACTCACCACCATCCAAAACCACCTTCAACCACCGTCGGAAGCACCAACGGACGCCGGAAACGCACAACAGGAGTAGCCAACAGCGGACTGTCTTCGCCCGCCCCCACGCTTCGTTGTCGCCGCGACTGCGCCTCACCGCCCCGCGGGTCTTCAAACCGCGCCTGCACCTTACCGCCTCTGCTGCCACGCTTCACCGCCCCTGCGGATAAGCAACAGAAGGTCGTCACTTATTTTTCCTTTGTGAAATTCTAATTCTTTTGATTGAAATTGTGATTAGAATGGATGCAACACGAAAATATAAGATGACTGATAGGGAAAAGGCTCGATATGAGATTGTGCAAGACCGAAAGGTCTTTGCAACTCGGTTTTTGCACATTCCGACTTTAGAGCGGTTGGACATGTTGGAAAGCATGCAATCTTTCCTGAGCCATGCTGCTCGGGGAATTCCTGGGAAGGAGTGCCCGAACATACCCTGAGCTGACCAGACAGTTTGTGGCCACATTTAGTATGGAGCTAGAGGACCACATCTGTGTCGACCTCACCTTCAAGTTCAACAAAAGGAAATATACGGTCAACTTCCCTCAACTACAGGAGGCTTTCGGGGTTTCTAAGAACCCTTCGGAAGAATGGTGGGAGGGAGCTCTTAGACCAGATTTGGTGGAGTTTTGGCGAGCGGCTACCGGCTCCGACTTTCGAACGAGGGGTGAGTACAACAACAAACTCAATCACCCCTGTTTGAGGCTCCTATCCAAGATTATTTTGTGTTGTTCTTCTGTGGACACAAGGAGGAAAACAAGGTGGCCCTCAAGGACCTCCCACTGCTTTATGCTTGTGTCGCGGCATGTGACAACGTGCCGGATTGGATCACCCTCTTCCTTACCGCTTTGAAGCGGATTAGGAAGAATGAGCCACGTGACATTGTTGGAGGTGGGATCATCTCTCTTATTGCAGAGCAGGTTATGGACCTGACCGAGCTGGAGGATGGATTAGCAATCCCATTTTACGACGAGGCTCTTCTTCGGCGCTGCAAGCTCTTGAGGAGGGATGGTGAGAACTTCTTCTGGTTGTCCTTTACAAATGGGAGCCACGTCACCTACTTGCCCCGGCCGCTACCTTTAGGAGATGAGCTCTCCGATCTCTACATTGCCGCCGACCCCTACGTACCGAGGCGATCACATGTCGCCGTTATTGAGCGGCATGCGGCGAGCTCCAGCAGGGTCCGACAGGAGGACCACATGCCCATTCATGATGATGATGAGGAGATGCCCACCGCGGCACAGGAGGATGACCCCACACACGCCAGTCTGCTAGCTCAGATGGCGGCTCTGACCACGCAACATCAGGCGTGGCAGACTGGCTACCAGACGTCTATGCTCCAGCAGCAGCAGGCGTGGCAGGCAGATTTTGGGAGGAGGATGGAGGATCAGCAGTTGGCTTGGCAAGCCAACTTTGAGACCTCTTTCGGAGCTCGGATGGACGCACAGCAGACCCGCCTTGACAGCTTGTACCAGCGTCAAGAGCACTTTTTCAGCCACTTCCAGTATCCTCCGGAGCACGGTCCGGATGGTCCAGCCGGACCATCCCATTAGTGAGCTTCTTCTTTTGCCCTTCTCCACATATTATCTTTGCTTTCATTTCCACACTTTGAGGGCAAAGCGTTCTTCAAGTATGGGGAAGGTACTTATCATGCATTTTATTTGAGTTATTTTGAGATTTCTAGTTATTTGAGTTTGTTTTATTTTAAATTCTAATTGTAATTCATATCAGTCAAAAAAAAATAAAGAAGAGAAAAAGCCAAAGAATTGAGAAAAAGGCAAGAAATCCTTGTATAAACCGAAAACCCGAGAGGGCGGTTTAGGCAAAAAGAAGGTAGTCCGACCAACTCTAGGTTGGTGCAAAATTGGACTTGAGGGATGTGAGATTTTTGTGAGATCATCGTGAAAAGAAGAAGAGTGGCAAGGTGAAAACCCGAAAGGGCTCCTTGGCAAAATGAGCGATACCGCGTAGGTTCTCCTTCCGGCGTTGGCGATATAAGAAGGGGAGTCATAAGGAGGATTTATGGGTAGGTCACTCTTGGAGCAATAAGGACGGTAGTTTCTCACATTTTCTATTTTCTCACATTTTCTTTTTTCTCACATTTTCTCACTTTCTTTGGTCATTTTTTCTCTTTTGTCCCTCATCTTTCTACTACACCATATTTCCTGAGACTTGTGCTGATTTGTTTGATGTTTTGTTTACTCGGGACGAGTAAAGAGTCTAAGTATGAGGGAGTTTGATAGGTGATGGAATCACTATCAATTTAGGTAGTTTTTAGAGTCGTTTTTATGTTTTCAAGTCATATTATGTTACTAATGCCTTGATTCAGATAAAAGAGTCAAAATGAAGCAAAAGAAGGTATTAGCAACACTTAGGAGTTGAAGCAAAGAGACGAAGACAAGTTTCTGATGCCTCACCGCCCCCGCGGAGAAGTGTCACGGCGCCTGCGGTGACACCCTTGACGAGCACCGCAGCCAGCGGCATCACCTGCGCCGAACGAAGCATGTCACCACCCCCGCGGCCGCCTATGGCCGCCCCTGCGGTGACAACCCTGGAGTCCCATGACGAGCGCCGCGGCCAAGAAGAGCTTGTCACCGCCCCCGCGGCATCACCCATCCTGAAGAAGCGAAGACGGCACCCCAGCGCCCTTGTCAGCGGCCTTGTGAAGCCGAAGATCCAGTGTCACCGCCCCCGCGGTGACTCTGGGCCGCGCCTGCGGATCTTCACCAAAAACGCCCGAAGTTAAAGAGTCAGACGTTTTAAAGAGTATTGAAGAACCCGCCCCGCGGGTGTGACGAGCCGCGCCTGCGGCCAAGAAGAAGCTGGAACGTTTTTGCCTAAACCGCCCCTGCGGCGCCCTTGGCCGCGGGTGCGGGTTAGTATCAGAGGACTTTACTCGGCTGTTTTCGTCGGCTTTATGGCCTTAAGTGTGGCTGTTTGCACGGTCTTTATTCCATTCTTTATGGTGGCTGTTTGTACAGCCTATTTACTCCTTTTTAATGCATTTTGTAGTATAAATAGAGCCCTTGGCTATAGCTATTATCATCTCATTTTCCCCACAAAAACCTCTATATTTCCTAGTGTCTTTTTTAATGAGTTTCTAAGCTCCCTTGGCTACATTGGGTTGATTGAAGCTACATTACTATTTGGTTGTAAGTTCTTCTAATATAAGTTTAAGTTCATTATCCTTTGTGTTATTTTCCTTGATCTTTAACTTATGTTTGCATGTTTTTATCCACTTAGATTGATCACCTTAAGTGTACTAATGCATGCAAAATGCTAGGATTAATTGATTCCGGGTTCGGGTCCTTAATCTAGTAGCAAACCCATAGGTAAAAACTGGTTGCGATTATCTAAGGGAAAGGAAAATAACTATAAAGAAAGATTTAACGGGTTGTTTTATTCTTCTTTATATCTCTTTATCTTTATTAGAATGCCAACTTGTGTTTTAATCTTGTAGGTTTACGGATTAAATAACTAGTTAAGTTGTGTTAATGCCGGTTGGCTTAACACATATCTACGATCGAGATGAGAACATCGGTGAACAACTTATAAAAAGAATCAACCAAGTAGTGTGTATGCTAAGATCCAACCTAGTGTAGTTCTTTAAATCAACTTTTCACCAACTTTATAATTGTCTTTGTCTTGTTTTATTTCAATCCAAATCCCCCCCCCCCCCATTTGTTACCAAATCAATATTTAAAATAATAAAAACTCGATAAAACTCCCTTGGGTTCGACCCTTACTTAATCACTATACATTGGTTAGTATTAAGTTCGGATTTAACTTGATAAGTTTATAATAACGACCTTAGAAAATACGCTTGTCAGTAGACCAGATTCGGTGTTAATTCGATAAATTAATTCCGTAGGACTCAATAAGGAAATTATTATATTTAATGGTTAAATGCATACTAGTATGGTTGTATTTAAAGAATGGAAATATCGAGATAATTGAAGGGTGGTATCTAAATAGGAATAGGAACAAGAAGTTAGCGGATTCGAGAAAATGTACTTTGAGATTGGAACGAGAAAAGGAGTAGTCGAACATTTGTTAATATTAGAGTAATGATGCCTTCCGAGTTAAATATAAATTAATAGGATGTCGAGGCTATGATTAAGTGAACGCAAAAGGACATAGGTCCCCGAACCGGAATGTTAAAGAAGATCAGGGTATTGAGTCTATACGTCATACCCTAATTGTGAGAATGAGAATTGAATGAAATTTAAGGTTAAAATGGTTTTGAGAATGGATAAATTATTGATCAGGATAATCGGATCTTTGACTGGCAAAATCGCGAGACTTTGAGACCAGTACCGATAAGGTGAGTTTGTAGGACTCACTTAGCTACTTTTTAATACCGAGTGTGCACTAGGGTAGTGTGTGTTATTCTTGTGAAATAAAATGAACGAACTAGATCACAGTCTTTTGATTTATAAGAGACGCACAAGTGTATGATAACGTGCCGTAACCTTCGTCTGGGCCGATGGTGCCGGAGGATTGCCCTGGGACCAGTCCAGTAGTGTATACGGGGGAGATGCATCAAAACCAGTCCTACTGGTAAACAGGGGCGGGGGCAAGATTCGGGAGACTCTTGTGTTACAAGTGAAGTTGGAAAATAGAATGACTCATTCACGTAATGAAAGATAATAAATTGGAACCTTGTGTGTTGCATGCTGAGTGATTTACAATACTTCCTTGTATGTGTGTGCGCTTTAGTGACCTTAGTATTAGAATTGTAGCTAACAATTTTACCCTGTTGTTAGGTATTTGCAGGATAAATCTCTACCGAGAATCGGGAGTGGAGTGGCTAGCCGGGTTTCCGTACTAGGAGTTTGGGTGTTGAGTTGTTATATAGTATGTTTATTCATTTTATTGTAGTAGAGTTATTTAATTACCAGTTGGCTGATGTACGAGTCGAAGTCGGTCTGAGTTAAATACATTTTTGTGAAAGGATTTGATGTAAACTATTTGTGCCTTGTTGCAAGATCCGATGTTATTGACGTCAACCTAAAACCGGGACCCACTGTGAGGTCCTGGCCAGTAACGCTCCGAGATCTCAGAATTCGGGGTGTTACAGCATAATCTCAAGTGGTTGTTGGCAAATCCATGTGTCTTTTTATAGCTTAATGGTTTATCCGTCTCCTACACTCCACCTAAAGCCTTTCTCAAACTCTAGTTGGAGACTCATTATTCTTTTCCACTGCCAATTAAGACGTGTTTTCATAGTCTTGTAGTTCCATAATACATGATTCCTTTTATGTATTTTCTTCAATTACTTTAACCCAACCATTATCTGGTTCCAAAATAATTTTCCATAAGAGTTTCATTTGGAGTGCTTTATTCATATCTTATGTTTTTCTAATTTGTGTTCCCCTACTTCCCTAGGTTTGCATATTTTATCCCAACTAATTAAGGGATAGTAGTTAGCTCCTTTATTCTAAAAGAATTGTCTACTAGTTTGATTTAGTTCTTTGTGAATGGAGGTTGGGAGCATAAATCTCTACATTATGAAGTTCGGTTTTGCATTTATGTTTGTTTTGATTAGGACATATCGCCCTTCTTGCGAAAGAGAATTTATTTTCCATTTCGCGAGTTGTTGTGTTTTGATCTTGAATTTGTAACATCCGGAATTTTTATTCCGGACTTAGAGCGTTTTGTAGATCTTCCCGTTGGCACGAGGTGCCGAGTGCCGGGATTTATTCCTAAAATCCCGAGCCGACTCGTCGTTTTTCCCTTTTTCGCTTTCTGACCCTTCGTTCCAAGCTGAGGTGACAAGAGGTCATTTCCGATCCTCGTTCCGAGGTGAGGTGACAAGAGGTCAGCTGACCCCTTGATCCCCTCTCCACCTTTTCAGCTCTTGTCCCCCCTCTCTCTATCCTCTCTTCTCTTTCACGTTAGATTTTTCCTCTCTTCCTCTCTTCTCTCTCTTTTCTCTTCTTCCATTTTTTTTTGAAGCTCTTGGATTGTGGACTACAGTGGAGAGGATTCAGATCTGGTTTGGTAAGCTTCTTCCTCTCCCTCCCTTCTCTTCTTTGCTGTTTTCCCTTTCTTCTTTCCTCCTTCATCCATGGCCATGGATGAACCTCTTGAGAAGCTTTTTCCTCAAATCCTTGCATGCATGTGTTCTTAGCTCGATTAGGTCGTGGAGAGGAGTCTAAGATTAGTGGTTTGTGTTTGGAGAAGACCCAACAAGGAGAGGAGGACATTGGAGCCAAGGATCCATGGTCGAAGACGAAAAAGACAGACTTCTGCAGCGAAACCGCGGGGCGGCTCACCACAACCACAGGGGCGGCACCAGATCACCGCAGGGGCAGCTCCAGCCACCGCAAGGGTGGCTCAAGGCCGCCAGACCGCCGCAGGGGTGGTGCCTGCTCCGCCAGAAGGCCTTAGGGGCGGCGCCAGCGATCCGCAGGGGCGGCATCTGCTCCGCCGGGGCGCCAGCTTGACCCCGCGGCTGCGTTTCTTCGACAGTAGGTTCCTTTCCTCCCTTCCCCTTCGTTCCTTCCTTAGTTTTCTAGTTGTATCATGTTAGTAGCATGCCTAGGATGGATCCAGAGTAGCTTGAGATGCCACTTAGTGGTTGTGAACCTAGGAGCCCTTAAGGCTCGATGTAGTTGATGATTACGATCATGTGAGGTTATAAACTGTTGTGAGTTGCTTTCATGTCTTGAGAGTGTGGTGAGTACCTTGGACCATAGGATACATTCCTAGCTTGAGGGTTAAGTGATCTTGCTTAGATCACTAGAGTGAAGTCTAAGACTTCTTGAGCATGAGCATGTGTTGATATGTATATTCTCTTGTGAGCAGGTTGTGGGTTTCTTCCCTAAGGAAGCGAGAGTGTTGTGAGTTGAGTGTGGTGACGAGGTAAGTTTCCGGACTTACTTAGCCCGTATTTTACGTATTAGCATCGATGTGTGTTGGTGGTGTGTGTTTGTGTTATTGTTTATGTCTTAAACAACTAAACCGGTAAATAGGACCACCGACTTTATATTATTTTGGCCCAAGTGTATGATAACGGGTGGTGACATCATCTGCCTAGCTCTTGCGAGAGTCTAGGAGGTTCTCGGCGACTAGCCCGGGCGGGTAGACGGTCGGATGCATCAGTACCATTCCTTGCCGGTAAGTAGGGATTGAGGCGAGACCACGGTGGTTCTCGTGTCACAAACCTAAGTTGAATTAGAACGGGATACGACTTAATAATAAAAAGATAATAAACCAGACTTGTGTGTTTTGGCTATGTATGTGTTATGTGATATATGAGTGTATGTGCCTTCACCTCTTTTCTAATGCTTCGAATATGAGCTAACGGTTTTAAACCGTTGTGTAGATGCTTTGCAGGTTAGGGACGCCGCCGAGTGAGGTGGAAGAGTGGACAATCGGGTCTCCGTACATTATAGGACGGGGACGTTTTTGGGGTTATGCGTTTGTGTTTTTGATTTATGTTGTACGGATCAGATTTCCTTATCGGAGTTATGTCGTTTTGAGGACTCGGCTGAGTTTCCACCTTGTACCTTTACATTTCAGTGTCTCGCATAATGAACGATTTTGAGTTTTGCCTTTATTTGTGCCTTGTTGGAAAGGTCGGTGAAATTGTTGTCAGGCTAAGGGTCGGGACCCATTGTGAGGTCTCGCCCGTAGCATCCCGAGTCCCGCGGATTTGGGGTGTTACAAAAGTGGTATCAGAGCCCTAGGTTGACAACAATGACACTCGCAATCTTCTAAAGGCCGAATGAGGAATAAACAGAACCCACACGGGTTTTGACTTTTCGTTTTCAAAATCATGTGCATGAGTCGGGTTTGGGTGAGAATGTACGGGACCACCACTCCTTCCACAAACTTCGGCGACTTAGATCTCTAGAGTTGATTTATGTATATTATTATATATATATATGGCCTTAGGATGTTTTTTGGATTTGTATGTACTATGTATGTGACCTTAGGATGTTTTGGGCTTGTATGCCTTGGATATATATTGTGATCATGCTTACCTTTATGCCTTTAAAAGTTTTGTCATACCGAGATCGTAAGTATTACCTACGTATTTATACTTAAGTAAACGTCATACGCTATCAGATGACACGTACGAGAGCTACCGCTTGCGTAGGGCCCACCAGGGGTATACCCCCTCTTCCTTCTACCGTCCCGAGACAGGGACGAGTAGGAAGACCTCTAGGGGCGAGAGGCAGGGGTCGGGGACATATCCCCATTGCGGACCCGCCAGTTGTGGGTGCACCAACAGTTGAGGTCCCCGTAGAGGACGTCGCCAAGAACATCGTTCCCGAGGCTGGGGATAGGACCGTTGGGAGGTCCGGGGCTCGGAGTGCTCCATCTGCTAGGACCGGGGGAGCGTCCGTTGGAGCTACCGTGTTTAGGGACTACGTACGACGAGGTGAGGAGGCGTTTAGGACTGGAGCACCACCTCCCGTACCACCGGTGCCTGCACCTGCACCTGGGAGATCAGCTGAGGTCTCGTAGAGGGTGACTCAGATTAGGGCTGCACCAGAGATAGTGGCACCAACAATAGTTGCACCCAAGCCGGTTATGGAGGTTGTTAGGGCGAGAGACGAGCTGAGGTCTCCGAGACCTGATTCATGGTTGAAGGCTTTCAGTCAGCAGAATGTACCCTATTTCGACGGGAAGGTAGGGTTAGAGGTCGAGCACTGGATTGGGCATGTGGAGTCAGCTTTAGAGGCGATCCGTTGCCCGGAGGAGAGGCAGGTTGAGATAGTCCAGACTTTATTTCGAGAGTAGGCCCGGTATTGGTGGAGGACGGTTAGAGGAGGTGTAACCAAGATGGATCAGCTGTTGAGACTCGTTAGGGAGACCTTTTGCCCGGATTCACTGAGGAGAGACAGAGTCCAGGATTTCTTGGAGGCAGGATTCGAGGACGTCCCAGTCATTGAGGCGATTAGACGATTTCGGGCGGAGTTAGCCTTGCTGGGACCCGCCGCACCTCCAGCGGACCAGCATGTCTATCTCTTTTCCAGGAGAATGAGGGAGTCCACCCATGCTTCCCTTGTGGGATTTCGTTGTGACTCACTGGCGGAGTACCAGGACCGAGCTTCGGCCTATGAGAGACACCGCCCTGGGTCTAGGAGGGCAGCACAGTCCGGAGGACCGGAAAAGAGACAGAGGACAGTACCAGCTAGTTCAGGGGCCGGAGTAGCGGGTCAGGGACGTTGCCAGCCTCCGGGACGTTCTGGTCCTTAAACATCGTGGCAGACATCAGACGGGGGACGTCAGTGCTACAGTTGTGGAGAGTTTGGGCACATGAGGAATGCATGTAGGAAGCCGCCTGTGGCTTGTTTCACTTGTGGTCAGGTGGATCACCGAGCCGCTTTTTGTCGTCAGGGCAAGTCACAGTCGCAGCAGAAGTCATCCTTGGGATGGATTGGATGGACCGAGATTGGTTGACCGACTTCTTTGTCATGCACTTAGTGCATGAAGAAGTCATCCTTGGGATGGATTGGATGGACCGCCATCAAGCCGTTTTAGACATCAGTTGGATGACCGTGACGATTACCACGGAGGCGGGGCACAAGGTGATTTTCCGGGGTTGGGACCTCGGGAATGCCGGTACAATCATTAGTGCGGTCCGAGATGCTAGACTTATCGGGCAGAGATGCGAGGCCTTCTGGTGTTATGCCATTAAGGAGGAGTCGGGACCATCGCTGGAGGAGATTCCCGTGGCATGCGAGTTCGAGGACGTTTTCGGGGAGCCACCCGGGCTACCACCGCAGAGGAGCGTTGATTTTGCTATTGAGTTGGATCCCGGCACGAGGCCGATCTCCAAGGCTCCATACCGCATGACACCGATCGAGATGCTGGAGCTGAAGAAGCAGCTCGAGGAGTTAGCCGAGAGGGGTTTCATACGCCCGAGCGTTTCCCCTTGGGGTGCACCGGTCCTCTTCGTCAAGAAGAAGGACGGATCTTTGAGGCTATGCATTGATTATCGGGAGTTGAACAAAGTCACCATCAAGAACAAGTACTCATTGCCGCGCATTAATGATTAGCTAGACCAATTGCAGGGAACCTCCGTGTTTTCACGTATTGATTTGAGGTCGGGATATCACCAGCTGAGGGTGAGAGAGGAGGACGCGCCGAAGACGGCATTCAGGACGAGATACGGCCATTATGAGTTTGTCGTGATGCCATTTGGGCTCACGAATGCACCCGCGGTCTTCATGGAGTTGATGAACGGAATCTTCATCGACTTCTTGGACCAGTTCGTGGTAGTGTTTATAGACGACATCTTAGTCTACTCCCGGAGTAGGGAGGAGCATGGGGGACACCTGAGGACGGTGCTTCGAGTCCTCCAGGATAGAGAGCTTTACGCTAAGCACTCTAAGTGCGAGTTTTGGATGTCCGAGGTGGCATTTTTGGGTCATATAGTTTCCGCCGAGGGTGTCATGGTCGACCCGGCGAAGATAGAGTTTGTTTCCTCATGGCTGCCTCCTAGGACGGTCAAGAAGGTGCGCAGTGTCTTGGGATTAGCGGGATACTACCGCCGTTTTGTTGAGGGTTTCTCCGTGATTGCACGACCGCTCACTTCCTTGCTGAGGAAGTCTACCAGGTTCGTCTGGTCCTAGCCTTGCCAGCACAGCTTCGAGGAGCTGAAGAGGTGGTTGACCTCCGCTCCTGTTTTAGCCCAGCTTGAGGGTGTAAAGGATTTTGTAGTGTATAGTGACGCCTCCAAGCTAGGCTTGGGGTGTGTTTTGATGTAGAGAGGTAGGGTTATTGCGTACGCTTCTCGGCAGCTGAAGCCGTACGAGGAGAATTACCCTACCCATGATCTTGAGCTAGCGGCAGTGATTTATGCCCTGAAGATCTGGCGACATTACTTGTACGGGGCTACGTGCCAGATCTTCACATACCATAAGAGTCTGAAGTATATATTCACTCAGCGGGAGTTGAATAACCGCCATAGGAGATGGTTGGAGTTGATTAAGGACTTTGACTTGGAGATTTTGTACCATCCGGGGAAGGCGAACGTAGTCGCCGATGCTTTGAGTAGGAGGACACCTCGAGAGGAGGCTATAGCTCGGCTTACGGTTTAGCCACAGTTGCAGAGGGATTTGATAGGTTTGGAGTTGGATATCTGGTTCCCGGATACGGGCTGTTGTTTGTCCGAGTTAGAGGTATTACCTGACCTGTCCGGAGAGATCCTGCAGAAGCAGGAGAGATGTCCCATTTTGATGAGGATCCGGGACAAGATGTTCCGAGGAGAGGCACTGCAGTTTATCACGGGAGCAAACGGGCTATTGAGACGCCAGGGACGTATTTGTGTATCGTCGGACCAGGAGTTGAGAGAGCGGATTTTGCATGAGGCTCATTCCACAACTTACTCGGTGCACCCAGGCACGAGTAAGATGTACCAGGATATTAGGAGATTTTATTGGTGGGGCGGGCTCAAGCCCGATGTAGCTAGATATGTGGCCCGATGCGCGACCTGCCAGCAGGTCAAGATCGACCACCAAAGACACGGAGGAGAGCTTTACCCACTGCCCGCGTCGTAGTGGAAATGGGAGGACATATCCATGGACTTCGTTACCGGTCTGAGACCGAGTAGGAGCTTCGACGCGATATGGGTAGTAGTAGATCGGTTGACGAAGACCGCGCGTTTCATCCCTATACGGGAAACGTAGCCGGTGATTCGTTTAGCCGAGGAGTTTACCCGTCAGATTGTGAGATTACATGGAGTACCGAGGACCATCATCTCGGACAGGGACGGGCGTTTTAAATCGTGGTTCTTGCAGAAGGTACACGCCGCCCTAGGTTCGAGTCTTCTTTTCTACACCGCATACCATCAACAGACCGACGGCCAGTCTGAGCGGACTATTCAGACCTTAGAGGATATGTTACGAGCATATGTACTAGATTGGGGTCAGGTGTGGCCAGACCATCTCCCGTTGGTCGAGTTTTCGTATAATAATAGCTGGCGCGCGTCGATTGGGATGGCACCGTATGAGGCATTGTATGGACGGAGATGCCGTACTCCCTTATGTTGGGACGAGCCGGGGAGGTCTAGCGTTATAACTCCAGATCAGGTACAGGACGACGTGGCTAGAGTTGCTTTGATCCGAGAGAGGATGTTGGCCGCGTAGAGCCGTCAGAGGTCGTATGCGGATAGGAGGCGTAGACCTCTCGGGTTCAGGGTAGGAGCTCAGGTGTGGTTGAGGGTATCACCGACGCGGGGCGTCAGGTGATTCGGCATTAAGGGGAAGTTAAGTCCCCGATATGTCGGTCCATTCGAGATCTTGGAGAGAGTCGGTGAGGTGGCATACCGGTTAGCATTGCCACCGCGGTTGGAGGGTATACATCCGGTATTTCATGTCTCTCAGCTGAGACAGTACATACACGACCCGAGGCACATCATTAGCCACGAGGACCTAGTGGTCGAGCCGGACCACACTTTTGCAGAGCATCCGATAGCGGTTTTAGAGTGGAGTACGAGGAGCCTTCGATCGAAGGAGATACCGATGCTGAGAGTGCAGTGGTCGAGGCGAAGAGCCGATGAGGCTACATGGGAGACGGAGGATAGTATCCGGAGGAATTATCCCGAGTTTTACGCAGATTTAGCGACATCGATAGGACCGTCGGGTTAGTCCCGAAATTTCCCCTTGTTTGTGCTATGTGTTTATGTCATGACGTGTTATGTGAGTTCGTATGAGTATATGTGTACCTTGCGAGGTCTTGATGTGATTATATACGTAGACTTGGATTAGAGCCGATAGTTTACGTTTTATGAGTTCCACGTGGTTACGAGACGTGTTTGATCGAGAGTGCTGCGTTTAGCAAGTTTCGGGACGAAACTTTTTTTTAGGGGGTTAGTTGTAACATCCGGAATTTTTATTCCGGACTTAGAGCGTTTTGTAGATCTTCCCGTAGGCACGAGGTGCCGAGTGCCGGGATTTATTCCTAAAATCCCGAGCCGACTCGTCATTTTTCCCTTTTTCGCTTTCCGACCCTTCGTTCCGAGCTGAGGTGACAAGAGGTCATTTCCTACCCTCGTTCCGAGGTGAGGTGACAAGAGGTCAGCTGACCCCTTGATCCCCTCTCCACCTTTTTCAGCTCTTGTACCCTCTCTTTGTCTCTTCTCTTCTCTTTCATGTTAGATTTTTCCTCTCGTCTCCTCTTCTCTCTCTTTGCTCTTCTTTCTTCTTGGGAGCTCTTGCATGTGTGGACTACAGTAGAGGGAATCCAGATCAAGTGTGGTAAGCTTCTTCCTCTTCCTTCCTTCTCCTTCATTGCTGTTTTCCCTTTCTTCTTCCCTCCTTTATCCATGGCCATGGATGAAGCTCTTGAGAAGCTTTTTCCTCAAATCCTTGCATGCATGTGTTCTTAGCTCGATTAGGTCGTGGAGAGGAGTCTAAGATCAGTGGTTGATGTTTGGAGAAAACCCAACAAGGAGAGGAGGACATTGGAGCCAAGGATCTATAGTCGAAGACGAAGAAGACGAGCATCTACAGCGAAACCGCGGGGCGGATCACCACAGCCGCAGGGGCGGCTCCAGACCACCGCAAGGGCGGCTTCAGCCACCGCAGGGGCGGCTCCAGGACGCCAGACCACCGCAGGGGCGGCTCCTGCTCCACCAAAGGGCCGCAGGGGCAGCGTCTGCTCCGCCAAGGCGCCAACTTGACTCCGCGGCTGTGTTTCTTTGACAGTAGGTTCCTCTCCTCCCTTCCTCTTCGTTCCTTCCTTAGTTATGTAGTTGTATCATGTTAGTAGCATGCCTCAGGTGGATCTAGAGTAGCTTGAGATGCCACTTAGTGGTTGTGAACCTAGGAGCCCTTAAGGCTCGATGTAGTTGATGGTTATGAGTATGTTGAGCATGATGGACCTTCTAGGCTAGCTTGTTCCTTCTTGGATGAGGTTTTAGATCATGTGAGGTTATAAACTGTTGTGAGTTGCTTTCATGTGCTGAGAGTGTGGTGAGTACCTTGGACCCTAGGATGCATTCCTAGCTTGAGGTTTAAGTGATCTTGCTTAGATCACTAGAGTGAAGTCTAAGACTTCTTGAGCGTGAGCATGTGTTGATATGTATATCTTCTTGTGAGAAGGTTGTGGGCTTCCTCCTTAAGGAAGCGAGAGTGTTGTGAGTTGAGTGTGGTGACGAGGTAAGTCTCCGGACTTACTTAGCTCGTGTTGTATGTATTAGTATCGACGTGTGTTGGTGGTGTGTGTGTATGTTATTGTTTATGTTATAAACAACTAAACCGGTAAATTGGACCACCGACTTTATATTTTGGCCCAAGTGTATGATAACGGGCGGTGACATCAGCTGCCTAGCTCTTGCGAGAGTCTAGGAGGTTCTCGGCGACTAGCACCGGCGGGTAGAAGGTCGGATGCATCAGTACCATTCCTTGCCGGTAAGTAGGGACCGAGGCGAGACCACGGTGGTTCTCGTGTCACAAACCTAAGTTTAATTAGATCGGGATACTACTTAATATTAAAAAAGATAATAAACTGGACTTGTGTGTTTTGGAGTATGTATGTGTTATGTGATGTATATGTGTATGTGCTTTCACCTCTTTTCTAATGCTTCAAATATGAGCTAACGGTTTTAAACCGTTCATGTAGATGCCTTGCAGGTTAGGGACGCCGCCGAGTGAGTTGGAGGAGTGGACAGCCAGGGTCTCCGTACATTATAGGACGGGGACGTTTTCGGGGTTATGTCTTTGTATTCTTGGATTATGTTGTACGGTTTCGGTTATCTTATCGGAGTTGTGTCGTTTTGAGGACTCGGCTGAGTTTCCACCTTGTATCTTTTACTTTTCAGTTTCTCGCATACATTATAAACGATTTGAGCTTTGCCTTTATTTGTGCCTTGTTGGAAAGGTCCGGTGAAATTGTTGTCAGGCTAAGGGGGGACCCATTGTTAGGTCTCGCCCGTAGCATCCCGAGTCCCGCGGATTTGGGGTGTTACACAGAAAACGCAGTGAGCATAACAATTTTCCATTCCAAAAAATTTTCATTTTTGAGAGTCACCTGGAAAATATTGAGACCAGGATGATATGAAGGGTGAAGGTAAAAATCAGAAGCAGTGGTAAGAGCTTCTTCAGCCATAGATAGAGCATAGAGCGAATGGCAGAAGAGAATCGAGTAGATAGACGTGTTTAGGTAAAGGATTGGATCGAATATTAGTCTGATATCATGTAGAGGAATTAGAATGCACTGTCTTGTATTATTTAGAAAAAGAAATTACATTTATACAGAAAAACTATCCAAAAAAGAAAAGATATGCTACTATGATAAAGGAAATATGAGGCTAAGATCAAGGTAAAAGAATATATCATCTATATATGTACAAGGTAATCTTATATTTTCAATATTGTTCATTGCTTGCTTTTTGGATATTTTTTACTAGGACTTAAACTCCTAGATTAAAAAGGAGTGGTGATAGTGGGTCTCCTTGACGAAGTCTACATTTTAGGTTGAATGACCTTGTAGCGTTATCATTAATTAAGATGAAGTAGGAGATTGTAGAAATGCATTCTTCAGTCCAACATATAAATTTTCTTACAAACCAAATTTTAGTAATACCACCATGATAAAATGTCATTCTACTTTATTGAATGTCTTTTTCATATCCAGTTTGAGCGCTACATATATAGCCTTCGTTTCCTTTTTCTCCTTTTGAATCCATGGAAAAACTTCACGGGCTATCAAGATGTTGTCATAAATATATATGTATTTGGTGAAGGTCCCTTGAAAGTGATGGATTAGCTTTGAGATTATCTTTTTCAGTCTACTCGTTAGGATTTTAGCTATAATTTTGTAGATGATTAAGCATAGACTTATGGGTATGTAGTGTGCTGTTGCCGAAGGCTTATCGGTTTTTGGAATGAGGGCGTGAAGGTATCACTTATTTTCTGTAGGATTTTTCCAGTTAGGTAGAAACTTTTAGTTGCTCGGATGACAACATGACTTATAATGTGCCAATATTTCTGAAAGAATCCTGCCGACGTTTTCTTATTCGAAGAACAACATCTCAATTAAGGTTTTTACAGGAATACGAATCCTCATTTTTAATAAGAACTAATAGTTGACAAATATAAAAAACGAAACGTAAAAATATAACCTTATGATAACCCACAACTTCCTTGTTTTTTTGGAAAAATAAAGAACGCGGCTTATATGGTTTGATATTTAAATAATTATTGTATAATAGGCCGTGGAAGGGATCGAGTTAGGTATTTTTCAAGTCACAACATAGTCAAGTGAGTATGTATGCTTGCTACACTTCTCGAATGATAGGAATACGAGTTTGCCATTACAAGAGGTAGTGTAGGATGATGTCCGATATCGAAACAATATGAAAGTCGTAACAATAATGTAAAATGATTTTATATATGTTTTTCATTTAATTTGCCTATAATGAGGTCACCGACCACAATACTAACAACTACAATTGAAACGATCACCGCGTGCTGAATATCGAAGTCGTAATCAATTTTTTCATTTGAAAAAAAGTTTGGTTGTCCTTTACCATGTTAGAAGCGTGTGAGATATTGTTAGACGAAATTAATAAAATTTAGACCAAGCTACATCTATCGATGGAGAAGTAACTTTTCATCATATGCATGAGATTTTCAAGGTAGGTTCTTTGAAAGAGGACAAGAAAGATGTGTTTTAGAATTCAAGAAATAAATAATGATTTTCGGGATTTTAGTGAAGATTTATGGAGTTGGCCGGAGAGTATTTTCGCCCACAAATTTTAAACTACTTGAATTATTAATTGTAGATGCAAACGCCACAATTATAATTAATTGAGACGATATATCTGAACATATATTATACATGTAGATTCAAGCGATAACTATATTAAAAAAAAGTCTTTAAGTTTCGAATGACAAAACACTACTTTTACTTATAACTAAAATGATCAACATATGATGTGCCATAACACTTCTTCATAAATAAACGACAGATGTAACATAAAATAACTCAGTGAAATAACGGCCCCAAATTTAAATAAAGTTGTGAAACAATGACGATGCAATAAAGGCATGAACATGTTTCATAAGGAGGCAATACAATGCACACACATTTAGATCGTTGGAGGAATAGCAATCAGATTTGTAAAGCCGCACTTTGGACACTTTGGAGTTTTCATAGATACCATACAATAAATATGGCAAATTACACATCTCATCACCACTAGAAAGTCTTCTATCTCCTCCACTTCAATGGATTCATCAATCCTCGGGTTCTCGTTGGATTGGGATTGACGGCCAACTTGTTGTGGTGGTGAAGCATCATCTTCACCCTTAACATTGTTATTGGGATTCATGGTGAATGTTGTGAGTATGAACGTTTTTCCTCAATGATTGTGATGGTGTATTTGATGAACTTGATTTATAGTCCAACATCATGTTCAATCTCAAGTTTGTGCTATTTTTAGTCGCCTCATAATGTCTACCAACTATAGTTTTCTTCGATAAAGAAAATTGCAACTTTATAGTAAATGACAAAAAAATAGTGGTGACACGGAATTTAATTGAAACATATAAAAAGGAAATGTTATAATGAATATAGTATTAAATATAATAAAAAATGTTTATATGGATAAGTATAGGGTATATTATGTGTATACCTACCCTACACATAGAGAGAACATTAGGGGCAAACAATTTAATACTTATAAGGATGAATAACATGTTGTGTCCGTGATAATTACACTTGTGTTTGAAAATGCTAACAAAACGAGTAGAGATACCGTTTAGCAATTCAATGTCGTAAGGGTGTTTAGTAATTATTTGTAGTTTTTAGTGTCTCAAACGTTATTTCTTTAAATATACTCTCAAAAAGCGTTTGTATTTAAACTAGTTTTAACCGTTGCATCTACCTTAACAAACATATCTACCCTTAATGTTACCGCTGGCGCTTGGCACTTAACACACTCCACACTTTTGTATAAATTTAGAAATACCAAAAAACAATTCATATACATTACAAAAAAAGAGATAATTCAAAATAGTATTTGTTTGACATTTTTACATTCTAACAATGTTTTTATATCAATAAAGAAACAAATATTTTATTTTGAATTAAAAATATATAATTGAATATTTGCATTAAAAATTTAAATTGCAGATTTTTTATTTTTAATTATGATTTTCAAGATTTAAGTAATACAAAAAAAACAATTTTACACAATAAAATAAATTTTTATGTGATTACTTCTTCATTGTCTTCTTCCTCCTTTTGTCGACACTTTCCTTTTTTTTTGGAACATTAGTTTATTTGCTGATATTCTCCTAACGAAGTTGTTGGTGATTTTCACCTATTAAATATCTTGTTCGTTGAGCGAGCCAAACGATAACAAAGGTTTCATGACAAAGAGAAGAGATTGGTTAGGGTGTAACATGTTAGTGTCGTTTTCTTATCTGAAGAATAACATCTCAATTAAGATTTTTAAAGTTAATACGAATCCTCATTTTTAATTAGAACTAATAGTTGACAAATATAAAAAAACAAAACGTAAAAACATAACCTTATGATAACCCACAACTTCCTCGTTTTTTAGCAAAATGGAAAACGCGGCTTATATGGTTTGATATTCAAATAATTATTGTATGACAGGTTGCGGAAGGGATCGAGTTAGATATTTTTCAAGTCACAACATAATCAAGTGAGTATATATGCTTGCTACTGTAACGTCCGGAATTTTTAGTCCGGACTTAGAGCGTTTTGTAGATCTTCCCGCAGGCACGAGGTGCCGAGTGCCGGGATTTATTCCCCAAATCCCGAGCCGACTCGTCGTTTTTCCCTTTTCCGCTTTCTGACCCTTCGTTCCGAGCTGAGGTGACAAGAGGTCATTTCCAACCTCTCGCTCCGAGCAAAGAGGACAAGATGTCAGATGTCCCCTCTCCCTTTTGGCAGCCCCTTGTCCCTCCCTCTCTCTCTCCTCTCTTTTCTCTTTCACGTTACTCTCTTCCTCTCTTCCTCTCTTCTCTCTCTTTGCTCTTCTTTCTCCATGGAAGCTCTTGGTTATGGACTGCAGTAGAGGAGGATCAGATCTAGTGTGGTAAGCTTCTCCCTCTTCCTTCCTTCTCCTCCTTGGCTGCTTAACTCTTTCTTCTTCCCTCCTTCATCCATGGCCATGGATGAAGCTCTTGGGAAGTTTTTACTCAAATCCTTGCATGCATGTGTTCTTAGCTCGATTAGGTCGTGGAGAGGAGTCTAAGATTAGTGGTTGGTGTTTGGAGAAGACCCAACAAGGAGAGGAGGACATTGGAGCCAAGGATCCGCGATCGAAGACGAGTTTTTGCAGCGAAACCGCGGGGCGGATCATCACGGCCGCAGGGGCGGATCCAACAAGGCGCAAGTGCGGCTCATCACGACCGTAGGGGCGGCTCCAGGCTCCATGTAACACCCCAAATCCGTAGGACTCAGAGTGCTACTAGGCTAGGATCTCACAATGGATCCTGACCCTAGCCTGACAACAATTTCACAGATCTTACAGCAAGGCACCGATAGATTAAAAAAAAACATGAAACTGATATATATATATATATATATATATATATATATATATATATATATATATATATATATATATATATATATATATATATAGATCAAAAGGAAATACAATATACCGTTGAGTACAAACAAACCAAAATATACATCAAAAACCCATATCCTCGATACCGCCCAGTGTACGGAGCCCTCAATGGATCACCCACTCTGAATCACTCTGCAGCTCTCCTATCCTGCAAAGTGTCTACAACACGGTATGAAACCGTTAGCTAACCATACACAAATATAGGAATATGCTAGAGCACAGACGCACATCAGAAATCTTAACACATCAACATGCTTTCATACATTTACCCGGTTCATTATCTTTATAAAGTCCAGTACTCAACTCATATATAATATCCATATAAACATAAGTGACACGAGGAATATAAACCTCGCCTCTGGGTCCAATAACCAGCTGGAATGGTGCCTGGAACACTACCCCGTGTACCTTAAGGGAATGGGAAGTGTCCGAACCGTTTACCAGGTCTGGCCTGCCTATAGTGAACCTCCCAGACTCCCAACGGGATGAAATGGCAAGTTATCACGGCCCTACAATGGGCAATCAATACATCATAGGTCGGTGACCATCATAACACATGATATAAACATATAACACACACCACTCATGCATAACATCCTATAAAGGAATGACAGCTAAGTAAGTCCCACGGACTTACCTCAACCTCGTAGTCGTCTCACTGGATCAACCTCAACTCAGTCCACTCCCAACTGGAGGATAACACGGCCTATACAAGGCATACATAGATATCAAACTCCTATCGCACAAAGGGTCACACCTAGACCCAAGGGATCCATAAGGGATCTTATCCAACTCGTAAACCTCAAAGCCCTAACCGGCCATTCCATATCATACTCATCAACAACCGAATCCTAGCATGCTACTACCGTTCAACTAGGAAAGGAAAGGATCTACCTAGCTTTAGGTAGACCCGGGACAAAGCGCACCTGCGTATCAAAGGGGCGCAGGGGCGGAGGCAAGCAACCGCGGGTGCGGCGGAACGGAGCCGCGGGGGCAGTGACAAAGGACGCTGGCAAACGCAGGCACGCCGCTGGCACGACGCGGGCGTTGTGACATGGTAACCGCGGGTGCGGTGACTTCTGGCCGCGGGGGCGGCGACAGTGCAGAATGAAACCTCGCGGTTTCTCTTCAGCTCTTTCCGGGATCAAATCCCTTCTACTCTCTTCCAGATTCATACACAAGCATAACATACACAACTCAACATCATCCTATGATCACACATCTAATCCTAAGTTAAGGAATGAAGAACAAGAAGGAAAAAGAAAGAAAGGAAGGAAGGAGAAGCAAGAAGCTCACCTCCACAGCTGTAGACAACCAAGGAAGATCAACACTAGCTCTTAGCTGGCCTCTACAGCTCATCAAACATACACTCCACCTTCAGCAACACAAAACCACACCCAAAGCTTATAAAACCCCAAAGCTCTCAAGCAAGAACCAAAGGAAGAGATGAAGAAGCAAGGAAGACGTAAGGCTGGGGAAAGGAAGTGAGAAAGGTAACCCTTGCTCAACAAGGAAAGTAGAGAAGTAACCAAAAGGGTAAAGCACGGGTCAAAGAAGTTAACAAAACCGGCTGCAGCCGCCGTAACCCACATGGGCGGATCACAGGGCCGCAGGGGCGGCACACGTGCCCGCGGGTGCGGCAAGACCAAATCTCGGCCCAAAGCCAATCTCGGCCATGGTTCGATCTCGGTCCGAAAGAAAGGGCTCTCACACTCCAGACCACCGCAGGTGCGTCTCCAACGCCGCATGGGGCGGCTCCAGGGCGGCAGCAAGGCGCAGGGGCGGCTCCTGGTTCCGCAGGGGCGGCGGCTGTGTTCCGCAGGGGGCGCCAGCTTGACTCCGCGGCTGCGGTATCTTCAACAGTAGGCTTCTCCTCTCCCTTCCTCTTCGTTCCTTCCTTAGTTTTGTAGTTGTATCATGTTAGTAGCATGCCTAGGATGGATCTAGAGTAGCTTGAGATGCCACTTAGTGGTTGTGAACCTAGGAGCCCTTAAGGCTCGATGTAGTGATGGTTATGAGTATGTTGAGCATGATAAACCTTCTAGGCTAGCTTGTTCCTTCTTGGCTGAGGTTTAAGATCATGTGAGGTTATAAGCTGTTGTGAATTGCTTTCATGTACTGAGAGTGTGGTGAGTACCTTGGACCCTAGGATGCATTCCTAGCTTGAGGGTTAGGTGATCTTGCTTAGATCACTAGAGTGAAGTCTAAGACTTCTTGAGCGTGAGCATGTATTGATATGCATATCTATTGTGAGCAGGTTGTGGGCTTCCTCCTTAAGGAAGCAAGAGTTTTGTGATTTGAGTGTGGTGACGAGGTAAGTCTCCGGACTTACTTAGCTCGTGTTTTACGTATTAGCATCGATGTGTGTTGGTGGTGTGTGTTTGTGTTATTGTTTATGTTATAAACAACTAAACCGGTAAATAGGACCACCGAATTTATATTATTTAGGCTCAAGTGTATGATAACGGGCGGTGACATCATCTGCCTCGCTCTTGCGAGAGTCTAGGAGGTTCTCGGCGACTAGCCCGGGCGGGTAGACGGTGGATGCATCAGTGCCATTCCTTGCCGGTAAGTAGGGACCGAGGCGAGACCACGGTGGTTCTTGTGTCACAAACCTAAGTTGAATTAGAACGGGATACGACTTAATAATAAAAAGATAATAAACCGGACTTGTGTGTTTTGGAGTATGTATGTGTTATGTGATATATGTGTGTATGTGCCTTCACCTCTTTTCTAATGCTTTGAATATGAGCTAACGGTTTTAAACTGTTGTGTAGATGCCTTGCAGGTTAGGGACGCCGCCGAGTGAGGTGGAGGAGTGGACAGCCGGGGTCTCCGTACATTATAGGACGGGGACGTTCTTGGGTTATGTTTTTGTATTATTGGATTATGTTGAACGGTTTTAGATCTCCTTATCGGAGTTATGTCGTTTTGAGGACTCGACTGAGTTTCCACCTTGTATCTTTACTTTTCAGTTTTCCGCATACATTATAAACGGTTTGAGTTTTTCCTTTATTTGTTCCTTGTTGGAATGGTTCGGTGAAATTGTTGTCAGGCTAAGGTTCGGGACCCATTGTGATGTCTCGCCCGTAGCATCCCGAGTCCCGTGGATTCGGGGTGTTACAAAAGTGGTATCAGAGCCCTAAGTTGACAACAATGGCACTCACAATCTTTTTAAAGGCCGAATGAGGAATAAACATAACCCACACAGGTTTGACTTTTCGTTTTCAAAATCATGTGCATCAGTCGGGTTTGGGTTAGAATGTACGGGACCACCACTCCTTCCGCAAACCTCGGCATCATAGATCTCTGGATTAGAAGTAAGTATATATTATTACATATATATATATATATATATATATATATATATATATATATATATATGACCTTAGGATGTTTGTGGATTTGTATGTACCTAGCTATGTATGTGGCCTTAGGATGTTTTGGACTTGTACGCCTTGGATGTATATTATGATCATTCTTACCTTTACGTTTTTAAAAGTTTTATCATATCGAGATCGTAAGTATTACCTATGTATTTATACATAAGTAAACGCCATACGCTATTAGATGGCCCGTAGGAGAGCTACCGCTTACGTAGGACCCGCCATGGGTAGACCCCCTCTTCCTCCTACCGTCCCGAGACGGAGATAAGTAGGAAGACCTTCAGGCGCGAGAGGTCGGGGACGTATCCCCATTGCGGACCCGCCAGTTATGGATCCACCAGTAGTTAAGGTTCCTGTAGAGGACGTCGCCAAGAGCATCGTTCCCGAAGCTGGGGATAGGACCGTTGGGAGGTCCGGGTGCAAAGTTCTCCATCTGCCAGGACCAGGGTAGCATCCATTGGAGTTACCGTGTTTGAGGACTACGTACGACGAGAACAATGGAGATAACAAACTTAAGTTCTTCGAGAAGACGCGTGGACAACTGAAGATGCGAATTGAGGAGGAGATGGGTGCATTCTAACAAGGTTAAAGGCGGTGTTCCATCATGAGAAGTGAAGCTTTCCTTAGACGCTCCTAAGCTTTGGAGTCAAGACGAAAATGTGATCGAACCCAGTGTGAAAGATGTAAGATACCGTAAGTTAAAGCTTACGAGGTACCATTAAGTGAAGAGTCAACATTACGAGAGTTATGAGAAGAATGACAAGGTGGGGATTTACGCGGAGTTGACCGGTTTCCGTTATGACGATAAGGCGAAGAAACGCCAAAAAGGAGGAAGAATGTATAAATGATGATCCTAAGAAGATGAGAGCAACACATGGATGCTAACTAACGTGAGAGATTTTGAGAAGACGCACTTACAAGATATCATGAAGCGCGGTTAAGCCTATGAAGGCGAGTCACATCAACGCCGAGAAGGGTATATTTATCTCGCTGAAAGAAAAGGAAGCGTGGAATGAAGAATGAGCTAACGGAGTTTAAGGTAGAGTACCCCGAGAGGGTAGCCTTCATGAGAATGGTAACATGGAAGCATAGAAGAATGGTAAGTCATTGACATGAGAGAAGGTCAGTTATTAGCTAATTGGTGACAACCGAGAACGCGCATGTGCGGGTGGTCTATGGATGAGTGTGGGGGAGAGTAACCAGGTTGTGGGATCATAAAGATACGGTATCTAGAACTTAGAATACATCTTAAACTCTTGATTTGAAGTTGTTATGGAGAACACCAGTTTGCGAAAAGAGAGACGGTTATCTCCATTTGTACATCGATTACAATGAGCCGAACAAGATGACAATGAAGAACAAGTACCCCCTTACCACGTATAGATGATCTACTCGACCGGTTGCAAGGGTCGGTGGTCTCTTCTAAATCGAGTTAAGGTTTGATTGTCACCAATTGAGAAGTCGAGACTTGGATATTGCAAACACGACATTCCCGACAAACCATGGTCACTACGAGTTGTAGTGATTCCATATGGGCTTACTAATGCCCCGAATAAGACATTTTGGTCTACTCTCGAAGAAGAAAGAAGTTGTATGACCAGTTGTCTCGGGATGACAACCCCCGAAGGATGTGAAAGAAGTTACAAATTTTCTTGGATGTGCTGATCACTACCGGATTAGTGGAGGGATTCTCCAAGTAACACCATCTATGGCTAACCTACTCCGGATGACGATGAAGTATTGAGTGGGACGAAAATGGACAATGGAGTTATTGAGAGTTAAGAGGAGATTCATTGGTGCAACTATTTTGAAATTGCCTCGAGGTATGATTGGTTTGAAGTGTACAAGTGATTCTTCAAGACATGGTCTTGATTGAGTATTGAGAGACGATGTAAAAGTTATAGTGTAAGAGCCTTAGTCTTTTGGACCGAGTTTGCCTTAGCCAAGATTTTGCTTTAACCGAGATTACCTTAACCGCCCCCGCAGGCTTGTGTGCCGCCCCAACGGATTTCCGCTCCCGCGGCCCAGGGAACCGCCCCCGCAGTTTCTTGCGGCTGCAGGCGGTTTTGTTGACCACTTGACCGTGCTTTATCATTGCTTCTTTACTTCTTTCTTTCCTTGCTGAGCAAGGGTTTCTTCTCCATTCCTTTTCCCAGCCTTATGTCCTTCTTGCTTCCTCTTTCATCTCCTTGATCTTGTGTGTGAGTTCTCTTGAAGTTTGCAAGAGAGTTTGTGGTGTGGCTTTGCTGAGGTTGCTTTTGTGTATGATTGCTGTGCTTGTGATGCCAGCTGAGAGTGTGTTTGTTCTTCCCTTGGGTGATCACAGCAGTAGAGGTGAGCTTCTTGCTTCTTCTTCCTTTCTTTCTTCCTTGATTCCTCTTCCTAGCTTAGGATTAGATGAATTGAATGTAGATTGATGGTGGAATGTGTATGTATATGTATGTGCTTGGTTGTGGATGAGAGAAGACGTGATTTGATCACGTGAAGAGCCGGAGAAGAACCGCGAAATCACATTCTACATTGTCGCCGCCCCCGCGCCTGGAAGCCGCCGCCCCTGCGGAAGCCGTGCCACAGCGCCTGCGCCGTGCCTCCTTTGCCTGCGGCCTTGTCACCGCGCCTGCGGGTTGCCTTGCTCCGCCCCTGCGTCTCTCTTGTCACGCAGGTGCGTCTTGTCCGGGTCTACCTAGAGTTAGGTAGATCCTTTCCTTTCCTAGTATGAGCGGGTTAGTAGCATGCCAGGTACGTGTATGAGGTTAGAATGATGATGAGTATGATATCATTTATGCCAGTTATGACTTTGAGGTTTATGAGTTAGGATATGATCCTTATGGATCCCTTGGGTCTAGGTGTGACCCTTTGATGGATATGAGTGTGATATATTGTTATGCCTTGTTATTAGGCAGTGTTATCCTCCAGTTTGGAGTGGACCATGTTGATGATTGATCGTGGTTGAGACTATTTCAGAGGTTGAGGTAAGTACATAGGACTTACTTAGTTGCCATCCTTATATTGGATGTATGCATGAGTGGTGTTTGTTATATGCTTTATAGCATGCGATGTGGTTCATTACCGACCTATGTTATATTGACCGCCCATTGTAGTGGTTGTGACAACTTACCTTTCATCCCGTAGTGGAGTCTAGGAAGTTCTTTGTAAGCTAGTTAGACCTGGTATACGGGAAGGGCACTGACCACTCCTTATGGTATACTGGAAGGTGCGCTGATACCACTCCAACTAGATATTGCACGCAGAGGCGAGGATTATATACATTCCTCGTGTCACATATTTTCATATGCAGATCTATATACTATTTGAGTGATTGACGTTATGAAGATAATAAACCGGGTAAATGTGTGAAAGCATGTTGATGTGTTATGATTCCTGATGTGTGTTTGTGCTCTAGCATCTTCTTATATATGTGTATGGTTAGCTAACGGTTTTATACCGTGTTGTAGATCCTTTGCAAGTTAGGAGAGCTGCAGAGTGATCCAGTGGGGTGATCCGCTGAGGGCTCCGTACATTGGGACGTTATCGGGATATGGGATATTTCATATGTACAGTTTATGTTTTACTTTTGTACTCAGCGGTACTTCTGTATCACCTTTTGATATTTATATATATCAATTTCATGTTTTGTTTTAATCTATCTGTGCCTTGTTGTAAGATTTAGTGAACTTGTTGTCAAGCTAGGGTCATGATCCATTGTGAGATCCTAGCCCAGTAGCACCTCGAGTCGTACGGATTTGGGGTGTTACATATAGCATACATGTCTCGTTAGTAGAAGTAGTGTGAAGCAAAGTATTTCCTTCATTACTTAGAAGTTGCAACAAGAATTGAGGAAACGTAACATCAAAGTGTGGTTTGACAAGAACCAAAGCCAATGGTGTAAATTGGAAGTTCGATCTTCTTTGTTAGAGACGAGCAAAGAAGAAACATAATGGAAATGTTGTAGTGAGAAAGACATTGAGAAGGAAGTTGATTTTCCGATACATCGGACCTTTCTTAGATCTTAGCGCAAGTTGGGAAAGTGTTTTACCGGTTTGCATGGCCGCCGAGAGTAGAGGGTGTCATGGCCACCTCCTAGGACGGTCAAGGAGGTGCGCAGTTTCTTGGGCTTAGCGGGATACTACTGCCGTTTTGTTGAGGGTTTTTCTCAGTGATTGCACGACCGCTCACTTCCTTGCTGAGGAAGTCCACCAGGTTCGTCTGATCCGAGCCTTGTCAGCACAGTTTCGAGGAGCTGAAGAGGAGGTTGAGCTCCGCTCCTGTTTTAGCCTAGCTTGAGGGCGTAGAGGATTTTGTAGTGTATAGTGACGCCTCCAAGCTAGGCTTGGGGTGTGTTTTGATGCAGAGAGGTAGGGTTATTGCGTACGCTTCTCGGAAGCTGAAGCCGTACGAGGAGAATTACCCTACCCATGATCTTGAGCTAGCGGCAGTGATTCATGCCCTAAAGATCTGGTGACATTACTTGTACGGGGCTACGTGCCAGATCTTCACAGACCATAAGAGTCTGAAGTATATATTCACTCAGAAGGAGTTGAATAACCGCCAGAGGAGATGGTTGGAGCTGATTATGGGCTTTGACTTAGAGATTTTGTACCATCCGGGGAAGGCGAACGTAGTCGCCGATGCTTTGAGTAGGAGGACACCTCGAGAGGAAGCTATAGCTCGGCTTACGGTTCAACCACAGTTGCAGAGGTATTTGATAGGGTTGGAGTTGGATATCTGGTTCCCGGATACGGACTATTGTTTGTTCGAGTTAGAGGTATTACCTGACCTGTCCGGAGAGATTCTGCAGAAGTAGGAGGGATGTCCCATTTTGATGAGGATCCGGGACAGGATGTCCCGAGGAGAGGCACCGCAGTTTATCACAGGAGTAGACGGGCTTTTGAGACGTCAGGGACGTATTTGTGTACCGTCGGATCAGGAGTTGAGAGAGCGGATTTTGCATGAGGCACATTCCACACCTTACTCGGTGCACCCATGCACGAGTAAGATGTACCAGGATATTAGGAGATTTTATTGGTGGGGCGGGCTCAAGCCCGATGTAGCTAGATATGTGGCCAATGCGCGACCTGCCAGCAGGTCAAGATCGAGCACCAGAGACACGGAGGAGAGCTTCACCCACTGCCCGTGCCGCAGTGGAAGTGGGAGGACATATCCATGGATTTCGTTACCGGTCTGAGACCGAGTAGGAGCTACGACGCGATATGGGTAGTAGTAGATCGGTTGACGAAGACCGCGCGTTTCATCCCGATCGGTTGACGAAGACCGCGCAGAGCCGTCAGAGGTCGTATGCGGATAGGAGGCGTAGACCTCTCGAGTTCAGGGTAGGAACTCAGGTGTGGTTGAGGGTATCACCGACGCGGGGCGTCAGGCGATTCGGCATTAAGGGGAAGTTAAGCCCCCGATATGTCGGTCCATTCGAGATCTTGGAGAGAGTCAGTGAGGTGGCATACCGGTTAGCATTGCCACCGCGGTTGGAGGGTATACATCCGGTATTTCATGTCTCTCAGCCGAGAGAGTACATACACGACCCGAGGCACATCATTAGCCACGAGGACCTAGTGGTTGAGCCGGACCATACTTTTGTAGAGCATCCGATAGCGGTTTTAGAGCGGAGTACGAGGCGCCTTCGATCGAAGGAGATACCGATGCTGAGAGTGCAGTGGTCGAGGCGAGGAGCCGATGAGGCTACATGGGAGACGGAGGATAGTATCCGGAGGAACTATCCCGAGTTTTACGCAGATTTAGCGACATCGATAGGACCGTCGGGTTAGTCCCGAGATCTTCCCTTGTTTGTGCTATGTGTTTATGTCATGACGTGTTATGTTTGTTCGTATGAGTATATGTGTACCTTGCGAGGTCTTAATGTGATCCTATACGTAGACTTGGATTAGAGCTGATAGTTGACGTTTTCTGAGTTCCACGTGGTTACGAGACGTGTTTGTTCGAGAGTGCTGCGTTTAGCATGTTTTGAGACGAAACTTGTTTTTACGGGGGTTAGTTGTAACGTCCGGAATTTTTAGTCCGGACTTAGAGCGTTTTGTAGATCTTCCTGCAGGCACGAGGTGCCGAGTGCCGGGATTTATTCCTCAAATCCCAAGCCGACTCGTCGTTTTTCCCTTTTCCCCTTTCTGACCCTTCGTTCCGAGCTGAGGTGACAAGAGGTCATTTTCGACCCCTCGTTCCGAGCAAAGAGGACAAGATGTCAGTTGTCCCCTCTCCCTTTTGGCAACCCCTTGTCCCTCTGTAAGAGCCCTAGTTTTTCGGACCGAGATTGGACCTTAGCCGAGATTGGCTTTGGCCGAGATTGGTCTTTCCGCACCCGCGGGCATGTCTGCCGCCCCTGCGGCACAGGGAACCGCCCCTGCGGTTTCCGGCGGCTGCAGCCGGTTTTGTTGACTCCTTTGACTCGTGCTTTACCTTTGCCTTACTTCTTTCTTTCCCTTGGCTGATCAAGGGTTACTTCTTCACATTTCCAATCCAGTCTTCACGTCCTCCTTGCTTCTCCTCATCTTTCTTCAGCTTGTTTTGGTTTTTCCCTTGAGTTGGAAGAGTTGTGTGTCCTTGTTGATGTTGATGATGATGCTAGTGATGTGTATGCTAAGCTTAGAAGCCATCTAATGATATGTATGACCTCTCCCTGCAGCCTAGGATCTTCAGTAGTGGTAAGTTCTTGCTTCTTCTCCTTCTCTTCTTCTTTGTTTCCATCTCCTTAGCTTAGGATTAGATGTTTGGACATAGGATGATGTTGGAATGTGTATGTTGTTGCATGTGTGTGACTTTGGTTGAGAGAAGACGTGAATTGATCACGTGAAGAGTGAAAGAAGACTAGCTGGGCTACGTTCTGCATTGTCGCCGCCCCCGCGCCTGGAAGCCACCGCCCCTGCGGAAGCCGTGCCGCAGCGCCTGCGCCAGCGCCAACGTCTTTCCTGCGTTTGCCAGCAACCTGTTCACCACGCCCGCGGCTGAGTTCCGCCGCGCCTGCGGGTTGCTTGCTCCGCCCCTGCGTCCCTTGTGTCACACAGGTGCGTCTTGTCCCGGATCTACCTAGAGTTAGGTAGATCCTTTCCTCTCCTAGTATGAGCGGTAGTAGCATGCTAGGTAGCGGATGTTGATGAGTATGATATAGATATTCCGGTTACGGCTTTGAGGTTTACGAGTTGGATATGATCCTTATGGATCCTTTGGGTCTAGGTGTGACCCTTTGTGTGATAGGAGTTTGATATATATATGTATGCCTTGTATAGGC
The DNA here is from genome assembly GCA_002319775.1 of Fagopyrum tataricum. NCBI lineage: Eukaryota > Viridiplantae > Streptophyta > Magnoliopsida > Caryophyllales > Polygonaceae > Fagopyrum > Fagopyrum tataricum. The sequence continues at coordinate 36,320,263 of CM008285.1, forward strand.
CGTGTTGTCCTCCAATTTGGAGTGGACTGAGTTGAGGGTTGATCCAGTTGAGACGACTACGAGGTTGAGGTAAGTCCGTGGGACTTACTTAGTTGCCATTCCTTTATAGGATGTTGTGAATGAGTGGTGTTTGTTATATGCTTTATAGCATGCGTTATGATGGTCACCGACCTACGGTATATTACTTGCCCATTGTAGGGCCGTGATAACTTGCCCTTTCATCCCGCCGGGAGTCTGGGAGGTTCTCTGTAGGCAGGCCAGACCTGGTAAACGGTTCGGGCACTCCCCATTCCCTTAGGGTACACGGGGTAGTGTTCCAAGCACCATTCCAGCTGGCTATTGGACCCGGATGCGAGGGTTATATTCCTCGTGTCACATATGTTTATATGGATATTTATATACGAGTTGATTGCTTGGCTTTATAAAGATAATGAACTGGGGAAATGTGTGAAAGCATGGTGATGTGTTAAGATTTCTGATGTGTGTGCTCTAGCATCTTCCTATATACGTGTATGGTTAGCTAACGGTTTTATACCGTGTTGTAGATACTTTTCAGGATAGGAGAGCTGCAGAGTGATCCAGAGTGGGTGATCCGCTGAGGGCTCCGTACACTGGGGCGTTATCGGGGATATGAGTTTCTTTTGATGTACAGTGTGATTTTGTTTGTACTCAACGGTATATTGTATTACCTTTTGATATATATATATATATATATATATATCAGTTTCATGTTTTGTTTTAATCTATCGGTGCCTTGTTGTAAGATCAGTGAAATTGTTGTCAGGCTAGGGTCAGGATCCATTGTGAGATCCTAGCCCAGTAGCACTCCGAGTCCTACGGATTTGGGGTGTTACAAAGTTGGTATCAAAGCCAAGGTTAACAACAATGGCACTAGTAATCTGCGATAAAGGTCGAATAAATAACTAAACAAAACCCAAAAAGGGGTCTGATTTTTCAAAAGGTTTTGGTTTTGAAATGAGTACAAATATTTTGGGATACCGTGTACGTGAGCCATCACCCCTTTGAAGACCTCGACAGTATAGATTTATATAGATATTCTGTTGTGATTGATTTGATATATATATCTATACATATGGCATATATATATAGCCTTCTAAGTTAGGTTTACGTCTTCTGCAGATGGTTCAGACTAGAGCCTTACCTGCAGCTAGACGAGGTAGAGGTAGACCCCCTCTAGGTAGAGGACGAGGTAGGACTCTTGTTGGTGGTTCACATGCAGCGGAAGAGATCCATGAGGAGGTTACTGAGAGTGCCGTTCCTAACTCTGGGAACGGTGCAACTGAGAGACAGGGGCCACAGAGAGCCCAGTTTGGGGAGTCTGATCGTGTCTCCATGGAGGGACCAACCTTCCGCGAGTACATTAGACGTGTTGAGGAGGCTTCCAGAGCAAGTAGGCGTGCCCCTGATCTGCCAGCACAGGAGGGATCATCTGAGAGATCCCATGCCGTTACACAGGTGCCAGCTGCACAGGCACTTGCCGCTGAGATTGCTCGAGCTACAGAGGAGCATAGAGGGCCTCGACCAGACACTTGGTTGAAGGCTTTTCATCAGATGGGAGTACCCCCTTTCACTGGGAAACTGGGCTAGAGGTGGAGCTCTGGATAAGACATGTAGACTCAGCTTTGGAGTCTATTAGATGTCCAGTTGACAGGCAGATTGAGTTGGTGCAGACTCTGTTAAGAGATTTTGCACAGCACTGGTGGAGATCTGTACGGGTACAGGTTACTAGTTATGAGCAGATGAGGACTCTGATCCGAGAGCGTTTCTGCCCTGCCTCGTTGAGGAGGGAGAAACTGCGAGACTTTGTTGAGGCTGGGTTTAAGGATGTACCGGTCTCAAAGGCCATCATGAGATTCCAGGAGGAGCTGGCATTGTTTGGTCTAGCTGCACCTCCTGCAGATCAGCATGTGTATTTGTTTTCCCGACGTTTGAGGGATTCTACCCGTACCTATATGGTGGGTTTCCATTGTGAGACCTTGGTCGATTATCAGGACCGGGCTTCTGATTACGAGAGGGAGACCAATGGTACTGGTGGAGCTGCTGGTACAGGGCGAGGCCAGAGTCGCTAGAGTCGTCCTCCATCTGCACCATGTGCAGATAAGGGAGTGTAGTGCTTCAACTGCAGTGAGTATGGGCATATGAGATCAGAGTGTACGAGGCAGCCGGTGACTTGCTTCACTTGTGGCAGACCTGGTCATAGAGCTACCTTCTGTAGACGAGGGAGAGCTTCATCACAACAGGATTCTTCTCCTGCTAGTGCAGCAGGAGGTGGACAGAGGCCACCTCAGCAGCAACAGCAGAGTCCGGGACAATAGTGGGTCCCAGATCGCCCAACGACTCAGGGATCTGCACCTGGGCCGAGTAGAGGCAGAGGACGTGGTGGGGGCACCACTGATACTAGAGGCCCACATGGCCGAGTTTTTGAGCTGAGGAGTGTAGAGGAGCCAGCTGCACCTACTGCTACAGGTACCATTCTGATTCATGGTTTACCTGTTAGAGTTTTATTTGATACGGGTGCTACGCACTCTTTTATTTTTGATGCCTGTGTAGAGTGTCTTGGTTTAGATACGGTTGAGGGGATGCCCTTTATTATAGGGTTACCCGATGGTGCTAGGGTCAGAGGTACCCGTGAGATTCACGGCTGTCCCATTTCTGTAGGGACCCGTGTGTTACTAGTTGATTTCTTTGTCATGCCGTTAGAGCATGAAGAAGTCATTCTAGGTATGGACTAGATGGATAGACACTCTGCAGTATTAGATGTAGGTAGGAGGACTGTTACCCTCTCTACCGAGTTAGGCCAGATAGAGGTTTTCCGAGGTTGGGACCTTGGAAAGACAGGCACAGTTATTAGTGCTATACGGGCAGCTAGATTGATTGCACAGGGTTGCGAGGCCTTCTGGTGTTATGCCATGAAGGAGGGGGAGAGTCCAACAGTAGAGGAGATTCTTGTGGTATGTGAGTTTACTGATGTGTTTGCTGAGCCGTCCAGTTTGCCGCCTCAGAGGAGTGTGGATTTCAGTATCGAGTTAGAGTCTGGTACGAGACCCATCCCGGAGGCCCCATACAGGATTGCGCATGTCGAGATGCTGGAGCTGAAGAAGCAACTTGAGGGGCTGGCTGAGAAGGGCTTCATTCGCCCTAGTGTTTCCCCATGGGGAGCACCTGTCCTCTTCGTACGGAAGAAGGACGGATCGTTGAGACTGTGTATTGATTACAGAGAGCTGAACAAGGTAACCATCAAGAACAAGTATCCATTGCCGCGTATTGATGACTTATTAGATCAGCTTCAGGGAGCGACTGTGTTCTCCAGGATTGATCTGCGTTTCGGGTATCACCAGCTGAGGGTGAGAGAGCAGGATGTGCATAGGACAACATTCAGGACCAGATATGGACACTACGAGTTTGTAGTGATGCCATTTGGGCTTACGAATGCCCCAACCGTCTTTATGGAGTTGATGAACAGTATCTTCATCGACTTCCTGGATCAGTTTGTGGTGGTTTTTATTGATGATATTCTAGTATACTCTCGCAGTGAAGAGGAGCATGCAGGACATCTGAGGACTGTATTGCAGGTTTTGCGGGATAGAGAACTTTATGCAAAGTTCTCTAAGTGCGAGTTCTTGATGCCAAAGGTAGCATTCCTGGGTCACATTGTATCCGCCGAGGGGATCAAGGTTGATCCGACGAAGATAGAGGCAGTAGCTGCATGGACTACACCGACGAACGTTAAGGAAGTACGTAGCTTCCTTGGCCTAGCCGGTTATTACAAACGCTTTGTGGAGGGATTCTCCGTGATTGCCCGTCCACTGACGAGTTTGCTGAGGAAGACTACCAAATTTGTATGGTTTGATCAGTGTATGCAGAGTTTTGAGGAGCTGAAGAGACGTCTGACTTCTGCTCCTGTTTTGGCACAGCTAGAGGGTACATAGGATTTTGTAGTATACGGTGATGCATCCAAGCTAGGCTTGGGATGTGTTTTGATGTAGAGAGGCCGAGTTATTGCTTATGCGTCTCGACAGTTGAAGACGTATGAGGATAACTACCCGACTCATGATCTGGAGTTGGTAGCGGTAGTTCATGCATTGAAGATCTGGAGACATTACCTGTATGGTGCTTAATGTCAGATCTTTACAAACCATAAGAGTCTGAAGTATATTTTCACGCAGCGGGAATTGAATAACCGCCAGCGTAGGTGGCTCGAGCTGATCAAGGATTTTGATCTGGAGATTTTGTACCATCCAGGGAAGGCGAACGTTGTCGCCGACGCCCTGAACAGGAAGAAGCCTCGAGAGCAGGCGATTGCTAGATTAACAGTTCAACATCAGTTGCAGAGAGATCTGATCTTGTTAGAGTTGGACATCCAGTTTCCTGATGAGGATGCCCAGCTGCGTACTTTAGAGGTCCTTCTTGATCTGTTGGGCGAGATCCAACAGAAGCAGGAGACCTGCCCGACATTGATGAGGATACGAGATAGGATGTCTCGGGATGAGGCACCACAGTTCCTGCTTGGAGCAGATGGAGTTTTGAGGCGCTGCGGTCGCGTCTGTGTACCTGCTGATACAAAGCTGAGGTAGAGGATTTTACTGGAGGCTCACTGTACACCTTCCTCTGTACATCCAGGTACGAGTAAGATGTATCAGGACTTGAGATGTATATATTGGTGGGGAGGACTGAAGCCCGATGTAGCCAGATTTGTGGCACAGTGTGCGACCTGCCAACAGGTCAAGATCGAGCATTTCAGACCTGGAGGTGAGCTCAATCCACTTCCTATTCCACAGAGGAAGTGGGAGGACGTCACCATGAACTTTGTGATTGGACTGAGGCTGAGCCGGAGTTTTGATGCCATCTGGGTCATAGTTGACAGACTAACGAAGACGGCACGTTTCATTCCTATTCAAGAAACGTGGCCGGTGAGCAGATTAGCAGAGGAGTACACTAGGCAGATAGTGAGACTCCATGGGGTACCGAGGACGATCGTCTCAATTAGAGATGGGCGATTTACCTCGAGATTCTGGCAGCAGATTCAGACTGCCCTGGGGACGAGTTTGCACTTTACTACTGCGTTCCATCCTCAGACAGATGGTCAGTCACAGAGGACCATTCAGACCCTGGAGGATATGCTGTGAGCTTGTGTGTTAGATTGGGGGCAGGTGTGGACGGATCATCTCCCACTTGTTGAGTTCTCCTACAACAACAGCTAGCATGCATCGATTGGGATGGCCCCATATGAGGCATTGTATGGACAGAGATGCCGTACCCCGTTATGCTGGGATGAGCAGAGCAGTGTTAGTGGTTTGGCACCTGATCAGATTCAGGATGATATGGCTCGAGTAGCACTGATTAGAGAGAGGATGCTGACCGCTCAGAGCCGTCAGAAGTCTTATGCTGATAGGAGGCGTAGACCTCTAGAGTTCAGAGTTGGAGCCCATGTGTGGCTGAGAGTGTCCCCGACACGAGGTGTTAGGCGTTTTGGCATTAAGGGGAAGTTGAGCCCCGATATGTCGGACCGTTCGAGATTCTGGATCGGGTTGGGAGCGCAGATTATAGATTAGCCTTGCCTCCGAGATTAGAGGGTGTTCACCCTGTATTTCATGTGTCTCAGGTGAGGGAGTATATACCAGATCCAAGATACATCGTGAGTTATGAGGATTTGGTGGTTGAGCCGCACCACACTTTTGTTGAGCATCCGATTGCAGTCCTAGAACGAGGTATGAGACGCCTGCGTTCGAAGGACATTCCTATGTTGAGGATACAGTGGTCGAGACGAGGACCCGATGAGGCTACATGGGAGACTGAGGATAGTATCCGGAGGAACTATCCAGAGTTCTATGCCGAGATAGGTGCATCAGTAGGATAACCGAGTAGATCTTAGTACTAGCTTGGTGAGTCTTATGTGCTTACATGCTTATATACTATGTTGTGTTTATTTCATAATAGCTTTGATGTGATTATGATCTTATTAGATCTTGTTGTGCTAGTGTGATTCTTGTTTATAGTTGGAGATGGTTCTTTCCTCCATGCTATTGTGATATGTTATGGTTTGGCTAGAGATAGTTTTCCTCTAGACCCTGGATAGTATAGTTTGCTGCTGGAGTGGATGAGTTCCTCCATGCTTATGTTTGAGGTTATAGAGAGAGTTATACCTCGGCTTGTGAGTCCAAGTGGTTTGAGGATTTTTACAAGTTTCGGGACGAAACTTGTTTTTAGGGGGGTGAGATGTAAGAGCCCTAGTTTTTCGGACCGAGATTGGACCTTAGCCGAGATTGGATTTGGCCGAGATTGGTCTTTCCGCACCCGCGGGCATGTCTGCCGCCCCTGCGGGTTTCCGCCCCTGCGGCACAGGGAACCGCCCCTGCGGTTTCCGGTGGCTGCAGCCGGTTTTGTTGACTCCTTTGACTCGTGCTTTACCTTTGCCTTACTTCTTTCTTTTTCTTGGATGATCAAGGGTTACTTCTTCACATTTCCAATCCAGTCTTCACGTCCTCCTTGCTTCTCCTTCATCTTTTTTGAGCTTGTTTTGGTTTTTCCCTTGAGTTGGAAGAGTTGTGTGTCCTTGTTGAAGTTGATGATGATGCTAGTGATGTGTATGCTGAGCTTGGAAGCCAACTACTGATGTGTATGACCTCTCCCTACAGCCTAGGATCTTCAGTAGTGGTAAGTTCTTGCTTCTTCTCCTTCTCTTCTTCTTTGTTTCCATCTTCTTAGCTTAGGATTAGATGTTTGGACATAGGATGATGTTGGAATGTGTATGTTGTTGCATGTGTGTGACTTTGGTTGAGAGAAGACGTGAATTGATCACGTGAAGAGTGAAAGAAGACTAGCGGGGCTACGTTCTGCACTGTCGCCGCCCCCGTGCCTGGAAGCCGCCGCCCCTGCGGAAGCCGTGCCGCAGCGCCTGCGCCAGCGCCTTTCCTGCGTTTGCCTGCAGCCTTGTCACCGCACCCGCGGCTGAGTTTTTCCGCGCCTACGGGTTGTTTGCTCCGCCCCTGCGTCCCTTGTGTCACACAGGTGCGTCTTGTCCCGGATCTACCTAGAGTTAGGTAGATCCTTTCCTTTCCTAGTATGAGCGGTAGTAGCATGCTAGGTAGTGGATGTTGATGAGTATGATATAGATATGCCGGTTACGGCTTTGAGGTTTACGAGTTGGATATGATCCTTATGGATCCCTTGGGTCTAGGTGTGACCCTTTGTGTGATAGGAGTTTGATATATATATGTATGCCTTGTATAGCCGTGTTGTCCTCCAGTTTGGAGTGGACTGAGTTGAGGGTTGATCCAGTTGAGATGACTACGAGGTTGAGGTAAGTCCGTAGGACTTACTTAGTTGTCATTCCTTTATAGGATGTTGTGCATCAGTGGTGTTTGTTATATGCTTTATAGCATGCGTTAAGATGGTCACCGACCTATGGTATATTGCTTGCCCATTGTAGGGCCATGATAACTTGCCCTTTCATCCCGCCGGTAGTCTGGGAGGTTCTCTGTAGGCAGGCCATACTTGGTAAACGGTTCGGGCACTCCCCATTCCCTTAGGGTACACGGGGTAGTGTTCCAAGCACCATTCCAGATGGCTATTGGACCCAAATGCGAGGGTTATATTCCTCGTGGCACATATGTTTATATGGACATTTATATACGAGTTGATTGCTGGACTTTATAAAGATAATGAACCGGGAAATGTGTGAAAGCATGATGACGTGTTAAGATTTCTGATGTGTGTTTGTGCTCTAGCATCTTCCTATATACGTGTATGGTTAGCTAACGGTTTTATACCGTGTTGTAGATACTTTGCAGGATAGGAGAGCTGCAGAGTGATCCAGAGTGGGTGATCCGCTGAGGGCTCCGTACACTGGGGCGTTATCGGGGAAATAGTTTTTTTGATGTACAGTGTGATTTTGTTTGTACTCAGCGGTATATTGTATTACCTTTTGATATATATATATATATATATATATATATATATATATATATATATATATATATATATATATATATATATATATATCAGTTTCATGTTTTGTTTTAATCTATCGGTGCCTTGTTGTAAGATCAGTGAAATTGTTGTCAGGCTAGGGTCAGGATCCATTGTGAGATCCTAGCCCAGTAGCACTCCGAGTCCTACGGATTTGGGGTGTTACACCCTCCCTCTCTCTCCTCTCTTTTCTCTTTCACGTTACTCTCTTTCTCTCTTCTCTCTCTTTGCTCTTCTTTCTCCATGGAAGCTCTTGGTTATGGACTAAAGTAGAGGAGGATCAGATCTGGTGTGGTAAGCTTCTCACTCTTCCTTCCTTCTCCTCCTTGGCTGCTTAACTCTTTCTTCTTCCCTTTTTCATCCATGTCTATGGATGAAGCTCTTTGGAAGTTTTTACTCAAATCCTTGCATGCATGTGTTCTTAGCTCGATTAGGTCGTGGAGAGGAGTCTAAGATCAGTGGTTGGTGTTTGGAGAAGACCCAGCAAGGAGAGGAGGACATTGGAGCCAAGGATCCGCGATCAAAGACGAAGAAGACGAGTTTCTGCAGCGAAACCGCGGGGCGGATCATCACGGCCGCAGAGGCGGATCCAGCAAGGCGAGGTGTGGCTCATCACGGCCGCAGGGGCGGCTCCAGGCTCCAGACCACCACAGGTGCGTATCCAGCGCCGCAGGGGGCGGCTCTAGGGCGGCAGCAAGGCGCAGGGGCGGCTCCTGGGTCCGCAGGGGCGGCGGCTGTGTTCCGCAGGGGGCGCCAGCTTGACTCCGCGGCTGCGGTTTCTTCAACAGTAGGCTTCTCCTCTCCCTTCCTCTTCGTTCATTCCTTAGTTTTGTAGTTGTATCATGTTAGTAGCATGCCTAGGATGGATCTAGAGTAGCTTGAGATGCCACTTAGTGGTTGTGAACCTAGGAGCCCTTAAGGTTCGATGTAGTGATAGTTATGAGTATGTTGAGCATGATGGACCTTCTAGGCTAGCTTGTTCCTTCTTGGCTGAGGTTTAAGATCATGTGAGGTTATAAGTTGTTGTGAATTGCTTTCATGTGCTGAGAGTGTGGTGAGTACCTTGGATCCTAGGATGCATTCCTAGCTTGAGGGTTAGGTGATCTTGCTTAGATCACTAGAGTGAAGTCTAAGACTTCTTGAGCGTGAGCATGTATTGATATGCATATCCCTTGTGAGAAGGTTGTGGGCTTCCTCCTTAAGGAAGCGAGAGTGTTGTGATTTGAGTGTGGTGACGAGGTAAGTCTCTGGACTTACTTAGCTCGTATTTTACGTATTAGCATCGATGTGTGTTGGTGGTGTGTGTTTGTGTTATTGTTTATGTTATAAACAACTAAACCGGTAAATAGGACCACCGACTTTATATTATTTTGGCTCAAGTGTATGATAACGGGTGGTGACATCATCTGCCTAGCTCTTGCGAGAGTCTAGGGGGTTCTCGGCGACTAGCCCGGGCGGGTAGACGGTCGGATGCGTCAGTACCATTCCTTGCCGGTAAGTAGGGACCGAGGCGAGACCACGGTGGTTCTTGTGTCACAAACCTAAGTTGAATTAGAACGGGATACGACTTAATAATAAAAAGATATTAAACCGGAGTTGTGTGTTTTGGAGTATGTATGTGTTATGTGATATATGTGTGTATGTGCCTTCACCTCTTTTCTAATGTTTTGAATATGAGCTAACGGTTTTAAACCGTTGTGGAGATGCCTTGCAGGTTAGGGACGCCGCCGAGTGAGGTGGAGGAGTGGACAGCCGGGGTCTCCATTATAGGACGGGGACGTTCTCGGGTTATGTGTTCGTATTATTGGATTATGTTGAACGGTTTTAGATCTCCTTATCGGAGTTATGTCGTTTTGAGGACTCGGCTGAGTTTCCACCTTGTATCCTTACTTTTCAGTTTTCCGCATACATTATAAACGGTTTGAGTTTTGCCTTTATTTGTGCCTTGTTGGAAAGGTCCGGTGAAATTGTTGTCAAGCTAAAGGTCGGGACCCATTGTGAGGTCTCGCCCGTAGCATCCCGAGTCCCGCGGATTCGGGGTGTTACAGCTACACTTCTCGAATGATAGGAATACGAAATTGTCATTACAAGAGGTAGTGTAGGATGATGTCCGATATCGAAACAATACACCTCATTTAACAACATGAATCATGCTTCACAACATTCGTAGTTTGGTGTATGCATAAACATAATTGTGAAAAAGGGATATGTCATTCCATTCATGAAAGCCTCTAAATACTCTAACTGTAACACCCCAAATCCGTAGGACTCGGAGTGCTACTGGGCTAGGATCTCACAATGGATCCTGACCCTAGCCTGACAACAACTTCACTGAATCTTACAACAACGCACCGATAGATTAAAACAAAACATAAAACTGATGTATATATATACTGATCAAAAGATAATACATAGTATTGCTGAGTACACAACTCCGTACAACATAAATAACCCGAAACCCCGATATCGTCCTTGTGTACGGAACCCTCAGCAGATCACCCCTCCGGATCACTCTGCAGTTCTCCTAACCTGCAAAGGATCTACAACACGGTATAAAACCGTTAGCTAACTATACACAAATATAAGATAGGCAAGAGCACAACCACACATCATATAAACGATAACACATCAACATGATATCACACATTTACCCGGTTTATTATCTTTATAACGTTAAGCACGCAAGAGTATATAAATCAGTATATGAAAATAGGTGACACGAGGAATATAATCCTCGTCTTTGCGTGCAATAGCTAGCTGGAGTGGTATCAGCGCACCTTCCCGTATACCGTAAGGAGTGGTATCAGTACCTTTCACGTATACCAAGTCTAACTAGCGTACAGAGAACTTCCCAGACTCCACTACGGGATGAAAGGTAAGTTGTCACAGCCACTACAATGGGCGGTCAATATAACATAGATCGGTAATGAATCATATCGCATGTTAATAAGCACATAACACACGCCACTCAAGCACACATCCAATATAAGGACGGTAGCTAAGTAAGTCCTATGGACTTACCTCAATCTCAGAAGTATCTCGCTACGAACAATTCCCAAAAACGTCCACTCCAACTGGAGGACAACACAGCCTATACAAGGCACACAAGTATATATCACAATCCTATCACACAAAGGGTCACACCTAGACCCAAGGGATCCATAAGGGATCAAATCCAACTTGTAACCTCAAGGCCATAACCGGCATATCTATATCATACTCGTCACAAACCGATACCTAGCATGATACTAGTTTCCTCATACTAGAAAGGAAAGGAACTACCTAACTATAAGTAGTCCCGGGACAAGACGCACCTGCGTGAACTAAGGTCGTAGGGGCGGAAAAGATCACCCGCGGGCGCGGCAGGTAGAAGCCGCAGAGGCGGTGACACGGAACGCAGGCAAGCGCAGGTACGCCGCTGACACGACGCAGGCGCTGTGGCACGGTAGCTGCGGGCGCAGTGACTCTTGGCCGCGGGGGCGGCTACAGTGCAGAATGACACTTCGCGGCTTCTCTTTAGCTCTTCACGTGATCAAATCACGTCTTCACTCATCCAAAACCACATATAAACATATACATACACGTTCCAACATCAAACTATGATCAACATACATCTAAACCTAAGCTAAAGAGATGGAATCAAAGAAGAAGAGAAGGGGAAGAAGCAAAGGACTTACCACACTTGAGTCTTAAGTTGCACAGAGGATCAACACACCACACCACTAACTCTGGAGCTCAACAAAGCATCCCACATCGTCAACATCATCATCCACACACTTAAACACATCAAAGGTTAAGGATTCTCACACACAAACTCAAGGAGAGGAAAGAAGAAGCAAGTAGGACGTAAGTGAGTTGGAAAGGTGAAGTGAAGAAGTGAAACCCTTGCTCAGCAAGGTAGGAAAGGGTAAAGACAAGGGTTAAAGAACGGGTCAAAGGAGTCAACAAAACCGGCTGCAACCGCCGTAAACCGCAAGGGCGGATCACAGGGCCGCAGGGGCAGGAACCCGCAGGGGCGGCATACGTGCCCGCGGGTGCGGCAAGGCCAATCTCGGCCAAAGCCAAAACTCGGCTAAGGCGATCTCGGTCCAAAAGAGTAAGGCTTTTACACCTCACCCCCCTAAAAACAAGTTTCGTCCCGAAACTTGCAAAAACCTCGAACACTCGGACTCACAAGCCGAGGTACACTCTCTAAAGCCTCAAACACAGGCACGGAGGAATCATCAACTCCAGTAACCACATCACTATACTATCCATGGCCTAGAGAAACCATCTCTAGCCAGATATAAACACATCACAAGGCATAGAGGAAGCACATCTTTAGCCGTAACATAATCACAACAAAAAGGCATGGAGGGAGAACATCTCCAACACTACTATGTCCATCAAAATAGCATGGAGGGAAGAACCATCTCCAGCTAAACCTAAGCGTATCACAATAGCATGGAGGGAATAACTATCTTCAGCTATAAATAGGAAATTATACTAGCATAACAAGATCTAGAAAGATCATAATCACATCAAAGCTAGCATGAAATAAACATATCACGGCATATACGCATGTAAGCACATAAGACTCACCAAGCTAGTACTAAGATCTACTCGGTGATCCTACTGGTGCACCTATCTCGGCATAGAACTCTGGATAGTTCCTCTAAATACTATCCTCAGTCTCCCATGTAGCCTCCTCGGGTCCTCGTCTCGAACACTGTATCCTCAACATAGGGATGTCCTTCGAACGCATGCGTCTCATACCTCGCTCTAGGACTGCAATAGGATGCTCTACAAACGTGTGGTCCGGCTCAACCACCAAATCCTCATAACTCACAATGTGCCTCGGATCTGGTATGTACTCCCTCAGCTGAGACACATGAAATACAGGGTGAACACCCTCTAATCTCGGAGGCAAAGCTAACCTGTAAGCTGCGCTCCCAACCCGATCCAGAATCTCGAACGGTCCGACATATCGGGGACTCAACTTCCCCTTAATGCCAAAAGGTCTAACACCTCGTGTCGGGGAAACTCTCAGCCACACATGGGCTCCAACCCTGAACTCTAGAGGTTTATGCCTCCTGTCAGCATAAGACTTCTGATGGCTCTGTGCAGTCAGCATACGCTCTCTGATCAATGCTACCCGAGCCATATCATCCTGAAATCCGATCAGGTGCTAAACCACTGACACTGCTCTGCTCATCCCAGCATAACGGGGTACGACATCTCTGTCCATACAGTGCCTCATATGGGGTCATCCCAATAGATGCATGCCATCTGTTGTTGTAGGAGAACTCAACAAGTGGGAGATGATCCATCCACACCTGTTCCCAATCCAACACACAAGCTCGCAGCATATCCTCCAGCGTCTGAATGGTCCTCTCTGACTGACCATCTGTCTGAGGATGGAACGCAGTCGTGAAGTGCAAACTCGTCCCCAGGGCAGTCTGAATCTGCTGCCAGAATCTCGAGGTAAATCGCCCATCTCTGTTTGAGACGATCGTCCTCGGTACACCATGGAGTCTCACTATCTGCCTAGTGTACTCCTCAGCTAATCTGCTCACCGGCCACGTCTCCCTGATAGGAATGAAACGTGCCGTCTTCGTCAATCTGTCTACTATAACCTAGATGGCATCAAAACTCCGGCTCAGCCTCAGTCCGGTCACAAAATCCATGGTGACGTCCTCCCACTTCCTCTGTGGAACAGGAAGGGGATGGAGCTCACCTCCAGGTCGGAAATGCTCGATCTTAACTTGCTGGCAGGTCCCACACTGAGCTACAAATCTGGCTACATCGGGCTTCAGCCCTCCCCACCAGTATGAACGTCTCAAATCCTGATACATCTTACTCGTACCTGGATGTACAGAGTAAGGTGTACAATGAGCTTCATGTAAAATCCTCTGACGCAAATCTGTATCAGCAGGTACACAGACGCGACCGCGGCGCCTCAAAACTCTATCTGCTCCAAGCAGGAACTGTGGTGCCTCATCCCGAGACATCCTATCTCTGATCCTCTGTAAGGTCAAGCAGGTCTCCTGTTTCTGTCGGATCTCATCCACAGAAATCG